>CM036940.2:41130801-41729726 GCA_020352615.2 Yoshiicerus persimilis
GGAATTAATTGGCCTGTAAAATAAACTAATGAAGCCGGTACGATATTTCTGTCTGGTAAAATAAATGAATAAATAAATGAAAATATTGTGTAATTAAAATAATGAGCCAGTATGTAGTATAAATACATCAACCAGTAGGACTGTAAAATAATTATGCAAAGATAAGGAGGGATTGTACTATATGCATCTATAATATAGATTCTATATCCACGACTTGCTTATGTAGAAACCTCAGGTCAACTTATAACTCAACTCCTCTACAATAGGTATGTTCTTATTTATGTTAATCTGTAAACAGAAAGCTGCAAAGACAAAAGATAATCCCAAACTTTTATTTGTGACAGACAGTTCGTGTGGACAGTTCAGTAGTGCAGTACATTCGAGCACAAAATTTTGTTGACTCTGAATTTACCATGTGGATGGCTACATTCAATTCTAAGGATTGGTCGTCATCACTATGTACATGTCCTGAATATCAGAAAGAATACTCTTGTAAGCACATTGTAGGTATCGCAGCATTAGAAAAAATTATAGAATTTGAGGACGATGTTATATCCATTCCTCTAGGGAAAAAGCGAAGCAGGGGACGACCCAAAGGAACACAGAAAGCACTCCTATTGCAATGATTGCTGTTGTTTATGATGATATGTTTATATGATATGTTTATGATTGCTGACAATTATTTTACAGTTATGTTACATAAACCATAATTTACTAACATTTTATACTTCTTCATTTTGTTTTGATTTTGAATTTCATTTGACTGATTGGTATACAATAAAACCCATTTGCAAGTGTACTAGTTACTGTTTACTGGCGCGTACCGGTCCATTAATTTTACACGAACTGGCTCATTGTTTTATGTCTAAAAAAGTTACTTAATTATGGAAAATGACAACTTCATTTATTTTACCGGCTGAAATTCTACCGACTTTTTCATTAAAATAAACTGGCTGATTAGTTTTATTTACATGCCAATTATATATACGGTATTTTGCAAAACAACAATATACTTTCTAAAATACTTTCTATAAAAACTTTTAAAATGTGCACGCTAATGTCTCAAACCTTTCTGAATTTCTTAAAAAGCATTATAAACTTTAGGCACTTTAGCCAAATCTGATGTTAAAAACTCACAGTCACAGACAAAGCAATTTAATATTTTCAAATATTACTTTTCGGATACAAATAAAAATGCAGTTGAAGGTTTGTTAGCCCGACCAGGGGCTTATGGAACGGGTTTGTCTCTGTGTGTATCTATGCCTAAATTTATGCCAAATTTTTATTCTGGTATTTTTTGTGTATAAATTCTGATTGCGTCCTCTCAGAGACGGTGCTCTGGTATAAAAGGATTTTAAACGACCAAATTGTGCCTATTTTTAAAAAATCGGCGTTTATGCTTAATATGAGCACTTTACGTTAGGGAGTACATATAATAATATATATATGTCACAGTCCCTGAAAGAACACGGTCTCTGCGACATCTACGACGATTCCGCATTTTGTCGGAAGTAGTTAATTTTCTACGGTACAAAATTAACAACACAACACGTAGAAGTGAGACACTACAATAAACTCCTTTCATTAAAATACGCCACCATAGCATACAGCATTCCAGGACAATGTTGACAATAATTTGCCTTGGTAGGAATAATAATTGAGTTATACATCCTATTGCTTTATTTAACACACCACCATAGCATACAAGTGAGCCATTTTCTTTTCTGCCGAGTGATTACCCGGAAGAAAGGAAAATCTTTTCAGCTTCTGCCGAGTGAAATTTAGGTAATTACGAAAATGCCTAGGCAATTCTGGAAATGCCTCGGCTAAATCAATATAGCCGGGCTGTCTTCAGGCATTTTCGAAATTCACTATTCACACTAACTTGCAGAAATATTAGAATTGGCCTTATGAAATTTTGAGAAAGCCGTTGGTACGATTTTCATGGTCAACAAAGTTAGCCTTCAGTTGGGAGCAAATTCAGGAGTAAAATATTTTCCCATTAAGATTTCGAAAGTGAGAGCACAGATACACACAGAGACAAACCCGTTCTATAAGCCCCTGGTCGGGCTTACAAACCTTCATCTGCATTTTTATTTGTATCCGAAAAGTAATATGTGGTATTGCATTTTAAATCCGTAACATTGCCCGCTAATAAATGGGAATCATTCTGCTAAATTTAGCAGCATTGTTGGCAGAAGGATTCTTATATGTTAGCGCGCAATGTTACGGATTTACAAAGCAATACCACATATTTGAAAATATTAAATAGCTTTGTCTGTGACTGTGAGTTTTTAACATCAGATTTGGCTAAAGTGCCTAAAGTTTATAATGCTTTTTAAGAAATTCAGAAAGGTTTGAGACATTAGGGTGCACATTTTAAAAGTTTTTATAGAAAGTATTTTAGAAAGCATATTGTTGTTTTGCAAAATATATTGAAATATATTACCAATTTTCAAAATTAAATGTACAAAATTTGTCTCAATCTTTCAAAAGAATTGCCATTTGGCAAACTTTTGTAATCTTCGAATTTTCTAAATGAGACTTCGGCTATTTTGGAAACATACATTTTATGAAATGCGATATAAAATTGCAAATTCGAATATTTTGATGATAATTTTCGGGTTACTTCTATTCGGGTTCGGGTTACTGCTATTCGGGTTCGGGTTAATTCGATTCGGGTTTTCGGGTTACTTCTATTTGGGTTCGGGTTAGTTCGATTCGGGTTTTTGGGTTACTACTATTCGGGTTCGGGTTAGTTCCATTCGGATTCGGGTTGCTTCCATTCGGGTTTCGGGTTACTTCTATGTGGCACTCCTACTGGTCCTACTGCTTTATCCTAGTTCATAACCCTCACTCCTCTTTACATGGTGATCTCATGATGATAGATATTCAGGACAACTCAAAGGCATTAAAAAAGGTATCAGTTAAGGTGACAATCAGTCCTCCATTTTGGAACCGAAAAACGAAGCGATTACATCACAAATTATGAATTATGTTTATGATGTACAAAACCATTCCTGTGCACCAAAACCCGTACGGCATTGAAGGCATCCGACAAGTGTGTTGTGCTATGCATAAATGAAAATGCAACAATAATCATAATCTAATAATTATTGGAGAAGTGGAGCCCACTGGGCTAAATATTCTGCGACATCTACCTCTCTGAATATTTATTTAACCAGTGTGCGCAATGTATTATTATACGTTTTATTATTACATGAAACGATAAATTCTGTAACGCTCGCGACGCTACCCCTTGTCAATTAGATTGACACGTTTACACAGTTATTTAAATCGCAAGCCACATATTGCTCTTGACGAGCAATTATCGAAACAGAAGAAGAGTTGACTTATCCTGCAATATTAGACAAAGTTAGGTTCATTAATCATTAATAATGGCTAATGAGCCTAACTTTGTCATTATAATAATGGTCTTTACCTGCTTTAATAGATAATGACTCATTCTTTATTAAAACAGGTAAACAAGCTAATTTTGTATGGCAGTGTACATCTGACTTGTCGGATGTCTTACTGTATGAGTTTGGCTGTCGTTGCTTTTCAACAACACGGATAGATGTTAGTTAGCTTGTTAATTAGTAAAAAGCTTATAACGTCCACATTAAATGAGTAAACGCAAATGTGAAAATGTAGAAAGAATCCCCATTTCATTGGCAAAATCGTGACCTGTTGAATTTTTGATTGATCGACTGTGCTTTGAGTAAAAATTAGTTAAAATAAAACAACAGTGCGAATCGAACTAGATTGGTTCGATTCAAACTGTTGTCTTTTTTTAACCACTTTTTACTCAAAGCACAGTCAATAAATCAAGAATTCAACAGGTGACGATTTTGCCACTGAAATGGGGATTCTTTCTACATTTTCACATTTGCATTTACTTATTTAATGTGGACGTTATAAAGCTTTTAAAGCAGTGAACTTTTCCCATGTTAAAGTGCTTTGCAGTTTCCAAAATGGTGGTCACCTCTAAACCTTAAAGCGGCTAACCAAAATAGAAATCCAGCCAACCAAAGAATTAACTAACCCCAGCAAAACGTAAATCACCCAACCAAAAGCTAATTCATCCAAAAAAGAACTCAATCACCCAAACAAAAGCTAAATCACCCAAACAAAAACTAAATCACCCAACCAAAAACTAAATCACACAAAAAAATGCTAAATCACCCAACCAAAAGCTAAATCACTCAACCAAAAGCTAAATCACCCAAACCCAACCGAAAGCGAAATCACCCAACCAAAAGCTAAATCCAGAGATCGAAATTTAGGTGAGTATTGAGAGGTAGCCTCTCACCACTCTTTTCTGCAACGTCATGACTCTCAACTCACCTCTCACCTCTCCTTTCATCAACACCTCACCTCTCAATTCACCTCTCACCACTCTTTTTTTTAAAACCTCACCTCTCACTCTCACTTCTCACCTCTCAATTTTCAAAACCTCACCTCTGAACTCACCTCTCACTGCAAATTGAGAGGTGGGAGGTGAGTTGAGCGCTTCTCACCTCTCTATAAGTGGAGGTGTCCATAGCTGATAGGAAATTAGAAAATGCCATTGTACTCGTTTTCTATACAATAACAATAACAATAGTACACAACAACTATTTCATTAGTATTAACTAATACCAAAAGACTTTTCAAAGGTATTTTTTAGTTTTTTAGTACTTGTTACAAGACCGAATTAATTTTGTTTATTGCGAAAAGATGACGAGAACGGCTTCGCCGTCTTGTCTCTGACTGGCTGAAAATGAGTAAAATGACGTAATTTATTCAAAAGCGGTCCATATGGATTGGTTAATTTGCTTCTAGGATCACGGATTTATTCAGTCAATCAGGGGCCTCACATTTGAATAAATTACGTCATTTTATTCGTTTTCAACCAGTCAGAGGCAAGATGGCGAGGCCGTTTCCGTAATCTTTCCGCAAAACTAAATTTCTTTCTGTTCTAAGAGACTCGTATAAACTCGTATAAACTGACATTTATTTGACACAGTACGTGAGACTTATAAATGCACGTAAAGTAGAAGGGGCACTTACAAGTCTTTTAGTTGTCACTCTACTATATTAGACTTGGGTTGGGGTAGGAATAGAGGAGTATTTTTTTCTCATTTTACTTTTCGCTATGGGTAAGAAGTAATTTTGACCTCTGCCTCTCAACTCACCTCTCAACTCTTTTTTTTCCAAACTTCACCTCTCAACTCACCTCTCACCTCTCCTTTATTGCTAATAATTTCCAATTGTAATATGAAAGTAGTGTGTAATCATCCTAATGATCCTAATTCTTTATTATCAATGCAAAGACTTTATGTATAAGGAAATTGATAACAAATACTAATATTTACCAGTCCCCCTATAGGCAGCTTTATCTATTCATTTTATTTTAAAATATTTTTTCATATTATTTATACACATCATTGTTTTTACCCTGCTTTTGCCCCACAATTTGAATGCAGTAACGAATATTTTTATAAGTATTTTTTTATAGTATTTTTTTTATAGTATTTTTTTTATAAACAAAACGAAACGAAAAAATTATTTTCGTTTATGCGCAAAAACCTGAGAAACGAAATTCCATTTAGCGCCAGATGCATAAATAATAGTACACTCTTTACTTTGGTTATTAGTTGAAGTGATTTGAACTTATCTCTTGTATCGAATACTATTTAGCTTATGATCTATAAGAAAAACAATATTTTGAAATAGGTTTGATTAATTAATTTGATACATCAATTGAACGAAAACCAACACCTAGTGCACTAAAATGTGCATCTGCCTTAAAACATGACTTCAAAATATAAACCCTATTGTTTGAGCTGAAATGAAGGTGATTTTGAAAGACCGAAGATGATTTTCACAAAAAATCTTTAGTTTCTGCTCAAACAATGTTGTCTTTCACCTTAATTAAATTGTAATACCAAATATGGCACAATATTATTACTTTCTTTCGTTTCATTTAATTTATTTATTACATTTGACAATGCTATGTTTGGGTATAAAAATTTATTAACGTAAAACTTTGAATAGTGACAAATTTTGTATTCAGCAAAAACCGTTTAATTCGGTTCTCGTTTATTTTCGATGAACAAAACGAAACGAAACGATTTTTAAAATAAACGAGCCGAAACGAAACGATTTTTAAAATAAACGAGCCGAAACGAAACGATTTTTAAAATAAACGAACCGAAACGATTTTTAAAATAAACGAACCGAAACGAAACGATTTTTAAAATAAACGAGCCGAAACGAAACGAATTTTAAAATAAAAGATCCGAAACGAAACGATTTTTAAAATAAACGAGCCGAAACGAAACGATTTTTAAAATAAACGAGCCGAAACGAAACGATTTTTAAAATAAACGAGCCGAAACGAAACGATTTTTAAAATAAACGAGCCGAAACGAAACGATTTTTAAAATAAACGAACCGAAACGAAACGATTTTTAAAATAAACGAACCGAAACGAAACGATTTTTAAAATAAACGAACCGAAACGAAACGATTTTTAAAATAAACGAACCGAAACGAAACGATTTTTAAAATAAACGAACCGAAACGAAACGATTTTTAAAATAAACGAACCGAAACGAAACGATTTTTAAAATAAACGAACCGAAACGAAACGATTTTTAAAATAAACGAACCGAAACGAAACGATTTTTAAAATAAACGAACCGAAACGAAACGATTTTTAAAATAAACGAACCGAAACGAAACGATTTTTAAAATAAACGAACCGAAACGAAACGATTTTTAAAATAAACGAACCGAAACGAAACGATTTTTAAAATAAACGAACCGAAACGAAACGATTTTTAAAATAAACGAACCGAAACGAAACGATTTTTAAAATAAACGAACCGAAACGAAACGATTTTTAAAATAAACGAACCGAAACGAAACGATTTTTAAAATAAACGAACCGAAACGAAACGATTTTTAAAATAAACGAACCGAAACGAAACGATTTTTAAAATAAACGAACCGAAACGAAACGATTTTTAAAATAAACGAACCGAAACGAAACGATTTTTAAAATAAACGAACCGAAACGAAACGATTTTTAAAATAAACGAACCGAAACGAAACGATTTTTAAAATAAACGAACCGAAAGTTTTTGTTTCGTTTTTCAAAATAAATGAAACGAAACAAAAAATCGTAAACCAAACGAAACGGTCCGACTACTAATGTAAAACAACAAAGGCTAACGAAAGCATTTTTCAAGAAAAAGATTAAATTTTAGGCGAAAGTCGAAATCACTAGGGTAACGGTTTTCGGGAAAAGCAAATGATTATTCCTACTCCCTGAAGAAGCAATTTGTAAGACCTGTCAACGTCAACGTAAACAATAGTAACATTAGTTAAAACCCGACTTTAGCAGGTCAACTCGAAACACTTAAAATTATTTTCTAATAAATAATACTAATGTAATAGATGTACAAACCAATGGTCCTATCGTCTTGCAATTAAACCTTATCTTAACCTATCCTATTACCCGGAGAGATATATTTTCTCAAATCTCGTTTCACGCTGTTTATTTTTTATATGAGCCAATGCTTCTTATATGTAGAAGTCCCCCAAAAAGATAGCTTAATGGTTTTTATAGGTAGAAACCACTAAAAACAGAATGGTTCCCGTAAACGTGAAAACGGCATTTAAGAAAAGTATAAAAGTAATATACTACATTCTACCTAGGGGACCTTAAATACTTGCACATATGTTTACTAAAATAATATTTTATTAACTCAATATTTTATTGAATTTCGCAATGAAATTTCATCTGGATATAATAAATGGAACATGGAAAACAAAATAATAATGTTTCGACGGATGTTTGTATTTTATTCATTTGTACTTGATTGTGCGCGGGCATTTAAAAAGAACGTAGAATTTTCTAGAATGTACGAATGTAGTACGTAATGTATTAGTCTGATTGATTTTGAGCCAGAGTTGGCAGTTGAGTATTGGAACGCGAATCGAGCGTGTCTTTTTCTTAGCCCGCTGCACTAACTCATTTTAATGTGTGTAATTAAATCTATTTTAGATTATTTTAAATATAACCTTTTACGTCAATTTGATCCATTTATTTACCAGTTGCAATTCATCAGTGCTTTTGCAGTTAGAAAGTAGTTCATTTTGGAGTAGAAAATAAAAGCCTAGTCTGTCATCAGTTAGGTACACAAAATACAGTCCACTAACAGATTCACATTAGAATCAAAACAGTTAACGGTTAATATTGGCCAAAACTCTGATATCATAAAATCGGGAACCCACGCCACGTCATGGTCTATTCGATCCTGGATATTCCAGCATAAGAAAAATCGGCAGTGAAAAGTTCCTGATAAGTGATAACCCCTCAAGTCCCGTTGGAAAAAACAGCGAGGCAAGATCAAGTCACTATTACCGAGAATAGTCGACGAAAAAAGAAAACGGACGTTTGGCATCAGTACGAGCGAAGAGCACAGTGACTCAAAATTCGTCAGTCGTCAGTCAACGTCTACTGCTGTCTTGTTTGGAGAAGTGCCCTGCAAGAAGCAATCAAGGAGGAAGTCGAACCTCATCTCTTTGGACTCATCAGAAGTCATCAGTAAATCTCTGGAGGTAATTTATACCTGTTCAGAGTGAAGCGTTCGTGCGAAAAGTCAACTTAAGTATCGTAAGTTGCCCTAACATATTTAGTCAAAAATATTCAAATCATTTGTGTAGTGTACACGTGCAAAGTGCAAGAATTGTACTGTACACAAGAAGATAATTGTAGAACATCTGCAAGAATTTCCACGCCGAATTTAACACTTCATCAAAATGAGCAGTTTGAATAATTTAATAAAAAACCGAAAAGGCTTGATTGGCCGAATCAACAAATTGAAAAAACTTGTCAACTCATTCGTAGCTCCCTACAATGAAGTAAAAGTCAATTTAGGATTGGAAGAAGTATTTGAAAAATTACAATACAGATGTTTTTGACGAGATTCTTCCATTGTGTGCTGATGATACCGAAATTGCAGCACATCAACAAATCTTCGACGATGAAGATGACAGAATCATAGAGTTGGAAGTAACACTATGGGAAATAAAGAATAAATTAGCTGCAACAGCACCACCAAAACCAGTGGATGTCAAGTTACCACAATTGGAATTACCAAGTTTCAGTGGAAACAGTAAAGACTGGATTGCTTTCCAGGATGCCTTCATGGCCTCTGTACATGTAGCTAACATGGCTGACGTACAAAAGTTACAATACCTGAAGAGATCCCTTAAGGGTGAAGCAGAAGCGTTATTGCAGAATTTTGCAACAACTGACGCTAATTATCCATTAGCGTGGAACCTACTAAAGACCACATATGACAACAAGAGAGAAATTATTAAATCTCATCTCGACAACTTATTTTCAGTACCTTGGATAAACCAAGGGAACCCTGATGCATTGAAGAAATTAGCGAATGCCATAATTCAATGTATACAAACTCTGGAAATCATGAAGCTGACTCCAGAGGAAATCATGAATCTTATCATCATACATTTGTTGGGCAAAAAGTTAGATTCCGAGTCTAAAATGGACTGGCAGAGAACATTGAAGCCTGACTCAATTCCTACAGTCAAGAAGTTTACTGAGTTTATTTTAACTCAAGCAAGAATCACTGCAGCAGCAGGAACCAAACTTAAACGTAATAACCAAGGAGCTTCAGCTGATAGAAAAAGTAAGACTGCTGTTCACCTTGGCACAAATAAGAAAGAAAGTTCTTCTGAACTGAAAGAATCTGATTCTGAAGAAACAGACAATGAGGAAGAGAAATCAACCTTTGCAACATTCATGAAGAAACCACAGCCAAAAGCTGTCAGTGAAAATAAACAAGTACTACTCATGACTGCTTTGGTACAACTAAATACTGCCACAGGCAAACTCCTAACGTGCAGAGCGCTGCTGGATAATGGATCTCAAGGAAGCTTCATAACATCATCATGTTTGAAGAAACTGGATTTAAAGGGAGAACAAAAGAAGTCATCATTCAATGGACTAGCTAACTATAAAGTTGGAGAATCGTCCGAAGATGTAGATTTAGAATTCTCGTCTATGTATAATGAAACCAATAGATATAATGTGAAGACACATGTGATGAAAAAAATCAGCGGTGACCTTCCATCCTACCCCATAATACGAAGACAGTGGGATCATCTACAAGGATTGGATCTTGCGGATCCCTGCTACTTTAACCCTAATGAAATAGATATTTTAATAGGGAATGAGTGTTATGAAGAATTGGTGCTAGAGAAGCGCATAACTGGACCGAAGGGATCTCCTATTGCAAGAGACTCCCAGTTAGGATGGCTGCTTACAGGAAAGCTGTATTCAGCTTCAACACCCTGGCCGGTTAAACCCAAGTTTACTGGATTAATCACAATCCAAACCGAAGTTCAAGGCAAGTCAAGTGGTGAGCCTTATGTTATACCGCAAAGACGTGAAGGTGGACTTGCGAGGTTGAAGCCAAGCCCGACCCACCCCCGAGGAACTACTAATACTGCAAAAAGTGAAGCACGACGCAGACGAACAGTCAATGGGTTGAAACCGAGCCCACGTCGTGTACCTGATATAAGGACTAAGTCATGGAGCCAACTATGGATTGAGACTGAATGGCATATAAAGCAGAAAACTCCAGCCACCGAGTGGAGAACAGTGCATTAGCTAAGAAGTGCCCCATTTTAATTATTATAATTTTACGAATCATTTGCATAATTGATTGAATTTAATGTCATTGTATTAATGTATGTAGTAGAAGCAATTCGCTCCTAGGCGGGGTGTGTTTCGACGGATGTTTGTATTTTATTCATTTGTACTTGATTGTGCGCGGACATTTAAAAAGAACGTAGAATTTTCTAGAATGTACGAATGTAGTACGTAATGTATTAGTCTGATTGATTTTGAGCCAGAGTTGGCAGTTGAGTATTGGAACGCGAATCGAGCGTGTCTTTTTCTTAGCCCGCTGCACTAACTCATTTTAATGTGTGCAATTAAATCTATTTTAGATTATTTTAAATATAACCTTTTACGTCAATTTGATCCATTTATTTACCAGTTGCAATTCATCAGTGCTTTTGCAGTTAGAAAGTAGTTCATTTTGGAGTAGAAAATAAAAGCCTAGTCTGTCATCAGTTAGGTACACAAAATACAGTCCACTAACAGATTCAAATTAGAATCAAAACAGTTAACGGTTAATATTGGCCAAAACTCTGATATCATAAAATCGGGAACCCACGCCACGTCAAATAATTAATTTTTAATATGTCCACTGTTTGCTTTCACACAAGTCTATTCAATTTATTCAATGGAAATATCACCCTCCGTAGAGGTCTTTACAAAATCCATATACATATATCAATTGGGCACTCACAAAATAAATTAGCATTACAGTATACCTTCAGCAACTTCATCAATACAGGAATAATTCAACAAGTCAATTGCAATTGTAGCCGATTTAAGCTGCTTATCTAATAGATACGCTTTTACATTTTTACTAAATACAGAAAGATTTTTACTTAATCTGATTGTCTCAGGTAATTTATACCATAATATAATACTTTTATATAAAAGTGTTTTTTAAATAATTATTTTTTACCATTAAAACTAGGGTATACATAGTTGTGCCGTCTAGTATTTATCGATTGAACATTGCTAAAGTGAAGATAACTAAGGAAATAAGGCGGACAAGTATTATGAAATATAGAATAAGTCATTTTTAGTATTTCAAACTGATATAAATACTCAGGAAACAACCATTTAAGAGATGTGGTGATATCATACTTTTCACAATCATATTTACCTGCACCAAGTACAAATCTACCACCTCTACGAATAATATTATTTACTAGTCATGTTATACTGCGAAACAGTACCCCACACTGTACACATATAACCCACTATAGGCAAAACAAATGCATTAATAATAACCTTTCTGTTAACTAATGACATGTATTTCTGAAGCGGATATAATGACCATAAAATAGAATTGCATATTTGCTAACACCACTAATATGTTCGGTCCATTTCAGTTCACTATCAATAACCAAACCGAAGCATTTAATTTTATCAACAGTAGACACTGAGATATCATTTTGACTAAAGCTTAAAGTAGCAATCGCTTTAACAACATGAGGTCTACCAACAATCATAAATTGGGTGTTATTAATGTTAAGAGTCATGCTATTACTATCCATCCAGCTTAGCACGTTACACATCAGATTCAATTGATTTCAGTAAGCAATTAATATTATCTGGTCTACCAGTAATAATAAGAGTGATATCGTCAGCAAACATTATACTTAAGCTATTTTTAACAGCAATAGGTAAATCATTAATAAAGATAGAGAACAAAATAGGGCCTAATACACTGCCCTGAGGCACTCCAAGTTCCGTATAACCTACATCAGAATACTCATTATTAATACTTACCAACTGTCCCCGATTATTTAAATAACACTCAAACCAGTGCGTATTTTGCCATATCAATTTAGTTTAGACTATAGAAGCTCCCTACACACTTCATCAAACGCTTTGCTTATATCGAGTGATAGCACCAAACACACATGACCATTATCTATACTTCTAAGTATATAATCAGTCATCTCTACTTGAGCATGCGTTGTTGAATGATTAGCTCTAAAACCGAAGTGATACTTACTTAACAAATTATTCATTCAAACACAGTACTAATTTGGAATACACACACTTTTCAATTAATTTTAACAATAAAGGTTGATTACAGATGGGTCTGAGGTCACTTGGTCGACTAACCTACGGTAACTTAGGGAGAGGTAGTATTTTAGAAATCTTTAAATTATCAGGAATTTCACCCTCAAGTAAACTGCAATTAATGATATTTAAAAGTTCTTCATTTATATTAGGGCACTCAATGTAAGTTCCAACATTAATCCGGCAATTTCTAAGTAGTCCTCAGTTTTTTCTTTTGTATTTTTTATACTTTTCCATGGTGCATATAAACACGATAAATCTATTTTATGAACTTTAAACCATTTAGCCGGAGTAATAATAGAGTCAGGTTTAGACGGAAAGTTAGGATAATTAAGTTTATGTGTCCATTCATCAATCGTGGCACACAAGGACTCCATAGGACCTGGTGCCACTTTATTTATTCTGGTGCCACTTTATTTATTCTGATGCCACTTTATTTATTCTGGTGCTACTTTATTTATTCTGGTGCCACTTTATTTATCAGGTGCCACTTTATTTATTCTGGTGCCACTTCAAGATGGCTGCCTAGGATACTGATAATTCTGACGATAGGAGGTGATCTGTAATACCTCTTTCAAAAGCCATATACATTTCCCACAACTTTCTCGCTGACACTTTAAGGTACAATGTCACAGTCAAAAAATACGGACAATTTTCCAAAATGTCGCTATACCTTTTTGTGTAAATCGTGAGTTTGACTTCGCCCGTTTCCGATACAGCTGCAATTGGTGATGCTGTTCATGTGTCTGTGTACTCTGATCTGTGCGATCTGAGCGCATGCCGTCCCCAGCCGGCCTATACGGTATCACTATATAGTCGTAGTTGTTCAAAAAGTGTTATTCGAAAAAGCGAGCGACAAGTCAGATTACTTCGTTTTTACATTTATTTTCTGAGCATTCTTTGAACATATTATGAAGCAATAAAGTTAACTCGTAATCCATTCGTAATTCACATGTAGCATATTGATGACAATAATTTTATAAAAACTTTTGGTTAATGTATAATATTGTGTCACAAAAAGCAACCTTATTGTCCATTGGTTTTTTGGATTACTTTGAAAAAATTTGAATACTTACTTCATCCTACGCACTTAAAAATATTATCAATAGACATCCCTGATTAATCTGCTTTAGATGCAGCTGAATGTCTAAAGCTATGTCGGTTATTTTTTGCAGTGTGACCATTTTGGAATACTTTTGATAATTTTAGAGTATTTTTGACCATGTTAGAATGCTTTTGATTATTTTAGAATTTTTTGGCCATTTTAGATTCCTTTTGATCATTTTAGAATATTTTTGACCATTTTAGAATGCTTTTGATCATTTTAGAATATTTTTGACCATTTTAGAATGCTTTTGATCATTTTAGAATATTTTTGACCATATTAGAATATTTTTGATCATTTTAGAATATTTTTGACCATTTTAGAATGCTTTTGATCATTTTAGAATATTTTTGACCATTTTAGAATGCTTTTGATCATTTTAGAATATTTTTGACCATTTTAGAATACTTTTGATCATTTTAGAATATTTTTGACCATTTTTACATTTTAGAATACTTTTGATCATTTTAGAATATTTTTGACCATTTTAGAATACTTTTGATCATTTTAGAATATTTTTGACCATTTTAGAATACTTTTGATCATTTTAGAATATTTTTGACCATTGTAGAATACTTTTGATCATTTTAGAATATTTTTGACCATTTTAGAATATTTTTGACCATTTTAGAATATTTTTGACCATTTTAGAATACTTTTGATCATTTTAGAATACTTTTGATCATTTTAGAATATTTTTGACCATTTTAGAATACTTTTGATCATTTTAGAATATTTTTGACCATTTTAGAATACTTTTGATCATTTTAGAATATTTTTGACCATTTTAGAATACTTTTGATCATTTTAGAATATTTTTGACCATTTTAGAATACTTTTGATCATTTTAGAATATTTTTGACCATTTTAGAATACTTTTGATCATTTTAGAATATTTTTGACCATTTTAGAATACTTTTGATCATTTTAGAATATTTTTGACCATTTTAGAATACTTTTGATCATTTTAGAATATTTTTGGCCATTTTAGAATACTTTTGATCATTTTAGAATATTTTTGGCCATTTTAGAATACTTTTGATCATTTTAGAATATTTTTGGCCATTTTAGAATACTTTTGATCATTTTAGAATATTTTTGGCCATTTTAGAATACTTTTGATCATTTTAGAATATTTTTGGCCATTTTAGAATATTAGAGTATTTTTGACCAATTTTGATTATTTTAGACTATTTTTGATTATTTTAGAATATCTTTGCCCATTTTTGAATATTTTTGCCCATTTTTGAATATTCTTGAATAGGTTTGAATATTTTTGACCATTTATGACTTCTAATCAAATTTTGGCATAAAAGGTTGACTCTCTTTATAAATGGTTTGTTCATGAAATTTGAATTTATTTATAAAGGGTTTGTTCATAAAAGGATGCTTTTATTCTATTACGTTTATTTTGTTCATACAAGGTTGATTTTATTCAGAAAAGGATGAGTTATTCAGTAAAGGTGGGTTTTATTCAGAAAGGGTTGATTTATTCAGTAAATGTGGGTTTTATTCAGAAAAGGTTGGTTTATTCAGTAAAAGTGGGTTTTATTCAGAAAAGGTTGATTTATGAAGTAAATGTGGATGCTATAGTAGCAGATTCATAAAAGGCTGTTTTTATTCTTAAAAGGTTGACTTTGCTAATAAAACGTTGATTTTGTTCATAAAAGGTTAACTTTTTAATAAAACGTTCCAAAATGGCAACACCAGCAGCTTTGATAACTTTTTCTGTTTCTAGCTACTGTACAGAAGACTTATTTAACCTTTTGTATTTCAGAAGTCAATCAAGTCATTACAGATTACAGATATGAAATGTTACATTATGTGAGTATAAAAATTGTTAATTATTTACTGTTAAAATGACAAAAAAAATTAACGTTAAGAAATTGGAGCCAAACAAGCAAATTTTCTAATTTTGGCGAAGCAAAAAACACCAGCCAAGTTATTGGTAAGGAAACCACACAATTTAAGTTTCTATGACTACAGGTTGTTGATATTATGTCCTTCATGGGTTTTCTTATGTATGCAAACTTGGAAAAGTTTTGAATTTCTCAAAAGCAAAGTAAAACGTCTAAATATTGTTCATATTGCCTAAAAAAGTAGAGGTTTTTCGTTATTTGTACCCACCTTTTGCCAAATTTTCGAATTTCGTCAAAGCAAAAGAAAACTGACCTCAGTATTGTTTAGTAGTGTAGAAAAAATCAAATTTCAAGTTTCCATGGCAACGCGTTGCTAAGATAATTATTCCCTTTTTATTACAATTTGTACCCAAATTTCGTCAATTTTTCGAAATTCGTCAAAATAAAAAAAAACAGCTCGAGGTATTACTTAGTACTGTTGAAAACATCACATTTCAAGTTTCCATGACTACGCGTTGCTAAGAAATTCACCCCCCGTTTTACTCAATTTGCATCCAAATTTCGTCAATTTTTCGAAATTCGACAAAATCAAAAAACAGCTCGAGGTATTACTTAGTACTGTTGAAAACACTAAAAATCGTGTTTCCATGACTACGCGTTGCTGAGATAATCCTGGACAAGTTTTCCCAATTTGTACCCAAATTTCGTCAATTTTTCGAAATTCGACAAAATCAAAAAAATTGCTCGAGGTATTACTTAGTACTGTTGAAAACACTAAAAATCGTGTTTCCATGACTACGCGTTGCTGAGATAATCCTGGACAAGTTTTCTCAATTTGTACCCAAATTTCGTCAATTTTTCGAAATTCGTCAAAACAAAAATCCACCACCTAGATACTGCCAAGGGGTGTTGAAAACCTTTAATATTAAGTTTCTATGGTCACGGGTTACTGAGATAACAATGGAAACATTTTTAAGTTGTTGTGCATGTACAGGTACAGAAATTATTCTCCGTTTTACTGGTTACTAAACAACTAAGACTCTAGCCTAAACTTTTTAATAAAATGATGATTTTATTCATAAAAGGTTGATTTTATTTAGAAAACGTTGATTTATCAGTAAATGTGGATGTTATTGTAGCAGATTCATAAAAGGCTGAATAGAGTCCAGTTCCAGTGCCCTGTATGCTACAGATAGGTATATTTTCCCATCATTGAGTTGTGTTGTGTAGCTAAATTGTGGTTTTTTAAGATTCTGGCGCGACAGGCTGTTCGCCAAGCCCGGGTATGATCAAATTAATAGGTGTAGCATCTTTTTATTTTTGTAAAACAACCTACAACAACGTCGCTTGTTTGGGATCAGCATATAAAGTCGAACAAGTCTAACGTTGCAAAATTCCTTTGCATCGGAGCCTGGTGCTGCTGCTGGCTGACGTAATAAACTAGTAATATACAGGGGTTTTAGTAATAAGTGCAATACAATGTCACCAATCGTGCTCTTGGAGTTTTTTTTAAGACTTAATATTACCTAATGAGTGAATCTTTAAAGTTTAATAAGAAAATAGTACCGCGGCAATTCAGGCACTTCAATTTTCGAAAAAGGTTAGCAAAGCAAATGAACATAAGTAATTTTAAGAATTTATCGTTGGCGGGAAAGTCAAATGACCAATTCGGGAGTGAAAAAAATATCCGCCAATGGCCTTCTAATGTCACTTTCGAAAAGAAAAAGACAAATAATAGCATTGTCAACATCAATACTGTTCATGTCATTCCTCCTCCTCCGAAATTAGGAAAAAAAACTACTTGTAATGTTCGTCTAAAAGTTAAACGCACTATCACAGAAGTTATTACTGAAACGAAATCTTTTACCACTGTAGGAGATGTTAAGGAAAGTGAACAATCAGTCCCCTTGGATTCAAGTTTATACCGACACCATCATATTAATTCGGGAACTGAAATAATAGTTGAAAAAATAAAGCCTTTGCCACCGCCACCACCCTTGCTGCCAATGCCTATGACTGGTCCAGTTAAGAAGATTCCCTCGCAACTGTCACAAGCTGCAAATGAAACCCCACCAGTGGAGCCAAAGATAACCAAAAAAGGGGACACTGTCATAAAATCGTACATTGACGAACGGACTGGTAGAATTGCTGTATATGAACCAGGAATAAAGCTAGAAGTTTGTCATTCTGATAGCGGCAAGTGGTACCCTGCCAAAGTTATTCAAGTTGATTTAAAGGATACAGAGGTTTTAATACACTATGAAAAGTGGTCATCTAGATTTGACGAATGGATTAAAATGGACAGCAATCGATTAAGGCCCAGTGCAAATACAAATGTGGTTAAGTAAGGAATATAATATTTATTTATTAACAGTCAGTAATCTACTTCAATCTTATGCACCATTTTATTTTTTGTTCTGCTCACACCTTTTAGTAACCGGTTTCAAATTATAAATTAACTAACTTCACAAAACGGAGTGTATCACTGAAAAAGTTATTCTGTTTTTAGAGTCGAATTCAAAGTGGGAGAGAAAGTTGAAGCCATATGGAACACAGATGGTCAACGTTATCCTGGTGTCATTATTCAAGTTTTTCCACAAGGTATTGTGAAGAGTATATTTATAGACGAGTTTCTAGAATCAGAAGACACCTAGGTATTAGGAGGGGTTATAAGTTTTCTGCTGACGATTGCATGTGTTTAGAATAATGCTTGTGTTGCAGGAATGGGCGTCTTCTGATTCTAGAAACTCGTCTATTGGAAAGGATTAATATGATATGATTTGCATGTCCAGTGTTGGAGAGCAGCAGCCAACTGTGTTAGAATTTCTGATGTTGTTCGTTAAGGGGAAGTTTAAAAGTTGCTGTTGCTCCCGCCTTGGTTACGTATTCCCCAACATGGGGAATTTTGGGTGTTTAGCTGGGCCATCACCACAGGACCATGGGCCAACTCTTTTTTTACTCGATCTTTTTTAAAGTATAGCCCAGATGTTGTATACGGATGTCGTGTGCTATGTCTCCAAACTGCTTTTGAATTCATTCTTGGTAAAAATTGCAGTTAAAGTGACAAGATTGTTAATTTTTAAGCATTTGGGGGATTCAACAATATCTTTTACCAAGGTAAAAGCAGTGTGGTGACATAGCACACGCCATCCACATACATCTTGGCTACACGTTACAAAAAGGATCGAGTAAAAAGAGTGGACCCATGGCCCTGTGACGATGGCCCAACGAAAGAGACTTAACCCCCAAAACTCCCCATGTTGTAGCATATGTAACCAAACGTTGTTATGCGGGAGAAACTTCAAAAATTATGAAATTTCAACATCCCCTTAACAGTAATATTCTTGCAACTGAGAATTAAATGACATGTTAATAAACACGAATTTGAGTTTTGATAACTGTCATATGAAGTAGTAATACTAGTTGGCTAATCTATAAGAAGACTAATGATGACCATTGACCATTATAAGGTACTCCAAACTGAAATGATAGAACATCCGTAAGAAAATTCATCCGGCAGTCTCTTTAAATAAGCTGAGAAGTTGGGAGGCGGAGTTGAGTGTCTAGTGTTTTTTTCTCGGATGTGTGCCACATTTCAATTTAGACCACCTTCTAAAAATGGTTAATCGTAATTTTTGTAATGTAGTGAGGAAAGATTTAAGTGAGCCAACAAATTTCTATTCTAACTAATTGTGAATCACCTATTACGTAGGCAGGCAAGTAGGCTTTTAGAGGTTTTGTGTTGCAGATAACCGACGGCTCCTCCCAAAATTTTATCTCTTCCACCCTTCTAGATTTTTAATATATTTTAATATATGATTTCAATTTTATGTAATTGAATGGACCGTGTTGTCACTGAAACAAAGCCTAATCTGAATCTGAATCTGGGAGAGCCAATTTTCTAAATTCAGCTTCCCCTTTGCGGATGCGTAACTTTTGTATTTCACTGCATCCACTGCAAAAAAATTTTTCCGGGGGTAAGGGGTAGGTAGAATTCCCCAAGGTCCCCCCACGGCTCAAAATTCCATCCGGGGGCCGGGGGGAGTTGTCTCCCTGAAATTCGATCCTCTATCGAGTCCACCTATTCGTATACCTGCCGGGTAGCAGGATAAATTACGCATCCCCCCTTTGTAATTTCCGGAAGACCTCCTGTCTCGCGATTTCGCACGTCTTGCATACAAAATGATTTTAAAGATTTTTTGAATGAAAATGAAAATATAAATGAAAGCTCAAAACTCATCTGCGTCTATGGAGAAGGACAAAGGAAAGGTTGTAGGCTTATTTAATACGCAATACTCGTTTTCTGAATTAAGTCACACTTTGGTGAAATATGTTATAGTAAGACTAAAACATACCTTCTCACCCTGGCACGCTGTGCACGCGGACCCGAGGTCAGGCCGGCGAAGCCGGCCGGACCCGGGTTAATTTCACTTGGACACTTAGTCAGACCGAGGAAGCGGGCCGGACCCGGGTTACTTTTACGTCAGGCCGGCGAAGCCGGCCAGACCCGAGTATTTTTGGCAGATTCTTTGAGATTCTGATCCTCAGCGAAGCTGAGGATCTAAATGACAAAAAATCTGCCAAACTCCCCTTTAAATGCTTTATGAGAATATTTAAAATTTTGTTCTTGGGGTGTTCTCCACCTTTATTTATGCAAAAAATTACAAAAAAACAAGAAATAGAATTTATTTTATTAAAATGTTTTGTGTGCATTAAACACACTAGGCGGATTGCTCGTTGCTGGTAGCCCTGTTTTCAGGTTCACGGCGTAACTAGCACTTAGTTTGGCGAGCGCCTTGTATATATAATGCCCAGCCCGCACCGATCCCCCAAAGACAGAGAGACGAGTCTCCAAGAACGCCAAATAATTTTCTACGTATGTTTAACTTATTCAGTCATTGAAATGTTAACAGCCTTATTACAGTGTTGTGTTTTAATGACTTTTGAAACACTGGATTCAAAAATTTTAAACCACGCCCCCATGACTTTAAGTCACGCCCACCCAAAAATTTTTCGGCCCTTCGGGCCGAATAAGGGCGCTTCGCGCCGTACGACTTGGGACCCCCCATTAAACCACGGCCAATACCCGGGGTAAGCTCTCCACTCCGGTGAGAAGGTATGGACTAAAAGTGAGGCTGAATTAAGGCTGAAGGCTCTCTGTCGCACCAGACTTCACCGTAATTTTAAATATTTTAAAATACTGACATGACTTCAATAGAAATACAAAACCCTGACCTGAACGAGGCATTTACATTTAATTATACATAAAAGTAGCGTTGTCTAGTTTATTAAGCAGACTAGAAAAACTGGAAGTGCAACTTAGTTGACTAACGTAGGACTACGTTAGCGACTTCACAGGTTTCAGTGGTTTCACAAGATTTTCTTTTGAAAAGAAAAGCCAGGCTTCTTGGAATATTTCGCGTTTCTATTATAATTGGTTTTTAACACTATTTTTAGATTATTACGAAGTTCAATTTGATGATGGGATCAAATGCAAAAAGAAGTCAAACCAAATCTTCAAAATAAAGCGGAGTAGGGGAAGACCGTCTTTGGAATCTTCCTTATTAGCAATATCGGGAGGCCCCACAATTGCTAAGACTTCAGATATGACTATTAATGCAAAATCATCCAGTGCAATTGTCTGTAATAATGATAATACAGAAAGTTTTAAAAATATTAAATACGAACCCAAAGATGTTTCAGTAACACCATTGCCTGCATTCAGTAGTGGAACGAAGTCCTCTCCACCCGTGCATTTTTCAATATTTACACCTCCATCGGGAGACTTGGGGAAAAGAAAGCGTACGATTCAAGACTATTCTGCTCTTTTAAAGCGTCCCTCAAAACTTGCTCCAAATGAATTTGAGGAAATAAGTTCGTTGGACGACAGTACCATTGTAAGCACTGCAAGAAAGAGAAAGCGTCAAAGTTTTGATACAAATGTTTTGAAAACGCCAATAAGCCATTACTCGGGCACTGCAGTTGTTTCAGAAGGTGAAACTGCTATAAAGCCAGATCCTTCAACTGTGAATAGTAAACTTGATTCAACCCCGGGTGCCACTGGTAAAATAACTGACAGTATAAGTTTACCAGCTAAAAGAATTAGAAAGCCTTCTAGACGATTTAGTACCCTAACTGATGATCAAATGTCTCTCTATTCATCAGAGTTAAAAAATTTCAAATTCAAAAACCCCCAAAAAGTTGTTTCTCTCTCACTTAAATCTCCGAATTCGGAGGAAAAGTTCAGAATTAATGACGACGGTGAAGAATCAGAAAGCTATAAAAGGAGAAGTGCAAAAGATGACAGTCTCAATGGAATTTGCAAGGAGAGGGATACTTCGCCGATTTCGTCTACTTGTACATCTCCGACAATAGCCGAAAGTACTGATGAAAGTTTAAGCTTAAGTGATGTTCCTGAAGATGAGAAATATCCTGCAGCGGAGGCAACAGAAGGATCAGTTTTGTCTGCCGTAAAGGCAAGAAGACGGGGACGGGTAAGTGTAAATTTGCTGCAGTTCAACCGTTGGGATAGAAATAGAAACCTGGGAAACTGTTCGTGCAAAGAATCTCGCACGAGACCACTGAGACCAGTTGGTTAACAAGGACCAATGAGGATTGTATATTTGTTGATATGTTGTAGAGTATGTCTGAGAGGCCCTTTTAAAGTGGCAGTATTTTTCAAAAAGGTCAATAGGGTGGGCAGCCCAAAGTCACGATTTTTCCAGTTTTTCAGACATTTCAGTGGAGATCTTGAGCATCTGTTGGCAGACACGGGAGTTGGGGGGTTATGTCATTCGACGCGTAATGCAGTGTAGAACAGCACTGCATACTCTAAACCTAATTACAACATGCCAAAAAATAAACAATCCTCACTAGTAAATCTGAATAAATAATCCTCACTGAACACGAAACTCAGTCGGAGATTTCAATTGAATGAATTTCTTTGTTTTCCGGCGATTAGATATGCAGATAGTTAGATTTGATAAGATATCCTTTTTTAGGTGAGAACGATCATTTGCTTGTAAATCTTGATTTTCATTTTTGCTATAAACGTCCAAAATACTTACAAGATTGCAATTATGACTACATATATGGAATCCTGAAATGTTTATCTTGGATTTGAATTTGAAGTGTTCAAATTATCAATATCAATACGCAATGTAGTGTAGGCTTTATACACTCTTTTCAAATGATATTGAAAAGAGTGTAGGGTCTTAGTCGCAGTAACTAAGGGAAACGGCATCAAAGTTGAGGGGGGTTAATTAAAAAATATTATTTTTCCATGACTACAGGTAACTGAGATATCCATTGCAGGCTTTTCATGACTTGTACCCACACTTTGCCATTGAAATTCGGCAAACCAAAAAAATAAAGCCGAGATATTGATAAGGGGTGTTAAAATCCGCAAATATTACTTTGTTTACATGACTACAGGTCACTGAGATATCCGTTGCAGGTTTTTCATGACAGCAGTTTTATTGAAGACCGGAAAATGAAAAAAATGTGGTCTCAAAACAATTTTATAAGTGCCTTACAATATTTATAACAATAAATAAAAAATGTTTTCATAAATAAAAAATTTCATGGCCCCATGTGGGGAGAAACGAGATTTCAAGGTCATCAAAGTTGCAATCTTGTAACATTCATAGAAGGCAAACCACAGGTCCGAAAAATATGATCTTTTTTTTGAACATCATCTAACTTCATGGCCGAAATAGATCTTTTTTAGAATTTGAAAATTTAACCTGCATCATGTGTTAAAATTTTTCAAAATTTTGAAAAAAATTTTAAAATGTTTTACATTAATGAAATGTTGTACATATTGTTCATACTTGACAAAACGCATTATAACACTTTATTTTTGCGTTGACCTTACAAAAGGTCAAAGGTCATGCGTAGACATGCGCATTTAATATTGCCATATGGCATATCAATCACCTTCAAAATTTTGTCTAGAACTCGGTTCTGGCATTGCCTAATACAGTAGAGCTACCCTAAAAAAGTTAACGGCCATAATCGCAGCCGTAGTCTTCTTTGGGGTAAAATGAAGTTGCAATTTCGGTCGTTAACTTTTTTAGAGCGACCGTTATGTATTAGGCAATGCCAGAACCGAGTTCTAGACAAAATTTTGAAGCTGATTGATATGCCATATGGCAATATTAAATGCGTATGTCTACGCATGACCTTTGACCTTTTGTAAGGTCAACGCAAAAATAAAGTGTTATAATGCGTTTTGTCAAGTATGAACAATATGTACAACATTTCATTAATGTAAAACATTTTAAAATTTTTTTCAAAATTTTAACACATGATGCAGGTCAAATTTTCAAATTCTAAAAAAGATCTATTTCGGCCATGAAGTTAGATGATGTTCAAAAAAAAGATCATATTTTTCGGACCTGTGGTTTGCCTTCTATGAATGTTACAAGATTGCAACTTTGATGACCTTGAAATCTCGTTTCTCCCCACATGGGGCCATGAAATTTTTTATTTCTGAAAACATTTTTTATTAATTGTTATGAATATTGTAAGGCACTTATAAAATTGTTTTGAGACCACATTTTTTTTCATTTTCCGGTCTTAAATAAAACTGCTCGACTTGTATCCAAACTTTGCCAAATTTGCGAATTTTGGCAAACCAAAAAAATAAAGCCGAGATATTGGTAAGAGGTGTTGAACACCGCAAATATTACGTTTCCATGACTACCGGTCTCTGAGATATTCGTTGCAGGTTTTTCAAGACTTGTACCCAAACTTTGCCAAATTTTCGAATTTTGGCAAATCAAAAAATAAAGCCGAGATATTGGTAAGAGATGTTGAAAACTTCAAATATTATGTTTCCATGACTACCGGTCTCTGAGATATCCGTTGCAGGTTTTTCATGACTTGTACCCAAACTTTGGCGAATTTTCTAGTTGAATATTAGGCTAGAGTCCTAGTTGTTTAGTAACCAGTAAAACGGCGAATAATTTCAGCACCTGTACATGCTCAAATATTTAAAACTGTTTCCACTGGTATCTCTGTAAACCGTTGTCATAGAAACATAACATTAATGGTTTCCAACACCCATTAAAAGATCTAAATGTCTTATTTTTTACTTGGACGAATTTCAAAAAATTGACGACATTTGGGTACAAATTGAGAAAACTTGTCCAGGATTATCTCAGCAACGCGTAGTCATGGAAACACGATATTTAGTGTTTTCAACAGTACTAAGCAATACCTCGAGCTGTTTTTTTGATTTTGTCGAATCGAAAACCAGACGCTTCGTTACTAAAAAGTCATCTATTTCAAATTACGATACCGTCAGAAAAAGATATTATAAATTATGACACCGTCAGAAAATAAGGGAAGCCGGGGTCAACAAAATACAACGAAAGACGACGAGAGGGGGGTTGCAATAGATGTGACGTCGTCTCACATCACAATAATAAACGCACCACAATCATAGAAAAAGAGTAAAATAAAAAGTAATAGAAAGTCGTAATAGAAGTGTGCTAGAGTATAAAATTAGCGGCTTCAAATATAAACTGATAGTTTTAAAGTTTATTTAACTTTAAACTTTTGTCCAAGGTGCTTTTAGTTGTCATGGCCCTCTTTCCATGCATGCCAAATGTGACATTACCAAAAAACCCGCCGAGTTTTTCGTATTTTATGCTAGAATGCAGCTGAGCTATGTTTTTTGAAAAAATATGCAAAAAGAATTAACCTGAAAAACCAGGGTATTAATTATAGTAAATTTTAATTTTACATCAGATCAGGGTGTAAATATTTAAAAAATATTTGCTGCAAACTGAAATATGGTATTATATGACAATTTTTTCTCCCTTCGCCTTCCGCCAACCCCGCAAAATCCCAACCTACAAGCCAGCGGCCGATAAATTATCTAGTCTTTTTCCTTTTCCTCTCTTCTCCTTCCCCCAACTCCACCAAATTTCTCCACCAGCAGCAAAATTTTAGCAGCCGCCTTCGGCGGTTTTTCCTTTCGCCTTCCCCCGCCTTCTCCCGCCCGCGCTACCTTCCGCCGATCCTGGATCTTAGGATCTGTCACATTTTGCAGGCATGCGGCTCTTTCTGGGGGTAAAGGGGGCGTAAAGGGGGTATCCTCAATTAGTAAAGTAATCTCTGTTTAATTTATTCAGTCATTTAAATGTGAAAAGCATTGTCACAATGTTGTCTTTTAATGACTTTTCAAACATTGGGTTCAAAAAATTTAAACCACGCCCCTGCCCCATGACTTTCAGCCACGCCCACCCAAAAATTTTCTGCGTTAACGCGCACTAGATGAGACCTATAATTGCAGACTGTCGCTGAAAAACATGATATATCCATACATCCATTATGAAATAATTTTGGGTAACTAAGGGTCACTCTAGTCAAGGCTGTCTAATGACATAGGACAAGGTGAGCCCAAGGAGTGTAAACTGCTGGCCTTGGATTCTCTTGGTTATACCAGGAGGGTCATATTGAAATTTTCACGCAGTCGAGTAACGGCCCGCTTACACTAAGAAGCTCAAAATGGCCGCTTTTCATTTTTAATAGAGAGTTGCGATTGAAGTCATTTTAGCTATCGACTTTTACTCACACACTGGGAAGCGTTGGTTTGAGATAACTTGAGTTCCAAATGAAAATTTTATTCCAATTATTTTTCTAGCGCAACTAATAATAAGAAAACGGAAAGTAAATTAAAAACATCCTACCGCATACATAAGCAACGAAGCAAAACTTTCGCTTCCTTTGTGTAAGTGGAAGTTGGGAGGCGAGCAAACACAAAATAGCTTCAATCGCATACTCTCTACTGAAAATGATCAGCCGATTGAATCTTGACTTAGCGTACACAGGCCGTTACCATCCCTGAGTCGAATGGTCAAATTTGATAAGTAGACCTTTTGGGAAATTGCAATTTGTCATTAGTCGAAATCAAGAGGTTTCAAATAGTTGATCCGGTTTCCCCCGGCTGCATTTAGAAAGGAAGGCCCCTTGAGTGTTTGGCTTGAAATATTCGGAACAAGCCGATCAGTCCCAAGGAGCGTTCATTTAAATTTGGCCCGCAAAGCAAATCAAAGATTTGCAAGAAACGAATCTAGCCTTCAATTTTTATCAATGCAGTTAAACTTTGTTAAAAGTAGAATTTTTAAAAGTCTGTGCGCATTCTGCACTAAGCCAATGAGTATTCGGGTACACAGAAAAATTGAGCGCACGGAAATCAAATCAACATAGTCCCTTCCATATTAGTTACAAGCCGATTAGTCCCAATGAGCGTTCACTTGAATCTGGCCCGCAAAGCAAATCAAAGATTTGCAGAAACGAATCTGGCTTTCAATTTTTATCAATGATGTTGAACTTTGTTGAAAGTAGAATTTTTAAAAGTCTGCGGTCATTCTTTTTTACGCCAATGAGTATTCGGGTGCACAGAAAAATTGAGCGCACGGAAATCAAATAAACATACTCCCTTCCATTAGTTATAAGAGTAATAAGAGTAATATAGGGACAGCGAAAAATGTCCCCGAAATTCTAAAGATATCATGTACACCATAATTACTTGCCGGATATATTTCCTATAAGCCGGTTTTTTATTTACCTATCTCAGAAATTTATATTTTGTGATTTACTGGATTTAGGAATTACAGGATTTCAAATATGTAGTCATAATTGCAATCCAGTAAGTATTTTGGACGTTGATAGCATAAATGTACACCGCAATATTTACAGGTCAATGATCGCCCCCATGATTTTTTTTTAAATAGGTAACGACAATCTTAAAAACTGGAATAAATTTCTAATAGGCTTACGCAAAGCGGTGACAGCAAAATTGACGAAGCAATCTGCTTCGGGTGGGGCAATATTTGGTTACTATAATGGTAATTCTGGATGCCAAAATTGCGACTAATTTTTTTGGACGAACTATTTTTGGTGTGAAATATGCAATTTAACGTTGTCAAAGTTAAAAGCACGTGTAGTGTCTAAGTCATTACCATTACTATTGATTTGAGTCCATGGATCATGGATGAGATTTAGATTACTAGTAGTACTCTATCTCTACTACTACTGCAAAGATAGTAAGATAGCAGTAATGCAGAACTACAGATACACGACTCAGACAATGTATACAGGATCCAGAGGTATAACTGTACAGTTCTCACCAGCATTCTGTAGAATTTGCCAGGCAGAAGTCGCCATGGAAGCAGCAGGTGAGTGGTCAAAAATGATTCATATATTGGAAATTTGATAGGTCGATTTTTATTTTCGAACTAAGCTGTTTCCGACTGGGGTGTATTTTATATTTCCACAATGTTATTGCCTACTCATTGTCTTGGAACGCCATATATGTGCAAAATACCGATATATACTAAATATGCGTTATCCAATAGAACAAAATCATGAGGTAATACACAATGTCAAATTGAATCAGAATTAAACATTTTATTCCTATTTAAGCCATTAACAAACAACAGTAGTTATATTCACCTCGACATATATGACGAATGGGAAGGAATAAATCTACCCTGAGCAAACTAAACTGGGCAGACATCCAATATAACATGCTTATCTATATTTATTATTTATAAACCAAATTAGTGACAGTGTAACTTAGCAGCATCGGATTACTTTACTAGGATGATAAACAATTAATTACTAAAAGCCTTTACCTAACTAGTTTCTATTGAAAATAGGCACATACATAAAGCTCTCTTAATCTATCCTTACACTGTCTCCTCACTTTGAAATTGCTCGTATCCTTGTCGAAACGGGTTGTTTGACCCGATGCTTGCTATCTTCATCAGCGATATTGTTCTATTCGAAAACGCATATTTAGTATACATAGGTATTTTGCACATATATGGCGTTCCAAGACAATGAGTAGACAATAACATTGTGGAAATATAAAATACACCCCAGTCGGAAACAGCTTAGTTCGAAAATAAAAATCGACCAATCAAACCAATGTATGAATCATTTTTGACCACTCACCTGATGCTTCCATGGCGACTTCTGCCTGGCAAACTCTACAGAATGCTGGTGAGAACTGTACTGTTCTTTTTCTAAAATACGGTGTAGCGCACCCATATTTGAATAAACCATTACAAAACGGATATATCACAGTAGTGCAACTAAAGACTGCGACACATACCACAACATACACAAGTAACATCCAATACAGCGGCACATACACACAACATACGTATGTACGAACAGTTTAACCTCCCCCTTTAAGGGGAAGGCGTTACCCAATTTTGCTCATTTACGAACTTGTTCATAAGGAGAACCTATATTTTCATAATGTGGAAACAGATTGTAAAAAAGTTTAACCGTTCTTGAGTTACAGCGCTATCTCACTAACTGACTAACTAACTAACTCACAGACAGACAGTCCAATGGCATACAGTAGTTGCACTACTGAATAAACGGTATTTACAGCTATTATATTATTAAGGATTATATTTAAGGCGGCTTAAAAAGTATTTAAATAGTCATAAAAAAGTATTTTATTTGTCTTAAAAACTGAAAAAAGCAGCCAATGTATTTAATTAGGCTCAATTAGCTTGGCTTAAATGTACTTAAATTAGCTTAAAAACAAGTGTTCTCTGCAATGAAGGAAGCAGATCATGTTCATAGGTTAACACTGGCACCAACGCACATACATATGTGTTTGCTTATTTACAGTGAGGACCGACAGGGGCGAGCCATAGCACTTACAGTGTATAAGGTAGTACATGCGAATTTAAATTGCCCGCTTTTGGCTTGATGAGGGAAATCAAAACCAACACGTACATAGATACCAAGATATTTCCTTATACTATGTAAGTGCCACGGCTCTCCCCTGTTGGTCCTCACTGTACACATATGTATATGTTAGCGGCAATAAAGAAAATCATTTGAACAATTGAAAGTAATCATTTTAGTTTAGTTAATGACTGAATTTTACCAGGCAAAAAGGAAAATATCTCACATATAAGTATGCTTTAAGTATGTTAAGTAGGTAACTAAGTTGAATACGTCAATTATTTGCTGAAAAAAGCAATTTGCTGTCAGCAAGACGTAATTTTATGCATGGTATGCATAATGCTACATATAGCTGTTTTAAGCCTGATTAAATAAGTGTAATAAGCCAGATTCAGAAACCGCGCTGCTGCTTTCAGTCTAAGCCAAAATAAATACCTTTTAAAGACAAATTCAGAAAATTTTAAGCCCCATTAATTAGCATCCTATTATTAAACTGAATACAAGGCCAATTTCCCTGACAACAATTTCGGGTGAAAATTTTCATTGCTCTCGAAATATTCCCTCAGCGAAAAGTTGTGCATTTTTCACTTACCTACTCTCGCGAAATGGTCATGGTGAACCGAATTTTCGAGTGAAAAATCTTATGTGAGTACTGAAAAGCGAATTCGAAAGCGAAGAGAAAATTTTGGTCGTTTTCGTACGAAAACAGACCGAAAAGGGGAACTGAATACTAGGAATATGGCATATGTAGCATGAAAAAACATTTACAAATTTTTGCGCCAATTTTCCTGTCACCTTATTGTACGACAGCTAAAAAATTCTTACATTTTATTATTATTATATATACAGATACAATTTCGCACTAAAATTCCATCTGATTTGGCCAATTTGGACATACCCCCTCCCCCAGCTAGTGGTTACAGACTCAAAAAGTTGTACCTAGAAATTGAAAAAGTAAACGATGTTAACATTCAACAAGTTGTAAATGATCCAGAAGGAATAATATTTAAACTTAATGACCCTGTTCCTGAAGGATGGAGAAAAGAAGCTCAATTAAAGTTTAGAAATGAAACGTATCCAAAGTGGTTCATTTCTTATGTTTCTCCAGCCGGTGATCGTTTTCGGTACCTAAAGCAAATGCATAAACTTATACAAGAAGTAAACTTTGATTTTACCCCCTTTGACTTCCGCCCTTTGAATCCTCGGCTTCAGGAAATTGCAAAATTGGTATCAGGAGGACTTTATTCTTATAAGAGGCGAACAAATATGCCTCCACCGCCATTACTAAGCGAATTAGAGACATCTCCTGGGGTTGGCGTCGTGTCCATTCCGGCAAAACCTAATCGTCGTCCTTCGGTAGCTGTTCCTCAAATAAAAGTTTCTTCTCCTACTCAACCGGGAGGGGACTCTAAAATTGACTCTGGGTTTGTTGATGCTGAAGGAAATAATGTTAAGATAGAACAAGGGGAAGACGGGGGTTGGCCCTGTCCTGCTCAAGGCTGTGATAAGCATTTTCGAAAAGACTCACTTCTGCAAATGCATCTGAAGCATTATCATCCTGAAATGAAAATTAAGTTACTAGGTGGTATCAAAATTGCGAATGTCGTTGAAATGGCAAAAGCGCGTACAGCTTTTGATTATGACGAACCTAATACTAATGCTCCAAAAGTGTTACCTAGTCTAAGCGAGTCGGATTCAAGCACAGCTGCAGCTATCCCTTCTGTTTTACCTTATGCTGAAGCTGCAGAAACTATTAATAAGAAGATAATTTGTAAAAAAAGTCGCGCAGAGGATATTAAAGAAGATCAAAGACAAGAAATGGTTTCCCCTCTGTCATCAATATCCGAGACCCTTATTGAAAATACTGTTAAGATTGAAATGGAGTTAGTTGACATTGACATCATTGACAATAAAGATGATGATCAAATGATGAAAGATATATTTACAGATGCTGTGGAAATTTCTGCAAGCGATTACAAAAAACCTCGAATTAACCTTCGAAGAAAATTAATGAGCAAAAGATATCGCTTTCCCATACGAAATTCACTTAAGCTTCACTCTATTTCCAAGAGGGAAAAGAAAGGTCATGATGAGGATGTTAATTCTTTAAGCGTAAAATTAAAAGATTCTGAAACTGATAGTTCTGAAGTTTCAGAAGCCATGCCAAAAGTCCAAATTATAGTTACAAAACGTGAGAAGGATTCTTTGTCAAAGGAAAGAAGCACAAGTTCAATGACTAAAAGTGCAATCTCTAACGGCACGGGCAACTTACGAAGACCGTTATTTCCTAGCAAAAGAAATAACTCTTTGCTTAAGTCTATTCTGAAAAGACAGATGAAAGCAACATCATTACAGGTTCAACGTGCAAGAGATTTTGTTCAAAGTCGACGTGGGAGAGGTCGACCAAGTGTTTCCAAGCCGATTGGATATCTTTCCGGGCTAACAAGAAAACAAGTCAATAGAATACGACAATACATTGTAGATAATAACATTCCCATTCGCTTTCTCGGAGAGCCTACTCTAAAAGATGTTAAAGTTGAAATCATAAATTGCATCTGTCAGAAAAGTGACGAATTCGGCCTTATGGTTCAGGTAAGCTTTAACTGTCAAAATTTTGTTGGCTTTTCGTAAGGTTCCTGTTTATATACGATTTAACGTGACGTCGCTAAACAGTTTGGGTAGCTTATCTCTCTGTGATTTTAAAATGATATAAATATTTTAACTGCTTGACTGTTGACATACAACTTCATGCAATAAAAATATCAAGAGGAAGCTCTATATGCAGGTATTAGGTCATTAGGAAAACTTTACACTTTTTACATTACTTTTTGCTTAAATCAGCGGAGGGGATTAATTTACAATAATGGCAGCAGAAATAAATGCACTAAGAGTAATTTTTGATTTACAGTTCTCACCAGCATTGTGTAGAGTTTGCCTGCAGAAGTTGTCATAGAAGCAGCAGGTGATAGGTCAAAAATGATTCATTTATTGGAAATTTGATTGGTCGATTTTTATTTTCGAACTAAGCTGTTTCCGACTGGGGTGTATTTTATATTTCCACAATGTTATTGCCTACTCATTGTCTTGGAACGCCATATATGTGCAAAATATATACTAAATATGCGTTTTCGAATAGAACAAAATCATGAGGTAATACACAATGTCAAATTGAATCAGAATTAAACATTTTATTCCTATTGAATGAATGAATGAATGCGCTCATGAAAATAGCAAGCATAGGGTCAAACAACCCGTTTAGACAAGGGTACGAGCAATTTCAAAATGAAGAGACTGTGTAAGGATAGTTTAAAAGAGCTTCATGTAATTGTATATTTTCAGTGAACTTAATGTAGAAACTAGTTAGGTAACGGCTTTTAGTAATTAATTGTTTATAAGAGTGTTAGATTGGATGTGTGCCAAGTTTAGTTTGCTCTGTTTCCGTTTAGATTTACTCCTTCTCATTCGTTTGTCCAGGTGAATTTAACTACAATTTATAGTAAGGTAATCCGATGCTGTTAAGTTTGTCACTAATTTGGTTTATAAATATAGATAAGCATGTTATATTTTATGTGTGGCGAGTTTAGTTAGTTCGGTTTAGATTTACTCCTTCCCATTCGTTATATATGTCGAGGTGAATATAACTACCTACACGCTTGTTTGTTAATGGCTTAATTAGGAATAAAATGTTTAATTCTGATTTAATTTGACATTGTGTATTACCTCATGATTTTGTTCTATTCGAAAACGCATATTTAGTATATATTTTGCACATATACGGCGTTCCAAGACAATGAGTAGACAATAACATTCTGGAAATATAAAATACACCCCAGTCGGAAACAGCTTAGTTGGAAAATAAAAATCGACCAATCAAATTTCCAATAAATGAATCATTTTTGGCCTATCACCTGCTGCTTCTATGACAACTTCTGCCAGGCAAACTCACACAATGCTGGTGAGAACCAGCATTGTGTGAATTTAAATTGTAAACCATTTTCTGAATTCAGTTTCGAGCAATTATTTTAAAGTCGTCGCTGAATTTATAATTTTAACGGTGGGATTGGCCAACTACCTCTTGCTTAAGCTTAATATTGACCAGGCTGTGACCCAATTCTAAATCAGCGACGCCGTGCGATATAAATAACTAAGAAAAACGCCTATTGCATACAATAACGAATGGTTTTCAATTAGGAGACATTTATCTCAATCAGTGGTATGAATAAGAATTAGCATTTAGTATCTAGTATACAGTAAAAGTAAAAGGTCTTGCTACTAGCAATAAGTAAAAGCAAAAGCAAAATCTTCAAATCATATGAATAAAAGAATACTTTGGCTAAGAAGTAGATACTTCAAGATTTCTAGCTTTTACTTGCCGTTTGCAAACTTTTCCTTTGCTGAAAGGACTGTAGTCATGGGTACAATTTAAAGTACTCCCCTCATCTTCAAGTGACTTTCATATTTGGCGATGATACCGATGCGGTTGGTCAAATTTCCATAGAAACACTTAATTTTCCACTGAATCCCCTGCCTTACAACAGAGAAAGTAAAAGCTGAAGCACTGAGGGGAGGAGCTTCAAATTTTCATAGTATTTACTATGAATGAAAAATAAAAGCTTACTTTTATTCATACCATTTCGTTAGTATTTACTTGGAAAATAGTAAATACTACACTTACTGAAGCTTTAACTTTTACTTCTAGTTTCTTGTTTAGTAAAAGCTGAGGTTAAAATTTTTATTCATACCAAAGGCAACTTTTCCTTCAAAAACGTGAAGTAAAAGCATTTTGCTAGTTTTATTCATACTACTGAATATCTGAAATCCCATTAAAAGTGATAGATATCCCCTTAGAAATTGCAATATCTCAGAAACTAGAAACTGTTTCTTCTGTCCAATCTTTAGGTTTACGTCATTTGTCATCTGCTTTTCTTTAATGTGACTAATTTTAGTCGTTTTCGTCGTCCGCAGGGCCCCTCCAGGCGAATCTATCTCCCCCGGCGGGACCCTAGGCGACGGCATAGGTTGCCTAGGGAGATAGATGTTTGTTACTGAGGGAGCCTTTGGTTATTTAGTGGGTTTCCTGATATCGACTTCCGGCTTATAGATAATGTGTACCCCCTTTACTGATCCGTTGATAATTGAAATCCAAATTGAAATTGATAGCATAGTACAGAGTTCAGTTGCCAACAGCGAAATACGGAATTTGCTGGTCGACAATGTCATGGAAACAGCATGTGAGTGGGAAAAATTATTTAAATATCGGCGATTTGATTGGTTGATTGTATTATGGAACTAAGCTGTTTTCAACAGGGTTGTATTTAATTTTTTATACTATTTCCGCAACGTTATTTTCTACTCATTACCAAAGAATGCCATATGCAAAATATATACTAAATATCCGTTTTTTTTAAAAGTCATGATAGAATGAGAACATACAATAAAATTGATTCAATAAGTAAACCGTTTATTTCTCTATAACCCACTAATAAACAAACGTGGTGTGGCTAAATTCTCTTCCACATAACGAATGGGAAGGAATAAACATAAAGTGAGCCAATCTACAGTCACCCTCACCATTCGAGACAAAACAAGTGGCGAACGGTGTTATGGAAGCATTCTTTGATTGGGTAGATTTTCGTAATTTTGGAGATATCTCATAGACTCATTCACATTAATCAAAATAATAACATAATACAATCAAGCAATCAAATCGCCGATATTTAAATAATTTTGCTCACTCACATGCTGTTTCCATGACATCGACGACCAACAAAATCCTTATTTTGCTGTTGGAAACTGTACATAATCTGAAAGTACATGCTATTATTTTCAATTTACCACTCAGTGTAGAAGGCCAAATTATCTACAATCCCGAAAGTTTGAAATCAGGAAGCCCGCTAAATAACCAGAAACCTATTTATTTATTTATTTAACTACCTATTTAGATTGCCTATATTATTATGCTGTATTATTATTATGATTAGATGCCTAGATTGCCTTTTTAGATGCTTGTTACTAAGAGGTCTCTGGTTATTTAACGGGCTTCCTGATTTCGAACTTTCGGGATTGTAAATAATTTGGCCCCTATACTGACCCATTGCCAGTGGTAAATTGAAAATAATAGCATAGTACCTCAAATGTTATTAAAAAATTTAGAAAGTTATTGACAAAATGATACAATACAAAGCGATAATTCCGAAACAAAAATTTTCACTTTAGCAAACAAAGGCTATAATCTTTTATTTGCATTTCATATTTCCATACCGATTTTAGGTATATCTGAATACATGGCTGAAGTCCAGGTCGCCATTTAAATCGTATCCAGACTGAAACCTTAATTAGGATCTGGCCTTAAAATAAATTGTATTTGTAAATCTAGTGTGAGCTTTGTCATTGCTGGCAACACGGAAACTGTTTTGGGTATTTCGAAGATGAAGACCTTCCGAAATATTACGTGTGCGAATCTTGTAGGAGTCCTGGAAATGCCTCCAGAGCAAAATTTTGGGAATGGCGGATTCCAGGGTACTATAAAACGGGTCAACTTCCATTGTAAGAAATTAGAGTTTACAGTTTCTGTCATTCACAACAGTAAACACGCTACCGTTAATTAAAAGGAAAATTGAAAAATTATTTATATTTGTTGATTAGCGAATTTTTTATATTTTTGGACTGTTCAGATTCCCTGGTGGTCCAGCAACCGATTTATTCAGTGAAGGAGTTCGTTCTAAGTGCAACGAGGTCAAAAAGTGGATTATGAATACTCTCGATTGTATAGATAATTGCAATCTGAAGTTAAGAATAGCCCAAAAGAAACCTGATCATACAAAATTATATCAATGGCAGTATCCATCTGAAAATCCATTAAGGCAAAAGCAAATTCGCGATTTTCGGAAGACTTATAAACCTTGGCTTTATCGCCGCGCTAAAGCTCTACAAAATGTAGACGAAAACCTAAAGAAGAATGTAAAAAAGGCGTACTTAAAAAATCTTTATTGGAAAAAGTTTCAAATATTAGTAGAAGACTTTAAGTGGGGTATTAGAAGTTTCGATCCGAAATTTTTAATTATTTTAAATAAATTGAGTATTTATCAACGCTGGAAAGTTCGAAATAGTATGGAAGAAAGGAGAAGATTGAACTTTGTTGATAAAGAGACTGTGCACACAAATCCTTTTGCGATCTGGGCAAGAAAACATCGGCAAAGGCAGCAATGGGAAATTAAAATGCGCAAACATGCGAATATTCTAGAAAAGGAACTCAACATAGAAGAATTATTAATAACGTCAGAAAAACTACTAGCTTCTGCAGCGACATTCAGAGGAGGAGACAATAAGGTAACTGGTAACATGGGAGTTATTAATGCTAAAAGAACAGAAATCAATGACCTTAAAAGTAATTCAGACGGAGAAGATTTTACCAATCTCAATAAGTTTGATAAAATTCGTAGAACTAGCGCAAAATTTTATTGCACAACAGAATTTACTTTCGCATTTTGCTCCAAGTGTCGTCAAAGTGCTGGCAAATGTTGGGATTGGTCCGAATTTGCCGATAACTCGGACGAGTTTTTCGAAAAAAAATTTATTTCTAAAAAAATTGTCAAGAGTGAGAAGCTAAACGACGTTTACCAACCTAAAACTCTAAAATGTATGTGCGAAAAAGTCATAACAGATTTGAAAGTAGAAAAAAGAAAAATCTCTTCATTTTCTGGTGTAGAGGCTACGCTTTTGGATTCGTACGATTCTCACTTTCACAATTTCGATACCTCTAAAGATGAATCTAAGTACCATTCTGACGAATTCAATTGTTCTGATACAACTGAAAGTATTGACTGTGATGACTCCTTTCAAGACAGAGACAGTACATCAAATGTTGAGGAAGAAGAGTGCATACGATGCTATTTGGTATCTGTGTCTTTATCTAAGGATCTGAGTTTCCCATCTTATGGCACTGGCCTTAGTGGACTGTGTAACGCTTATAAATTAGAATTAGAAAAATTAAGTGTTGTCAGTCATAGAGATTTATTAACCTTTCTCAACCTTCCAGAAGCAACTAGACAGACAATGTGGGATTCCATTGAGAATTCGTTACCATACATTCCAATTACTCCAAAGCGATACCCCACTATCAGAAAGAAGGAGCGAAAATCAGTTATTAGAATTATTAGGCATTATACTGCAGAGTTGAAACGTTACTGGACTAGAATGTTTAACATACGTTTAAAAGGAGTAGATCTTATGATGCAAAAGCAAACTTGGGCCGATGAATTGGTTCGTATTTATTCAGAAATACACCTTATATTGGAGGATATGCGCAAAGTTGTAGATGATTCAGCTCAGGTTGATAAGTTGGGAGATATCCTTCTACGAAAAATTGATATCTTAAGATCAATATGTGGAACACCTGATTACAGTCCTTTGGAAAACTCCACTCCACGAACAGAAATATCATCTAAACTAAGCAGTTTAAAAAGAAATAGTGTTGTCCCACTTAATAGTAAAAGTAAGACACTCCGAGAAGTAACATCTCGAAATGTAACCGACAAACAATTTCTTAGTTGTGAGGACTTTGCCACCATTTCTAAAGTGTACAACCAATCTGATTCGCCTTTGTTAAGTGCTGATGATAGTGAAATCGTCTTTAATCCAGAAATATCTATTATGGAGCTTCTAGACAGCTGTATTACCAAAGTTGAAAAAGAGACAATATCTGAAGTCAATTTACTTTCAGAGAAACCCACCAATGTTATTGAAAGTAAAAATTATTCAAACCAAATAACAACTGACCATTACAATAAAAATAAGACAAGCACTGCAGTAATAAAGTCTCTTCCTTGTAAATCAGTTTCTTGCTCAGTTGAAAAATCAAATCATAGTGAACTATCTGTTTCAGAGACAATTCTCTTTGTACGTAAGCAGCCAGAATCAGAAGGTTGCAGTATCAATGAATTACCGAGTTCTTCAGCATTAAATGAAGAGGAAGCATTGGCCTCGTCCCAGGTCACTTGCCTAACGAAATTGTCGGGTTCAATTAATGCAATAGACACCCTTAGATTAGGACAGAGTAGTTCTGATCCCTTGCATGAACTGACAGATAACTCTACATTTGATGGTTTTGACGTTTCCGACTCTGCTGATGACATCAATTTGAAACTTTTTTCCGATTCTTTGGCTTTGGAGCCATTGAGGGGAAGTCATTTAAAGCGCACTATAGTTCCCAAGTAAGGTTTTATGTATTTGTTATGTTTACGCAATTTAGCATAATTCGTTATATTCAATTTCACATGATTTGTTAAAGTCAATTTAACATGATTTGCTAAGGGCAATTTAACATGATTTGCTAAGGGCAATTTAACATGATTTGCTAAGGGCAATTTAACATGATTTGTTAAAGTCAATTTAACGTGATTTGCTAAATGCGATATATAATCTGTAATTTGTACAATTGAAAGGCTAATATTACTCCCTGTTGATATATTTTAATGTGTATTAGGATTCGGGCACCATTCATAAGGAAATTGACTGCAGAGTCATGCAGAGAAAATCTACTCCAAAATATTTTGAGGCAGCAAGAATTAATAGATGGGCACTTGGATAAATTAGAAGACAAGGTTTGTGGTACGTTAAAAATAATCTTACATAAAAATAAATAAGGTTAAAAGTTCGATTTTCTAATCAATTAATCAAATGTATTATAAATGGTAATACACAGAACACAAAAGATTGCTTTTGTAGGGCTTGGTTTCAAAAGTTGTGGACTAAATGTGGTAAATGTAGTTTGGTCTGCATGCCAGCTTGCCAGCATATGTGGTCATTAAAGTATAATGATTGATAATAGCCAAGTAACTTATATTTGAGTGTCCATGATTCCACGGAGTATTTGAAATTGTGACATATGCATCTATTATGTGTAATATATTCGTTGGTAGTGTAATTCCACAATGTTGGGCTAATGGAAGCATTCATTAGTTCTAGATTTGATTGTTTATTGTTATATTTTCTTGCTTTTTACAGAGTTGGAGAGAAAATACACTAAGCGTAACGTGGATCCAATGAGCACTTCAAAGTTTGTTAAAGCTGTTCAAGCCATGGTTTTTTATAACAAAAAGTTAACTTTTCTCAAACGAAATGCAATCACGATGTGCGGTGGAAACGATTTCTCTTGCTCTGCACAACGTCTAGTTAGTGATATAAAAATGGAACGTAGCACAATTACTGAAGATTGCAATTCTCGTATTGATGAAGCCACTACCTACATTGACGGATGTATTAATGCATATCAAAACAGTAATCGGAAACCGTCTTACAGCGTTTCAAAATATAAACTAGGATTCTTTGTGAAAGAAATGAAAGAACGTCGAACGAATGTATTAACTTACAATCCTCAGAAACATAGTTTAAATAAATTTAGTCGAAGGAATAATTTCCCAAGATCTTCTCTGAAGTCCAGTGTGTCTAAACTAACTACGACCAGCCATGCACAAAATGCTGCAGTGAAACAAGAAAATCGAAAATTGATAATTACGGACTCTTCATCTATGGAATTGGATTATGCTAGTGATTTTGTGGAAGAAGAAATTGGTGACCAAAAAGATTCAGATTGTACTCAAGGTGATGATTAAGGATAATCATTTGGTATATTTGTGTTAAACAAACTGCACAACTTTCAGAAATGTATATCTGTTCTTTTTACAAACTACATAGACATGAACGTAATTATACTGACCTAAGGGATGTTAAAATATAAGTATCGGAAGATAATAACTTTAATAAAAACCCAAATATATTGTACATTACATAGGTAGTTTCAAGGTAGTTAGATTTAAATCGTCACAGTTACAGCGTAGCTAACAGGTAATGTAATGCCCAGGATAACAACTTAACTGCAACCACTGATAGACGATTGTATCCTGGTTACTCGATGTTTTAAAGGGCTTAATGAAGACTTAAATACTTAATGGCTATTTGAAACACATGTATTAATCCCCATAAGTGGTTGCGGTTAACAGTTATTTTGACCTTGACATTACCTGTTTACAGTGCTGTAACCATGACGATGTAAATCTAGCTACCTTGGGTAGTTTAATGTAAGATGATATTGAAGAGACCGTGAAGGTATTAGAGAATTTTTGCATTTATATTAAGTCATTTTTACTATGATTAGTTTATATACTTTTTACGTGATTTCAAGACTCGCAACATTGTTGAATATGAATATACAGAAATGTATGCAAGCTAAAAGCTAGTATTATATTCTATAAAGGTCTCCAGACTGCTTATTTACGAATGTCTTGTAGAGTATGAGTATTTAAAATGATTGCAATGCTTCCTATTTTGAACCACAATTGCATAATATAGAAAGTAAAATCTTGACTGTTATGTAATGTCCCAAGATTCTCTAAGTTTCGTAATATTATGTAGCGTAGAAGTGATAAATGATATAATCCTTAAGAATAAAATAAATAATTTCAGTAATTGTATAATTTAATAATTTTAATACTTTGTTTCTTGACTTACATGTTAGGTTATGTAGCACTATTGTTTTCAATTGAATTGGAACAGACTGCATGGCAACCAGCCGATCAGCAGGGATCAAAAAAATAACCACAGAACCGAATGCCGTCAAAAACTGATCAGATTAATATCTTTTCATATACTTAAAATACCATGGCCTTGACCTTCATTTTCGGGTTAGTTTTGCCAGTTCCGGTTGAATTAAGCTCGCAGAGAATTGCAATGGGAGCTCCAATTCCAAATATTAGAGATGGGATCGATTCGGTTTTTCAAGCTTCGAATCGATTCAAATCGATAATTTTGCCAAGTCAAATCAAATCGATTTGAACCGATAAGTTTACAATCCAAATCGAATGGATACTTTTTTCAAATATTTTCACGTTTCAAAAGTTACATCCTATTATTGCACATTTTATGGTGATCAGCTCAATTTAAAGTCTTGCCACAGCTGTATATCATAAATCTAAATAGAATCGAATCAATAATATCCATGTTTTCAAAACGAATCGAATCGATCCGTGACCGGAAATATTTCGGATCAAATCGAATCAATATCGATTCGATGTAGTTGAATTGGTTCCATCTTTATCAAGTATGCATAAAATGCATTACAAAATTTAGCACTAAGCAAGGAATATTCATCATAGTATAGTGTAGTTTTCTGGCTGGATCGCGTTGCACTTGCACCACGGTTGAAAGAGTGCAGAGTACGGAACAGAATTGAAACTTTGAGGTTCGCGATCCCAAGTGGGTTTACTAAAACACATTCCGTACCTAGGTCATTGTTATTGTTGATGGAATCAACCAGACATCAGCTACTACAATCGAGTGTGAAACAAATTTCAGATGGGTCCCCTAGATCGGATTGGGTTTGGATCTCTCAAACTTTTTTGCGAGATCGATGCAAATCGAATCGGTTTGCTCAAATTTTTTTGTGAGATCGGTGATAATCGGATCGGTTCGCTCAAATTTTTTTGTGAGATCGGTGCAAATCGGAATGGTTCGCTCAATTTTTTTGACAGATTGGATCGGTTTGCTCAAATGTTTTTGACGGATTGAATATTGAATCGGTTCACTGAAATTGCTTTGACAGATTGGATCGATTGGCTCAAATTTTTTTGATAGACAGGTGCCGATCTGATCCCTGTCCTCAAAGTTTTAACTCTGGTACGGAATGAAAAAAGCTTTAAATTTGTTCGTACAATATATATACAATATATACATACACAAAATATTCGGTTGGATTTTTATAATACACAGTGTACAATAAATAAACCTATCAGGGAGCTTACACAAATTACGAAGCTAATTTTTACCGGTTTTTAACCCCCATCTTCTTTTGAGGACATTGAACGTTACCCTGTCTTCCAAGACATATTATAGCCTTTTCGTCAAGCAATATTTTGCAATGAAATCATCTATGAAAATAATTGAATTTATTATCCCAGAAAAGCAAGCAAATGAGCGTAGAGTTTCAAATTGGGCGATTTAGAGCATCGAGCAGTACCATATAATTACGTTTTAAATTTTTTCAACGCATACTTGGAATTGGAGCACCCTTTGCAATTCTCTAAGCTTAATTCTACTCTGGAACTGTTGGCAAAAATAACCCCAAAATGAAGATCAAGGCCATGGTAAGTATATGAAAAGATTAGATCTGTTTAGTTTTTGACGGCATTTGGTTCTGCGGTTATTTTTTTGATCCCTGCTGGTTGGCTGGTTTCCATGCAGTCTGTTCCAATTCAATTGAAAACAATAGGATATGGAATGGATGTGGTCTCGTGATGTTATCTAATAAGTAAAACAATACCCTCAAACACAAACACTACCTTGAATTTTGAATTTATATTGCTAATTATGGTTAGTTAATATTAATAGTTGATTACTATGTAATGTTTTGCGAAATTTTTTCTTCCATTGTACAGTTGGCTACTGCTAAACAATTTTTATGCGTCATGCATAACAGATAACAATAAGTACAGGCATTTATTTTATTTATGTCATCCGTACACAGAATCTAAGAACTTTTGCTGCGTTGTCTATTCTGTACGTGACGCTAAAGCTTTTTTGGATGAAAGTAGATGTAAGAAAAAATCAATGATGCTATAATGTTTAAATACTATAGTAATTTGTAATTCATTGTTTATGTGATGGTATGCTAAATATGTATTTGTGCATGAGAGAGTAAATGGAGAACAGGATCTTCCGTCTTACTAACAAAAGGGCGAAGTACTCAAATACATAGGGTATCTCTTTTGCTTTTGCCTCTACTTCTTGAAAAGCTTTTATAATATGGGCTTTGATGTTTCTTGGATATCATTGCTCAACGGCTAAGAATCTCCCCTCCAGCAGTCATATTTAGTATTAAAAATAAAAATAATCAAGAGCGCTTTTTTCAGAAATGAATGTCTTAACCGTAAAGAAGTTATTAAATTTTAAAAAATATACTCGTCGCTACATTTTTGAAACATTGCAATAACAAGCTCTTTTACTTAGCATCTATCAAGCCACAATAATTGTACTGTTTATAACCCTGTCGTATAAAATGTACCTAATGGCCCAACCATAATACAAAATGTTAATAATTACGAATCAAGGTTTTAAAATTCCTGTACAAATGGGTAGAAATTATAAACAAAACAGTAATAATGATTGAATAACAATAAAATGTATTAGATATATTGCTGTGAACAATAATAATAGAAGTTGAGTTTTAATTTTGCCTATATAAATGTCCTGATGTTAAATGTAAACTTAAATTATGCGAGCATCAATATATACCTCCACATCGTTGAATATAAAATATTATACAATTAGCAATAGTGCACCGCATACGACGAAGTAAAATAAACAATTGATTTTTGTACTCAATCTAAAACTAATAGCCGTTTACCGTCGTTTTATTTCATTTTGCTAGCATACATCCATCTATCCCGGTAATCCTAAAATAAACCAGTGTAACACTGGAGTAACCAAGTATCATTAGGCAAAATATAGTGGAAAAAGGGTCATTGTATTGTAATTTGACCAGCTAATCAGGCCCAATAAATGATAGGAGTGCAGAATAGGACTCATTGTGGATAATTGAAACTGTCTACTTGGAAAAGTTGTGACCAGTGAATAAAATTAGGCATTTAATTATTGCACGCAGCTCCCAACAGTATTTAGCAGCTTTCAGCTCCCAACAGTATTTAGCAGCTTTCAGCTCCCAACAGTATTTAGCAGCTTTCAGCTCCCAACAGTATTTAGCAGCTTTCAGCTCCCAACAGTATTTCTCTTGACAAAGAAGATGAAATCAAAAGTTTCATTGCAAAAGTATGTAATTACCAAAAGTTATGTAGATCATACAACATTAAAAGTGTGGATGGGCTATCCATGAAAATGCATGCCGTTGTTTACAAAGACCAAATGACTGTTAAAATGCAAAAGTTCTATTATGCTAATAGTATTACAAAAACCAAGAATGAAATATTAGACATAGCTATTGCTAATAGATTGCAATGTTTGAATTCACAGTGGCACAATTTGAGAAAACTCAGCTTAACTAGTTAAACGTGCCACAGTAAAAACTAGAACTCAAAACTTTGACCGTCTAGCTGAACAAACAATTAATTCAAAGTTTAAAGGGAATGAGGCTACAAAATACGGTCAAAGATTTGAAAAATGAGGCACGAAAAATGTTCACTAGTTTCCATGCATGTAAAATAAAACTCTCTAAGTTATAGGGTACACACAGCTCACATAAAAAGAATAGTTTTTAAGGATGCGATACAAAATGGTATTTCGTCAGCTATAAAATCACAACCACGGAGTATACTTTTCAGTATTTGCACAACGGGGTATCAATTAAATATTTTAATGCGTTCATCACGACAGCTGGACCCACTTTATCATATAAATATGGTTTAGTGTAACTCATGAGACGCATTAGTTTTAGTTGAACTACATGCAGTCAAGTCAGAAAATTGTCTTGGTAAAGAAAATAACTTTGCAGTAACCTTGACCATTGACATTCTTAAACTGGAGTGTATTTCATTAGCTGGCAATTTCAGGTCAATGCTTTTAACTTTAGGCGCTATGAGCAGATGCATGAGCATCTGATATACTGAACCATATGTTAGTTCGGCTGTGCACGCCTCTGTTATGGGGGGAGAACAGTCGCAAAAGTTCTATTGGAACACAGCTCTATACTGCAAAGTGTACATATGCATTGTGTAGTTCCACAAAATGCTATATATGTGTAGGTCTACATAATATGCGTTTAGTTCTACAGATACAAAGTGTAGATCTACACTTTGCAGTATAGAGCTGTGTTCCAGTAGGACTTTGGCGACTGTTCTCCCCCCATACTTTGCCTCACTTCACCACCCGACAGCACAGGACATTCCAAGCATATTTATATACCCACAGCTAGCTGTGTGTAAATAATTGAAATAGGATTATTTATCAATTATTACAACACTCCATGGCTGTGTTGTAGTTCAGATGGAATAGTAATAGAGAACAATGGAGAAATATTAACTTGCTTGAAATAAGATGCCCTTAAAATATTTTCGGACGAACTGATAGCTTCCTTAAAATTGTTTACTAAAAGAAAGCAAACAAATTCAACACTGATCAAGAACAATTATGTTCTTAGAAATAATGAAAAAATAGTTTGAGGTAATTACGATAGTCCTATTTTTTCATTATTCAATTAAATATAATACTTTTTTTCTACAGATACGTAATGTTGGTAATACAACAGTTCATTCTAAAGCGCGTAATGATGCAAAAGCCCCTTTCTGGTTAGTCGAAGACGAAAGGATAAAATGGCTGGAAACTACGTTTTTAGAGTAGTTGAATTCATGAAAAAAATCTCTTAAACCTCATAAGTTTGGCAAAATTAAAAAGCCAAGAATAAACAAGAAAGAATTCTTGACTATGGAGGCTTATAATGCCCTTGTTATAACCAGACATGCAACTTGGCCCTAGCGAGCCGAACCGAGCCGCACCAGTTGCTCTCAAAAATTTGAGCAAGAACAACCGAGCCGCACCAGTGGCTTCCAAAAATTTAAGCGAACCGAACCGAACCAATCCCAAAAAAAATTTTTATCGAACCGAACCGAACCGAACCAGGCCCAAAGATTTTTTTAAGCGAACCGAACCCAACCGAACCGAACCAGTCCCAAAAAAATGAGCGAACCGAAGCGGTTCGGTTCGCGGTTCGGTTCGGTTCAGAACTTTGGCGAACCACTCTCATTCATCATGTAGTTATTTTGCATTTTCCGATCCACAAACTATGTCTAGAATAAATACAATATATTAATTAATGTTGTCTTTTAGTTTCCTTTTGCCTATCACACTTTTACTACACAAAATTGTGTACTACTTTAGTTTTCACCATGCTTCCAAAGGTAAACTTTTTACATGCTGCTCGAATGTCGAACCCAGATAATGGATTAATTTTATTAACGGATCTATGTAGATTCACATCATTTCTATCTTAATTACTTTTGCAAGTGCACATTCACTTACTACTTTTGTTTAGGGAACCGAACCAAATCGAAGCAGTCCCCAAACAATTTTTAAGCAAACCGAACCGAACCGCACCAGTCCTAAAATTTTTTTTGAGCGAACCGAACCGAACCGCACCAGGTTCAAAAAATTTTTTAAGCGAACCGAACCGAACCAGGTCTAAAATAATTTTTGAGCAAACCGAACCGAACCAGATGTTACAAAAAATTCGAGCGAACCGAACCAGGTGTTACAAAAAGTTGGAGCGAACCGAACCGAACCGAACCGAACCTGGTTCGGTGCGGAACCGGTTCGGTTCGCCATATTAGCGAACCACACTGGTTCGGCGAACCACAAAGTTGCATGTGTGGTTATAACTACAATGTCTACTGTGAAATCCATAAGGTATACAGAAAATTGCTCTTAAATAGACACAGTTAAATGTGCACAAGCAGAAATTAATCTTTACCATTTTCTCTAGGTATTTATTGGAGAAAGGGTTTCATTTCATACTAACAAGGAAATTTTCTACTGACGATGTTGAGAGCATGTTTTCCAGTCTGGGTAGCTGGCAAGGATCGAATGATCAGACCGATGCTGTCGGAGCGTTATACGCTTTAGAAAAAAATGTTGAAGGTTGGCCTGATGGACGCATCTCACAATGCAAACGTACCATTAACTGATGGCTGTTTTATTTTTCAATCCAAAGCATTATGTACTGTAAAGGACATTGTACAGACTAAAGAATTGAGATTAACACCTTCAATTTTCAAATTCGCATCTCAAATTTCTAATCCAAAATGTAAGTAGCTTAAGCATTTCATAATGCTGCTAATGTGTATGCAATACTTTAATGTAACTAATTTGAAAATGAAATATTTTTTATTTTAGCATTACAGTCTGTTGATTTATCAACAGCGGGCATTTCTATGATAGCTGGATTTTGCATTATGATAGTTAAAAAGAAAGTTGACTGTGAAAAGGCTGTTTCTTTTCTTTCGGATACTGAAGTCAAGCGTCATCATGAATTTATAAAGCTACAAGACAGGTGGATTGTGTTACCCTTCGTCAACCTTTTGTGGTTTGATGAAGGCAATTTTAGACACATTTAATGCGATAGGGTCTCAAGTTGTGTCCCTTGAAAAGGCACCTACTGTTTTAGTTACTTTTATTAAAACGTACTTAATTGGTAGTTGCCTTCAATGTGGATGCCTTGATGCCTTACATACAGAGAAGATCGGCAATATTATATTGGGTTACGTTACAAAAATATTCTTAGTAAATTATTCAAATAATTTAAGTGATAAAGAGGAAATTGTAAAATTTAACAACAAATCAATGTCAAAGAAGGTCGAAAAGTTGTGAAATACAGTGAAGTTCATTTCCATTCTCATGTAGTTAAAGCTGCATCATCTAGAGGTAACCGGCGCCCTCTATAACTATGTGGAACTAATTTTGCTGGCACATTGCTCAATGTAAATAAGTCAAACATTTCCTGCCTGTATAATAACGCTTGCCTCGGTAATATATTTTATATTGCCAAAATATATGTACATATATTCTATATTGCCAAATATGCGTACATATATTCTATATTGCCAGATATGCGTACATATATTCTATATTGCCAAATATGCGTACATATATTCTATATTGCCAAATATGCGTACACGTATTCTATATTGCTAAATATGCGTACATATATTCTATATTGCCAAATATGCGTACATATATTCTATACTGCAAAAATGTGTACATATATTACATATTGCCGAAGTATGCATATATATTTTCTATATTGGTCAAATATACCTATATAACATATATATTATGTCACCTTAGTCACCTACATCAGTAAGCATAATATACGTTCCCCAATCCCCTGGCTATAAATGTAGTCGTTTGGTATAATTACTTGAGGATTGTTCCCATGCGTTGCTGGTTGATGATGGTGCTATTGATGAGGGATTGCTATTCACTGCAATTCAGGGATGATGCTTTTGCAAATTTCATTAACTTGGCAAATGATTTCATAAAATCATCGCCAGAGAAAAACTATTTTTTTGACAGATTCAAATAAGCCAATGGGATATTTCCAAAATGACGAAAATCAAGCCATAATCAGAAAATGTTTCCATAGCAGCAAAACCCAGAAAAACTGCCACTCCGTAGTAATCAGACAATAGTCCTGACACGACATGACAGACTGCAATAATTTGTGCTGTCATCCATCAATTGGTTCACGGAAATTCTAATAATTAAAATTGTCCAACACCCAAATAAATTGAAAACAATCAAATTAAAATTTATTTGATATTTAGCTGGCAACATTGTAACCTATGTATTGTAGAAAAACATCATAATCATTGAGTTAATGAACATAAAGGGTACATAAAGCTTTCTTAGACAGGATTAGTTGTGGCGCTACAGTGTCGCCTATCGAGTACAGGACTTTCCTCTACAACAGACAAAATCTTTGACAGTTTTCCTGGCTTACAATTGACTTTAAGGTTATTATTTGCTACGCTATCACTGTTGTTACATGTCCTACTTGCGTTCGCCTGAATAGTAGTGCTAGTTGAACCAGAGGTTTCTTCAGTATTGATAGTGCTGCCACTATTGGATACAGAACTAAAAGCACTTTTTGTGTTAGGAACACTTATTTCACTTGGATTTACGCTCACAACACTCTTAACGGTTGTAGTTGTCGTCGAAGTCGACGAAGTTGAGTTCTGAGACGGAGATGATGACATTGTGGCTGCAGCAACTGTGGCTGGAATGATACAACTACTGCTATTAATGCAAATAGTACTAGTGTTTCCCGTTGGTACAGTATTTGTAGACATTTCGGTGGTAGGTTCACTATTCTCTTCCAAAGAAGGTGCTCTCCGGAAATTAGCTTGTTTGGCTTTTTGTAATAACTTTGGCATCGTTCTTTGATCCAGACTCAGTTGGCGGCGCAGCCCTTTGGCTGTTGGACGTCCGTTTAATAATTGATGAGCCACCTGGATTTGTTAGAATTTTAAATTAAATTACTATTCAATCCCTGTGGGTTCCAAAGAGTATCTCTGCATTTAAAAAAAAGTTAAATGTTGATGCTTAAGTAGGTATACGATCGTTGTAATTTACTTGTTCGGCAGGAGATAGGCTTCTTAGGGGTTCTCCCGTTATGATTGCGTAAGAACCTGATTTCAGTTTTAAATGTTGGGATGTCCCAGCGGCACCACCTTCAGAGATTCCTTTGGCATTATCTTTAGTCCTTGTTATAGTAATACTGGTATCAGACTTGGACGGCATTTTACCAGTCCGTCCATAGGAGATAGAGTTTTCGTCTAGGCTATAATGAAGATAGAACATACAAAAAACTCCATCAACTATTAAGTCGTATCACGAGGTAGAGAAAATTTTCATAAAAAATAGCAAAATGGAGAAAAAATACCGATGGAGATAAATTAAACTTTTTATGGATGTACTTCTGTAAATACAAATTTGATATAGTAACCACAAATATAAAGACTTACCTAATGCTATCACTGTCCACGTTAAAATATTTCATAAAAAATCATCAGTTTTAGGAGTTAAATTAATTTCATAAATAGCATTAACAAAAATGTTGATAAGCATAAGTTTTTACTCTGCGATCCCAACCCAACTGCACTAGTTGTTCCAAAAAATTTGAGCAAACCGCACCCAAAGTTGCTGGAGTATTAACTACACACTTTAAACTCCAGCCAGGTTGGCCCTTCCGGGGGATAAGCAAAATAAAAATTAACTTTTTTTATCCTGGTTTCAAATTTGGTGAATTTGGCGAGCCAAGGGGTCTCCCTATCGGGTAGCGTAATTACAAACCCTAAATGGTACAGGGCCCTTTTGAAAAATCCCGCCCCAGAAATCGCGTTTTCTTCTAACCTAACCTAACTAAACATAAACATACTGTTATCCCGAAATTACTTCACTTCTCTACTCTCCTCCCCTTTTGTGTGTACGTGCCGATTGCTAATTGGAGAACAATAGGATTAGTTCTGCATGGCTGGGTCCACGAAAACACACTAGCTGTTCAACTTCACTATGGAGGGGCATACATATCAAAACTTGACAAACATGCAGGTAGAACGCCATGCAAGCTACCTTCTTTCAAGCATCACTAAACAACTGCAATTGACATATTTCAATACCATAGCAATAAAATTGAAATATTTCAATAATTTTTTGGTATTGAAATATTTCAATTTTAGTGCAATTATTGAAATATTTCGATTTTATTGCAATGGTATTGAAATATTTCAATTTTAGTGCAATTATTGAAATATTTCAATTTTATTGCTATGGTATTGAAATATGTCAATTGCAGTTGTTTAGTGATGCTTGAAAGAAGGTAGCTTGCATGGTTGCATGGCGTTCTACCGGCATGGTTGTCAAGTTTTGATATGTATGCCCCTCCATAGTGAAGTTTAACAGCTAGTGTGTTTTCGTGGACCCAGCCATGCAGAACTAATCCTATTGTTCTCCAATTAGCAATCGGCACGTACACACAAAAGGGGAGGAGAGTAGAGAAGTGAAGTAATTTCGGGATAACAGTAACCTACCAATGTAAAAGGTCCTGAAGCATTGAGTGTTTGTAATTGAGACAGAGCGCCAAAGAAGGGCGAATTTCGAAATTCAATTTTAATATCCTTGGAGATCAAAATCTGAACCCCACAGAAAGTTAGGGGAACGTGCAAAAATTGGGGCGAGCACTCTTTTAGTGATCAAAATCTTTTACTACTGTAATTTCTATTTTAATTTTGCGTTTGGAGTAGGTCTCCCGAAAAAGTCTACCTGTACTTTAGCTTTCATTGCTATACTCTGAAAATTTACAGAAGGTAGTTGAATAGATATAATTTCGATAAAAAATACAATGTTTTGACAACGAGTTTTTTCTAAAACTGCTTGAAAAGTATTAAACCATTAATCGAGGATTCATTATTCAATAAAAAAATTAGCAATATAGAATTCAGTGGCGGTTCTACAGTTAGGCGGACTATGCGACCGCGTAGGGCCTCGCACCTATGCGGCATGGGGGCCTAACGCTTGGTCATTCCGCGGAAGATAATAGTACCCTGACTTACCACCAGCCAATAGAACGCAAGTATTCTGTTTTGAGAAAAACATTCTTCTAGATTTTCTTTGCAGTTTTAAGTAAAAAATTCTTATTTTGCTGCAAATAATTGAGCTGAGAATATTGCTGAATATTTCCATCCATATTTTACACTTCAATAAAGCCTAGTATTCAGTATTTTATTTCCCTAACAACAATTTTGGGTTAAAATTTTCATTGCTCACGAAATATTCCTTTAGCAAAAAACAATGTATTTTTCGCTGACCTACTCCTGCGAAATCGCAATGTGAACGGAATTTTCGAAGTGAAAAATCTTATGAGTACTAAAAAACGAAATTTGAAGCAAAGAAAAAATTTACGAAAACAGGCCGAAAAGTGGAACTGAATAGTAGGCTTAAATATTGAAAAAGTTTGTGCTGCGGGTAAATAAACGCATGTTATCTTTAAATGTTAAAACATTTTGAACTGCGTGCAAAAAAAAGTTTCTTTGTATCATTTGTCTTTCAAAAGCGAAAAAAGTACTTGTATTCCTCAATCAAGGGCGTATCCAAGAATTTGATCAAGGGGGGCACACCAAATAATATTGCCAAAAGTGACTCTCATTTTCGCGCATAGAGCGAGAAATTTTGCTAATTTAAGCTATATGTGGGCAAACATAGTACATTTTGGCAAAATTTCGAAAAAGATTTTAAATGATATTTTCGAAACATGATTTTTTTGCCCGAAGGGCAAGAAATTTTGCTTTTTTCAGATATGTTTAGGCCAAGAAGCCTGAATGGGTTTAGGCATAAATAATTTACATTTGCGCGGAGCGCAAAGAATTTTTACGATTGTATGCCTTATTCTGAAAAAAATTCTTTATTTTCTCGGATTTAGGGGGGCATGTGCCCCCGTGCTCCCTAAATACGCTCTTGTCCTCAATCGCCTTCAAAATTTAAATCAAAATTTTGCAGCCACTTTTTCAGATTTTAGCTGCTAATAAATGTTATAAGCAATTCCACATTATTCCGTCTCTATCACTTTGGGCCCAGGAATATTGTTATCTTTGAAATAGGGTTCGCAAATGACTAGGATTTTTGTCTAGGGCCTCCCGGGTATTTCAGGTGGGCTCAAATGAAAAAGTTCACAATTTTCTACAGTGAATTGTCATTTGAACCGACCCTATAAAGAGCTCATGTATACAACCTTAGCAACGTTCATATTGCCTTTTGAGGGGTATCTAATACCTATATAAACTTAGTTTATTTTTGAAAAAAAATTTATGAATGTCCCCTAATTTTACTTTATTTTGTTTATTATATTTTCGAAAATTTTGATTTTCAAATTCGCCCTTCTTCGGCGCCCTGTCTCAATTTAGCTATCGGGTAGCCCAAGGAGTATTAACTTGGGGTTTCCGTGGCTCCCGTTTGTTGCTTATTTATGAAGAGCCTCCAATAGCCAAATTTTATATGAGGGATTAGGAATATTTATAAGGGTTTTCCCGAATTTGCCACGAGTAGTCAATGACGACAGGAAGCATAGGGGACGATTTTGTCCTTTATAAATGGTACAGGGCCCTTTTGAAAAGTCCCGCGTCAGAAATCGCGTTTTCTTCTAACCTAACCTAACAAAACATAAACATAACCTACCTATGTAAAAGGTCCTGAACCATTGAGTGTTTGTAATTATGCGTACCGCACAGCACCATCCACAAAAAGATTGTTATGGAACAGCCGAACCAGTCCCAAAAAAATAATTGAGCGAACCGAACCGTATGTTACGAAAAGTTCTTGCGAGGTTGGGTTTAGTTGCGGTTGGCTATTTTAGTTGAACTACATTGGTTGTTCTGAAACCACAAAGTTGCATGTCTGTACAAATATGATTGTAGCAATATTCTTATTTCTGTTGATTACAGTATACGGAGTGTGCACAATGCTAGATGGCGGGTATGGTTGCAGTAGAATCCCTTTTCCAGGGCTCTGAACTATGCAATGGTTTAAATGGGGCCCCCACAAGGCATGAAAGTGGTTGCAATTATTTTCTGTCTCCCACTCAATTACATGTAAAGTTGACTTTTGAAAAACATAATTTAAATGCGATGGAAATTTCAAAAAAAAATCTTTTAATGTCTGTAAAATCGGTTCAAATTATGAAGTTTATACATTGAATAGAATTCCAAAAATATAAATTTCTTGCTTACAACAACAGCAAATCTTTAACTTGTTGGATAAGCCCAACATCTTATAACGTGGGTGGCGTCACTCATTCTTCATGTGTACGGTCCCTATAGTAGGTCGAGTTAACCGTTTTTAACTTTACCGCAAATTCAAATGGATCAGTTGGGCTTTCCCAAGGATAATAAACTGTTGGCTGGGTCCTCTCTTGCGTTTTACCAGGAGGATCGAATAGAGAATTTTAATATTTCAGAAAAATGAAACCATTTTTGAGAGAGTCACCATATAGTCACTATGGATATGATTGTTGTGTTACCAATTAAAAAAGAAATTTACATGTAAAAGTACTGCCAATATTTTATACTGAGAACCCTACTGAATCAGTAGGGTTTTTCGTAAAGGTAATTCAAATGCATCAGTAGTACTGATCCATTTGACTTACCTTTACGGTAGTCTAGTTTGTACTATCGTATTTTTTTGAAGTGTCTCGTTACCACGGATCCAAAAAGTGGATTTTGGTTATCTTTATTGGGGTTTCCCGAAATTAGAAAATTCAATAAACAACTTTTAACTTTCAGTTACTAAGTTTCTTACTTTAATTTAATGTTATAAACTATTACTTTACAATTATTAGCCTAAAGTCTTAGTTGTTTTGTAGTCAGTTAAATTGAGAAAATTTAAGCATCCGCACAAAATTTAAACTTTATTTCACGAATATCTCAGCGCCCAGTAGATATGGAAACATAATATTTCAGTTTTCAACAACACTAATCAATATCTAAACTTACTTTTTTTGTTTTGCCAAAATCGAAAATTTGGCAAATTTTGGGTACAAGGCATTAAAAGTCGGACACGGATATCTTAGCCACCTGTGGTCATGGAAACATAATATTTGCGGTTTTCAACACCTTTAAAGGAGATCTTGGGTTGTTTTTTTGTTTTGCCAAAATTTAAAAATTTGGCAAAGTTTGGGTACAAAACATTAAAAGTCGGACACGGATCTTACCCACCTGTGGTCATGCAAACATAATATTTGCGGTTTTCAATACCTCTAAACAAGATCTTTTTTGTTGTTTTTTTGTTTTGCCAAAATTCGGAAATGATATTCATTTATATAGTTTTGTACCTACGAATGAAATTGTACATTTCAAAGCAATGAATTTATACTTGTGCATTGGTACGCGCTAAATTATAATGCCCCTAAATTTTGACTTAGTTTCCCTTAGTTACTGCGACTAAGACCCTACACTCATTTGAAAAGAGTGTAAAGCCTACACTACATCCACCTAGCTGTTTGTATTTAAGTACATCGTATGAATCTCTGAATTTTGAAAGGTGGGGTTTTGAAAAAAGGAGAGGTGAGTTGAAAGGTGAAGTTTTGAAAAAGGGAGTGATGAGAAGTGAGTTGAAAGGTGAGGTTTTGAAAAATGGAGAGGTGAGTTGAGAGTCATGATGTCGCAGAAGTGAGTGGTAAGAGGTTACCTTTCAAAACTTACCTAATTTTCGATCTCCGAGATTGTTGAGTATTTCTTCGAATAAGGATAGACAGTTTAAGCCAATAATGTAATTTCTTTATGTTTCTATACTACTGTCATTTATATATTCGCCTAAAGTACACACTGACGATAAACTAAGATACCCCCAAGACGACAACAGTAATGCTTCTCTGTTAGTGCTGTTAGTCCCTATGTACCATAGGTAATGAAAGTTGGACCGTTTTACATTAATACCACTTATACCGGAAGAACTGGAAAGAAATAGCACAGCAAAACTGTTTACACAAATCGAAAGCCAATACAAAGTTATACTAAAATCCAAGTTTTCATTAAAATCGGTTAAAGATAAGTGGGTCAAATAATTCGGTGTAATATAGAAGTACAACAAATGTGCCCGGTTTTCGGTGATTCGGATTTTTCACTTTTTTCTTTTTGAGTTTTTTGAATTAACATTTTCACAACATCAATCCATGTTGGATCTAGGTACGTTTGGCAAAGGACCGTTTGGCAAACGAAAAAATACTCGTTTGGCAAAAGCCCATGGAACGTTTGGCAAACAAAACGGACAGATTGGCAAATTACATTATTTCGTTTATTGCAGGTCAACAATACTGAGTTTAGGAAGTCAAAGTTAAAATATGATACAAAAATTAGTTGCATGAGTTTATTTTATGTAGTGGGTTAGTGTTTTAATGAATTTTAAAAATGGTACTTGCTTCTTTCCGTAATTTCTTGTTTTCTGTAGGAGTTTTTTGCTTACTTTGACAGAGTTTTATCAGTCTTTGAGGGAATGTGCCGTTATCAACTCTAAGCAATGAGTTTTCAGTTCGAAGTTGTTCTTTCATAAGTACAAGAAGGAATTTCCTTATTGGTGGCTTCTTATATTTTTGGACACACTTTGAAGGTCCCATCAAGCAGCCCAGCGCCCGCCTAAGAAATCTGAGGCCCCCGGCAGAATGGCGTAAAATATAGAAAAAATGTTGATGCTATTTGCGCGAAGCGCAAAATTTTTTGCCATTTCAACAAAATGTCCTTAGTTTTCTTAATTTTGAGCATCAGTTTTTTGGATTTCAGTAAAAATATACAAAAAATGTGAATATTATTTGCGCGAAGCGCAAAATTTTTTGCAATTTCAACAAAATGTCCTTAGTTTTCTTAATTTTGAGCATCAGTTTTTTGGATTTCAGTAAAAATATACAAAAAATGTGAATATTATTTGCGCGAAGCGCAAAATTTTTGCCAATTTTAACAAAATGGTTCTTCATTTCATTTGATTCTGAACATCAGTTTTTGATTTCACTAATAGAATACATAAAATGTTAATAATAAATGCGCGAAGCGCAAATTTTTTTTCAATTTTAGCAAATTGTCCTTAATTTTCCTTGATTTATACATCAGTTTTTGAATTTCACGAATTTTTGTAATTTTGAGGCCCCTAAAATTTTATGAGGCCCGGGCAAAAGCCGGAATTGCCCGTCCTTAAAGCGGGCCATGAAGCAGCCAGGTCTCGCAATTAGTCAATTGTTGTAGATTTCGCATTGCTTAGTCTTTACAGAAACATTTAAATACTGATAATAATCTGAATATGGTAATATGAAAAGTCTCAACTATAATATTGTGATATTGTGTTTGAGTATGCATGCATTGGTGTCTTATACGACTGAAATACATTTTTGCCAAACGGTCCATTTTGTTTGCCAAACGTTCCTTCCGTGTTTTTTGGAGACAAATTTTTTTTTGCCAAACGGTCCTTTGTCAAACGGGGAGGCATCCATCCATGTTACATGAGTGATTTTTCCTGAAATTTTCATAATAATTGAAAGGCACAGATATAGATATACTATTACTAAAACTAGATAGATTGAGAAGTACGATTTGGTCGGTAGCATTAGGAGAAGAAAACACTGGGACAAACACAGACAAATAATCAGGAAAAAAGTGCGCCAAGTTCATATTAATCAGGAAGACCTATTAACCCTGTGTTAATGAATTTGGTGAGAAATTTATATTTACACAGGAAGGATACGCATCATAACTTAGTCACGTGGTTTACTGGATGATGACTATACTATAATATAACATTTTAACCACCCGTTTGTTGAAAGGTAATATTTATAATTTTTCTCGAATTTCCCTTTCCGTTTTTCAAGGATGAGAAACACGGCTACGTGATGCCAACGGGGTTAGCCAGGCCAACCCCTTTGGCATGACGATTCAAATTGCCCTGAAAAATACTATAAAATCGTGTACCTGGAACCTGAAGCCTAATTTCTACCCATCCTTTCGACCTACGGTGATCAGACTTCGTTTTCTAAGTTGTTAGTAGTTTTGCGACGTACTTTTTACCCTGTTTGGTGTCGTTTCAATGAACTACCAAGTCAAAATAATTCAACACGTCGAAATAATTACCCATCCTTTAATGTTTGAAAAATCATTCACCATCCAACTTTACGTTATTTTACTTTAGAAAATAAAGGAAATCTCAGCGATTCATACGATGCACATTTAAATACAACCAGCTAGGTTGATGTAATGATTGTAAAGTAATAGTTTATAACTATAAGGGGGACGAGGATAAGTTTTTCACATTTTGCCGAAATGTCTTAAATTTCACCATTTCGTCCCTATTTTTATTGAAATCATTAAGTATTATAAGATGTAGTTACTTTTTATGAATAAAATTATTTTGAGCAGTTTAAAGAACGAAATGATGAAATAATTCAAAATCGGCTAGGAAAACTCATGAAAATGGAAAACTAAAGCCCCTGTTGTAGACCTTCAAACAGTCCCGCAGATGCAAATTAGATTTTGTTCCACAAACCAAACAAGGCTACTAAAGCAGTTCGACCTTGATGGTGCGACATTTTCAAATGTATTTATGTAGATGTAATGATGTAAAAATACATGATACTTGGAATTGGAGCACACATTGCAATTCTTTATGCGATTAATTCAAGTAGAACTGGCAAAAATTGAGCGAAAATCAAGATCGAGGCCATGGTACTATGCTTTTACTTATGACTTGTTACTAGCACGGATTATGAAAGGGGGTCAAAATTATATACAGTGCCAAAAGTCGAAATCAGGAAACCCGCAAATAACCTTTAACTTTAAGTTAATCACCATCACCATGCTATTATTTTAAGTCCCCATGACTAAATATAGTGCTAAATTTTATAAACTATTACAGACTAGTTTACTACCTTTATGGTTCATTTAGAGCGCTTAGTCAAGAGATGTCGATATGAAATTCGCCGAAAAAGAATTAATATTTCGTGAGAGCACAAAACGATGGGATCTTATTTCAGTACTTGAGAGGAAGCGTAGATGTAAGACAAACAATACATAAGGGGTACTTAACTTATTATGTATGTACACCGTGACGATAAACTAAGGTACCTCCCATAGCGGAAGAACCAGAAGTAGCACAGCAAAACTGTTGACACCAATCGAAAGCCAGCACAAAGTTACATTGAAATCCAAGTTTCCATCAAAATCGGTTAAAAATAAGTTGGTCAAATAATTCAGCAAAGAGAAACAGTCGAACAATTTGCCCAGTTTTGGTGATTCGGAATTTCCACGGTCGAAAAAAAAAGTTTTGTGAAAAACTATTTTCACAGCGACAATCTATGTTAAATGAGAAATTTTTCCTGAATTTTTCATAACAATCGAACAAGGTTGAAGTTTCAACTTTTCTTGAATTTCCATTAAGATTCAAGAGAATTGCAGAAAATTCCAGGAAAGTTGAAAATTCAACCGTGTTCGATTGTTATGAAAAATTCAGGAAAAATCCCTCATTTAACATAGATTGTTGCTGGGAAACTAGTTTTTCACAAAACTTTTTTTCCGTCCGTGAAAAATTCGTATCACCAAAACTGGGCAAATTGTTCGACTGTTTCTCTTTGCTGAATTATTTGCCCCTTTTATTTTTAACCGATTTTGATGGAAACTTGGATTTCAACAGTCCAGACCAAGGAACCTCAGGAGGTTCCTGAAGAACTTTTTTTTGAAGGAACCTCAGTAGGTTCCTGAGGAACTCCCTGAGGTTCCAAAGAACCCGAGGAGGTTCCTGAGGAACTTTTTTGAGTGGGAAAAGTTCCTGAGGTTCCCCACATGATGGACATGTGACAGGGGAACCGCAGAAGGTTCCTCAGGAACCTATGGAAGTTCCACCAAGGAACCTCCAGAGGTTCCTAGGTCTGGACTGTTCAATGTAACTTTGTACTGGCTTTCGATTAGTGTAAACAGTTTTGCTGTGCTACTTCTGGTTCTTCCGCTATAGGAGGTACCTTAGTTTATCGTCACGTGTACATGTTAGCGGCAAACCGAGAAATTAGGCAATTTCAAAAATGCCTAGGCAAATTGAAAAATTTGTACTGGGTTTTGGTTTCTGTGGTCAATTTTGAAAAAGACAAATTAGCAGACCATTGTAGACCAACTGGCATAATTTTAAAGTCACGGCTGAATCAGAAAAACCTCACTTGAATAATGTGGACCATTTCATTTCTAAGTTACATCATTTAATATGACATAACTCTTCAAAGTCAATAATTGTCATAATTTACAAATGAAGTGGTCCACATAATTCAAATGAGGTTTTTCTGATTCAGCCGTGAATTTTGAATATGTCAGTTGCGAATTTCATATCGACATCTCTTGACTAAATTCTCTGAATGAACCTTAAAGATAGTAAACTAGTCTGTAATAGTTTATAAAATTCAGCACTATATTCAGTCATTGGGACTTAAAATAATAGCATGGTGATGGTGATTAACTTAAAGTTAAAGGTTATTTGCGGGTTTCCTGATTTCGACTTTTGGCACTGTATATAATTTTGACCCCCTTTCATAATCCGTTGCTAGTGACAAGTCATAAGTAAAAGCATAGTACTATGCTTTTACTTTTGACTTGTCACTAGCAACGGATTGGGAAAGGGGGTCCAAATTATATACAAGCCCAAAAGTCGAAATCAGGAAACCCGCAAATAACATTTAACTTTAAGTTAATCACCATCACCATGCTACACTATAAATATTATAGCTATGATAATAGAAATTTATTTGTTTCAGTTGTGGTGTTGTCGTTTGCGGTGTTTTTTAACTATTGTTTTAAAAGATTAAAAGCAATTATTAATGCAGACGCTCCTCCTAAGTCAGACAATCCACCCAGACTTAATGCTAATGGAAGTACTGAGGATGCAAACAGTAGCATTGGCAGTGATTTACCTTTAATTAGTTAATATACTTCAGTATTCACTATTTCAGTTGTTATTCATTGAGTTTGCAAAATATGAACCTGCTTATACGGAAAATAGTTAATATTTGTCGCTCATATTGTACACCGTGACGACAAACTAAAGGTACCCCCTATACTGGAAGAACCGGAAGTAGCACAGCAGAACTGTTTTCGCCAATCGAAAGCCAGCACAAAATTATTTTGAAATCCAAGTTTCCATCAAAATCGGTTAAAAATAAGTGGGTAATTAATAATTGAGTTGTATGCCACTAAAACCATGTCGTCCGCGTAAAGTAAGATGTGAATGTTTCTGTTTCCCATATGTACAGAAGGGATATTCGATTTGTTGAGCTCGTCTATTAGGTCTTCTAAAAATAATGTGAACAGAATTGGGCTTAAGGTTTCTCCTTGAAGTACTCCTATTTGAATGCTGAAGAATGAGCTTTCTCCTTCTGCAGTTCTAATTTTGGCTTTAGCGTTTTTATAGATGTTCTGTACTACATGAATGAATTTTGAGCTGACTCCTAAATTTTGTAGTTTTGTCCAAAGTTTATCATGGCAAATTGAATCGAAGGCTTTCGACAGATCTACAAATAGGGCATGGAGCTTTTGTCCTTTTTTCGATATGGTTTTCTGAATTGCAGTGGATAGTACGAAAATATGGTCCTCACAGCCAGAGTTTTTCTTATATGCCCCTTGTAATTCTGATGATTTCTTATTTTTGTTGCACCAATGACTTAGTCTCTCCGCCATCATTGACGTAATTATCTTGAGAATAGTATTTGCTAGAGAAATGGGTCTATAGTTCTTCGGATTAAGTGGATCCCCTTTTTTATGTATTGGGGAGATTACAATTTCAGAGAATTCTTCGGGAAAGCTTCCATCATTCCAAAATTCGTTTATACAGTCTATTAAAGAAAACGTTGCTTCCTTTAAGTATTTCCACACTTCATTAGGAATTCCGTCATTTCCCGGTGATTTGTTTTTTGATAGTTTTTTTAAAGCAAGTTTTATTTCACGAACGTCAAAATCCTTATCCAGTTCTTCTATCTGATGTAGATATTCCCCTACTTGTTTTTCAGTGGGTGCAGATATAGTTGGGTTACTTACTACTAGTGATTTGTATTCTTCTTCAAAATAAGTCTTAAAGTTTTCTGGGCTCAACGTATTACGATATGTACTGCATTTCTTGTTTCTGAAGATAGATAGACCTTCATAAAATGTTTTGTTATCATTTGCATTTAAGAGTTTATTATTAACTCCATCGTAGAAACTTTTTATACATAACTTTTTCATTCTGTTATAAATGCGACGCTGATTGACATAATCATCCCGGGCCTTATCGAAGTTTTATTTTTCAATTGTTTTCGGTAGTTTTCTTAAGTGGTGTAGGGCTTTGCTAACTATTTTCTTTTGATCTCTACATGCTTTCGTAAAATAAGTGGGTGGTGAGTTGTAATTTAAAGAGCCAAGAATTCTTGTTTTGTTTAACACTACGCCTACCAAAGGTCAACCGAACGCTATGCACCAATGGGTTACAATTGTAACCTATACATAGGACCAGTACAAAATGAAAGATTACTTTCACATTCAATATGTCTGCGTACGGGAACATTCATCAACATAAGAGACTGCAAATAAGTACTATTATCCGTAATGGTAAGTCCATAAGGACTTAGTTTTTTTTCATCGCGTTTACTTTGAAAAGTTGGAGTTCAGGCCAATTTATTTCAATGTGCGCAACGCGATCCAGCAAAAAGAATTTTACAGCCGCAACACCCATAGTAAGGACTACTTATTTCAGCAAAAATTGGCTGCTACTTTTTGCTACTTTTGGAAAATAAAAAATTACAAAACTTGTAAAAAATCAAATTTTAACACTTTCATTACCAGACAACCTTCACCGTGTTTTATATTAATCGAAAGCTGCTGTCGAGGGCTTTCGAATGATATAAATATCAACGGTGTACGTTGACGGGTTCAAAAGGTGTTTAGGGTAACATGTCAAAAACCGAAAATTTTTGGGGGGAAAGTGACGATGGAATCTTGATAAAGGGCCTATAAAGTGCCTAGAAATTAATAGCACAGATACCGCACAAAATTCTAGAAAGTTCATTGTGCGTATATAACAATGCTGGTTTTTTCGGTATTACAAATAATATTTCGAAAAGCATTCGTATTCTAAATCGAGTTTACCAAGGTAATAGAAAAATAAACCATTACAATGCGGATATATCAGAGTAGTGCAACTGTAATGTCTTGCATAATAAAGCTTCAATTTATTTCAAATTATTCAAAAAAGTTTCAATTTATTTCAAATTATTCAAAAAAGTTTCAATTTATTTCAAATTATTCAAAAAAGTTTCAATTTATTTCAAATTATTCAAAAAAGTTTCAATTTATTTCAAATTATTCAAAAAAGTTTCAATTTATTTCAAATTATTCAAAAAAGTTTCAATTTATTTCAAATTATTCAAAAAAGTTTCAATTTATTTCAAATTATTCAAAAAAGTTTCAATTTATTTCAAATTATTCAAAAAAGTTTCAATTTATTTCAAATTATTCAAGAGTTTCAATTTATTTCAAATTATTCGAAAAAGTTTCAATTTATTTAAAAAAATTTCAATTTATTTAAAAAAATTTCAATTTATTCAAAAATATTTGAATTTATTTCAATTTATTCAAAAGACGACTTGTAAAGGTCATCAGCCCAGTTGCACTACTGAATAATGCATATAATATGTCAATGGATGACCCCTTACCACACAAAGACTTTTCCTTAGAGGTAATAGCAAATTGGTGACCATTTACATGGAAAGGATAGGTAGATTTTCAACTTTTTTTTTCAAAAAATCCATATCTCTGAAACTACTGAACGGATTTTTATAATTTTTTCGGGAAAATGTAAATAAATTTCTAAAACTTAGCTACTGTGAAGCAAAAAGTACTCAATGGTCAAGTAAAAATTTTACAACTGTTTAAAGTTGCAAAAGTTACAATTGTAACCCATTGGTAGGCCACGGGTTAAGCTGTTTTCTTTTGCTGATTCATAGATACTATTCTTGATATCTGAGTACGTATGTGCTGTGTTAGCTAAATTTTTCATAACACTTTCGTTGAAGTTGTCAGCTTGTGTAGCGTCCATGACAATCCTTTCAATTTTTGTAGAAGCGTGTTTTTGTAGTGTTTGTGAATTATGTATTACTTCATATACAATGGGCATGTGATTTGAATGCACACTTTGGAGAACATTAAGGTCATGGGAAATTGAAGAGAAGTATTCCGTAGCAACGCATAGGTCTATAACACTTACACCGTTCTTATTAATAAATGTGAATTCTCCATTCACATCAGAATTTGTCGTTCCGTTTAGTATGCTTAAATTATTCTGCGTCATATATTGTAATAATTCTCTTCCCCTTTTATTTATAGTACAGTCTTTGGATTTTCTTTGATTCAATGAGGAAAAGTATGTATAATGATTTTCGCAGCCTGTTCTTGAATTAAAATCACCCATAATAATAAATTCTTCAGATAAATATTCATTTTGAAAAGGTAATTGGATTTCAAGGGGAGTGTCAATTTTTTCAGGCAGATAGCAAAAAGTAATATTGTAAGCACCATTTCCAATTTTAAGCTTGATATTTATGTAGTAAGAGTCTTTATTTATAGAAATTATGAATGGCACCAGTTTATGGGAAATTCCAGCAAGAAGTCCAATTTTGCCTCTCCCCATTTTATTTTCTTTTGAAGCCAATACTTCAATTATTTTATAGTCTGGAAGAAGCTTTGCTAAACGAAAAGGAGTTGTAAGCCAAGTCTCTGCTAAGCAGAAGATAGAAGCACTAATATTATTTATCTCATTGTAAAAGTCACCTGTTTTACTTTGCAGTCCGTCGACGTTCCAAAACATAATTTTCTTAATAATCGGATGGAGGTTGTTAGTCAGTGTACTGTACAGATGTAAAGGCCGGCCGTTTTTTCATAGTTTTATCACTTTGTTGTTTTCAGTAGTAAATACAGATTTTATACCATTCACGTCCACAAAGCTTCCCTTTGTTGACGTTCCCTTTCGCGCTCCTATCGCCTGCACGAATTTCTTTTAGTTTTTCTCTTAGTAATTTTTCGTTGACTTGGTCTTCCTTTGTCAGATCATGATTGATGAATATTGTTGTATCCTTGAGACCGATTCTCCCCTTAAGGATTCTTCTTTTGTCTATCATGGTCACAAATTTGAGAGTTATTGGTCTTTCCTTTCCAAGGGTTTTTTTCGCAATACAATATACGTCATCTATCATCACATCAGATTTACCACATTTTTGTAGTACTTCTTTGGTTTTAGCGATTAGGTCGTCTAGTTTTTCGTCATTTGCTTCGACAACGCCGCTTATGATTATGTTTTTCTCTTTTTCTTTTCTCTGAAGGGCAGTGATTTCCCGCTGAGCTGTTACAAGTTTAACACCAATAATTTCTTCGATATCCTTTCTTGTTACATGGGATTTCTGAGCACGCTCGATATCTCCTAATTTTGCGATTATGGCTTCCATGTTAGGTTTACTTATTTCTTTGACGTCACTGGGGTCACTAGTTTCACTGTCACTTATATCAATCGTTTCAATTTTCGTTTCGCCCTCACTATTTTGGTGCTTCGCTTTTGCTTTTTTAACCGAATCAATTTTTTCTGGGCTTAAAATCTCACTTATCTTTTTCTTCCTTGTTAAATGCGAGGGGGTTACGATTTCTATTGAACTACTAGTAGACGGAGTTGGTGTAGTAGGTGATGATCTTTGCGTTTTTTTGCTTTTACCGAATGCGTCTTTCACATATTGCATGACTTATGCATTTATGCACGGAGTAGCTCAGCGAACATGTTACTCTCTTCGCTGCTAACTCGCTACTCTTTTTTTTCCGGCCGTGAAAAATCAGAATCACCAAAAACTGGGCAAATTTTTCGACTTTTTTATTTTATTTTATTATTTGACCCACTTATTTTTAACCAATTTTGATGGAAACTTGGATTTCAAAATAACTTTGTGCTGGCTTTCGATTGGTGAAAACAGTTCTGCTGTGCTACTTCCGGTTCTTCCAGTATAGGGGGTACCTTTAGTTTGTCGTCACGGTGTACAATATGAGCGACAAATATTAACTATTTTCCGTATAAGCAGGTTCATATTTTGCAAACTCAATGAATAACAACTGAAATAGTGAATACTGAAGTATATTAACTAATTAAAGGTAAATCACTGCCAGTGTTTCTGTTTGCATCCTCAGTACTTCCATTAGCATTAAGTCTGGGTGGATTGTCTGACTTAGGAAGAGCGTCTGCATTAATTGCTTTTAATCTTTTAAAACAATAGTTAAAAAACACCGCAAACGACAACACCACAACTGAAACAAATAAATTTGTATTATCATAGCTATAATATTTATAGTGTAGCATGGTGATGGTGATTAACTTAAAGTTAAATGTTATTTGCGGGTTTCCTGATTTCAACTTTTGGGCTTGTATATAATTTAGACCCCCTTTCCCAATCCGTTGCTAGTGACAAGTCAAAAGTAAAAGCATAGTAAGTGTGTATGCAAATTGCAAAGACATTACGCGAATACGTTTGGCGAATGACGACTAGTGGCGACTGTATATTATAATATTTACCATATTTTTTTCCGGATGTCCGGGTAACGATATTCCAAGTTAACTGAAACTAATAGTAACTATAATCACATAGATATTGCACCATGGCGATTTCGCAGGAGTAGGTGTATGAAAAATGCACAACTTTTTGCTGAGGGAATATTTCGTGAGCAGTGAAAATTTTCACCCGTAATAGTTGTCAGGGGAATAAAAAACTGAATACAAGGCTTGAAAGTTAAATGCTGTTTAGCAGATTTTCTAATTTCGGGAAAACCCATTGAAGATAATTTTTTCCACTTTCCGGATCTGTGGTTACCCGACACTTCAAAAAATACGATAGTAAAAGTTACTTCAGTCCTGGTGGAGTAGGAAGTATTTTATCAAACCCATCTTTTCCTAGCAGCCAAAATGTTTTCATTGTTCCTTTCCCTTTAATATCCGTGTGCCCCCTGTGTAAACAAAAACATTGGAGGGAAAGGAGTTCATTGTTTTACAACGGCTGCTCAAAATTCTAATACCTGTACTCTGTCAAGTAGCTCCCGACCTCGTCCAACTTGGCTTTAGTTTCTCCAGATATATGAATCCTCCAAGCAGACCCTTTATGAAAAAGCTATATTTTTAGTCAGCCATCAACTTCGAACTTCATTAAAGTTCTCTTGAAATAGTAATAAACCATTGCAACCAATGCACATAATGAAGTAGCGAAAGCGACACAGAATTAACTCTCATATTTCACAGAGGTAGCATTAAATCCACGAGAGTATCACTTATAAAAAGTTTTAGCGAATTATATTATACCGTTCATAATGTATAGAGCCAACATACGGGCAGACGGACGACTATACTGACAGACAGACAGACTGTCCAGGGTATTACTGCATTCTGGCAATACAGCATTCTGGCAACTCTGGCCTGGCGACAACTTCATTAGTTTCGCTCCCAAAATTTTCTCATATTTTTAATAATTTACTACAAAATACACATCTATCATAAGAAACAAGTACCATACACTTGAAGACAAACTAGTGCTTAATCAGATTTCAATCGAAAACAAAAAACAACCAATCGAAAAGTGAAGTTTTCATTCTTTCTGCTGTGCTTATTATACATCATTTAGAAAATCACAATGCAATTGCAATCTTCAGCTTTTTCTTTCAACCCACCCATGGACATGAAATGTAGGAGCGATTTGGCAACCTTAAATGGAAGGATGTTCCAGCTATTTACTACTCTCTAAAGCACATGACAACTCAACAAACCGGGAGCGACGGCTTATTTTAAGCCTAGCTCCCATGCGAGTATGCATTAATTACATTAAAATACGCACAACATACTACTAATTAATCTGATGAACATCTTTTCTTCACGAAAAATTTACGTTTTTTTATGCTATTGGCTAATGAAGAAATATTTTCTTTTTTTAATGCACTACCCATGATCAACATGCTGTATGCTATGCTTCTTTCTCAATCCTGGACCTATTTTGCTGAGCCGTACTAACAAAAGGAACAAATTATCAATAATGGAACCAAAAAAGAAATGCAAGATTTGCAGAACTTTTAAGAAAAACAAACTAAATCTCTCATGCAAAATCTGTAGAAAAAACTATCATCGCCTCTGCCTCAAGATAACCCTTGGAAATTATCGTCAACTGGACCCAACAAATTGGACGTGTGTATCCTGCATCGAAGATCATCATCTAGGAAGCTGTCAATTATGCGAAAACAATCCTGTATACTCAGACAACAAAATCTGTATGAAATGTTTTTTCCCCCTGTAGAAATTCACAATATGTTCAATCCAGACGAGATTGAATTAGACATCCTCCCAAATATTCCCAAAATAGATCTTACCCCAGGCTTAAAATTAGTTCGAGGCACTCGTTGCGCTTTTTTTAAATATAAATGGTTTTAGGCACAAAATAGACCAAGTCCAAATACTATTAGATAACCTAAAATTTAATGTATTTGCCCTTGCTGAGACGAAGTTAAATTACCCTGGAGTCATAATACCTGACAGTTACTTACATATTAATGGTTATCAGGTTTTCAGAACTGATAGAGAGGCAAGGGGGGTGCCTTGCAACCTATATATCAGACTCATTCTCGGTAATTCAACTGGAACTCAATGAATTAGAAAACAAAATTATCTTACCTGTTGACCTAGAAATTCAATGTTTCAAAATAACTCCCCCTTCATGTAAAGCCTTCTCCCTCATTATTGTATATCGACAGGAAGATACAAACCCTACACTGTTAAACAGTGTACTAAATGAACTCCTAAAAAACTTTGATGTCAGTAAAAATAAACTTTTAATGATGGGAGATTTTAATATTAACTTACTGACACGGGACAATTTATCGTCATCAATCCTTAATACCACTAGAGAACACGGTTTATGTCAATTAGTTAAAAAACCGACTCGTGTCACAATGACAACAAAAAGTTTATTAGACCACATTTACTTTTCCCATAAACAATCAATTGTACAACACGATGTAATCAGTACAGGTCTCTCAGATCACGATTTAGTATTTTGCACATTTGACAAAAAACGAATCAAGATTCCCCCTAAATTAATATCTACTCATAACTTTAAAAAAGTAGATTGGCAAAAAGTAAATGAGGAACTAATCACTTTGAAGTTACCGGACTATAGTAATCATAACAAAGTTGACACTGCCTACGATGAAACCATAGATACTATATGTAATATAATTACTAAACACGCTCCCATAGTACGTAGGAAAATAAAAGGGTATTGTCTTCCCTGGATAACAGCTGCTCATAAGAAACTAATTCACGAACGTGACTGTTTAAAAATGAGCAGCCGTAAAAGTAGACATTTCAAAATTTAACGCTTACAAAAAACTAAAGAACTACGTAACACTGTCAATTCGTCAAGCCAAAATTGAATATTTTAAGACCAATTTTGCAAACCACATTGAATCAAAACCAATGTGGGACAACTTGAAAATGTTATACGGTGGAACACATAACACCCATACAATATCTCAGCTCAATGTAGATGGTATAAATTATGAATCCAATGATGACATGTGTGACCTATTTGACAATGCATTCACCGTTAAAAAAAACGACAACACATCTGACCTAAATTACTTTCATGCCCAAATGAATACTATCTGTAATGACGAGTCAACGAATAGTTCTAATAGTACCACAGAAAGTACTTACGTAGAAATCAGCAAAATAGAGGTTGAATCAGCGATTAATGAAATTCAAAAAACCTCAAAAGGAGACAGTATTCCACTACCTGTATGGAAAAACTGTAAATCTGCCCTTGCGCCTAAACTAGCAACTCTTTTTACTTTTTTCATTGCAATGGGTAAATTTCCCACCAAACTGAAAACTGCCTCGGTAACACCCATATATAAAGGCAAAGGCAGCAGATTAGACCCCCTTTCATATAGACCTATATCTAACCTACCAGTAACGACAAAAATTTTTGAAAAGGTAATTATGAATAAGATACTTAAGAATTTAGGGCAAGAATCTCTTATTGACGAACAATTCGGATTCCGAAAAAAACGCTCAACGAGTGACGCAATAACAGTTTTTTTAAACTTCCTATTTAATTGCCTGGACAAAACCTGCGGTAGAGTATTAGCAATCTACATAGATTATCGCAAGGCATTTGACTCCTTAATTCAAATTACACTACTAAACAAGCTTAAAAACGACTTTAAACTTAATCCCTACATTACTAGGATTATATGTGACTACTTCCGTGAAAGAAAATACAAAATTAGGCTTGGTATTCACGAAAGTAGATACTATTACCCAAAAAGGGGTTGTCCAAAAGGTTCTGTACTCAGTAGTTTATTATTCATTATGTATATAAATGATATAAATACACCAATAACTGAAAAATTTATACTCTTTGCAGATGATTTAGTAATATTTATATGCAAAAAAACACTAGCAGAATCATTTGTTATAATGCAAAATGTACTCAACAACCTAACAAACTGGTGTACTCTCAATGGGCTTACTATAAATACTGATAAGACAAAATTAATGATTTTTCATAAAGCCAGAGACTCTAAATTACCTGAAGTGCCTAATCTAAGTATTTATAATCAACCCATTGAGAGAGTAAGTAATTTTAAGTATCTTGGTTTAATTATAGATCAAAATCTAAATTTTAATAACCATTACGAACATGTATTGACAAAACTCTCTCAGGTGAAAGGCTTCTTGAAACATTTTCGAAAATTTGTCACTTTCAGAATACATTGCATATTGATTAAGACATATGCGATGACAATAATAGATTATTGTATCACCCATTGACTCTGTATATGTGAAAGTAAACTAAACAAAATAAATGATATTATTCTAGATATGATTAAAATGTACCCTAGATATAGCAACCTTCAAGAAAATGAACTACTCGAAGTAGCCGACATACTATCTGTAAAAGAAAGAGTACATCACCAAATAGTTACTAATGTTCACAAATCTCTTATGTTCCCCCCCAACATAAGAGCTTTGGAAAATCTGTACACTTTAGAATCTCACTCACGCCAATCTATAAATGAAGGTAATATTAAAGTTCCTCCCTTTGCTACAACGACAGGGCAACGCAGCTTATGCTTTCGTGCTGCAAAAATATGGAATTCCCTACGCCCTAAATTCCCCAAATCCTCTTTTCTAAAGCAGCACAATCAATTTAAAATAGATCTTACCAATATCATTACTTTGAAAAGAGAAGATCAATATATCTACTATTAACTAAATCTATCAAACTTGTTATTCATAGTTTAATACGAATGTTCAAAAAAAATCCCCAATCAATTTGTTAGTTAAATTTAAACCTATATCTACTATTATAGTTATTTATTGTTGTGACACCTGAGAGAGAACAGCCTAGAGCTGGCATATGTCGTCACAAAAATAAAGCTAATCAAATCAAATCAAATCAAATTACTATAAAGTAGCTTCCTGCATACACAACACTTTTGGTAATACATGGAACTGTAGGCTCTATATAAATCAATTTTTTAGTGGATGCCATTGATCGATCACGCCCATTTTCGCAGGGGACCTTCCTCGGGACCCCAAAAACATACACTAAGAGTTTTAGCGAATTATATTAAACCGTTCATGAGTTACAGAGCCAACAGACAGACAGATTGTTCCGGGCATTATTATAAAGCAGCTTCCGCTACTTAATAAATAGTTGCAAGGCGCTTTGAACGCAACCTCAATAAGGGTTATTCGTAATGTCAACCATTTTTCTCCTACGTTTGGTTGCCACAAGTGTATAAAATTTGGTTGACGCAACATCAGCATTCGTGTGGTTGACGGTATGTAAAATGTTGGCTGTCTTCATTTGCGCGTTTGGGTGACTTAGCCGACTGCTGGCTGACTTCAATACCAATGGTTGATATTACGAATAACCCCTATTGCAAGCATGTGTACATAAATAAACCATTACAAAACGGATATATCACAGTAGTGCAACTGTAATATCTTGCATAATAAAGTTTCAATTTATTTCGAATTATTCAAAAAAATTTCAATTTATTTGAAATTATTCAAAACAGTTTCAATTCATTTCAAATTATTCAAAAAAGTTTCAATTTATTTCAAAGTATTCAAAGAAGTTTCAATTTATTTTAAATTATTCAAAAAGGTTTCAATTTATTTCATATTATTCAGAAAAGTTTCAATTTATTTCAAATTATTCAAAAAAGTTTCAATTTATTTCAAATTATTCAAAAATGTTTCAATTTATTTCAAATTATTCAAAAACGTTTCAATTTATTTCAAATTATTCAAAAAAGTTTCAATTTACTTCAAATTATTTTAAAAAGTTTCAATTTACTTCAAATTATTTTAAAAAGTTTCAATTTATTTCAAATTATTCAAAAAAGTTTCAATTTATTTCAAATTATTCAAAAAAGTTTCAATTTATTTCAAATTATTCAAAAAAGTTTCAATTTATTCAAAAGACGGCATGTACGGGTCATTAGCCCAGACTACTACATATAGTGGTCGCCAGTACAGACTGCGACACATACCACAACATACCCACAACATACGTATAGTACGAACAGTTTAACTTCCCCCTTTAAGAGGAAGGCGTTACCCAGTTTTGCTCATTTACAAACCTATTCATAAGTAGAACCTATATTTTCATAATGTGGAGACAGATTGTAAAAAAGTTTAACCGTTCTTGAGTTACAGCGCTATCTCACTAACTAACTGACTAACTAACTCACAGACAGACAGCCCAATCGCGTACAGTAGTTGCACTACTGAATAATTCAGCGATCAAAAGTCGCTTGCAAAGCATGATGATTGCATTCTACCTTTGGGAAACCTTTTTGAAAGAAAAAGGTAGGTTTTATTGAGGTAGTCTATTTGGTTTTAACCCTGTACTAACTACCTTAAAGAAAAGTTCTGATTGCACGGAAATGATGGCAAGCAGGCACTCGTCATTTGTGCTCTACACACCTTAGCAAAGAAAAATCAAAGAAAGTAAACAGAAGCCCAAGTCCAACCGAAATACACAGTTCAGACTCTGAACTTCAGAGTTCAGATTTGTATATCATTATAGAATTTGTCTGATTTCCAGTAGGTTCAGACTCTGAACTTCAGAGTTCAGATTTGTATATCACTATAGAATTTGTCTGATTTCCAGTAGGTTCATACTTTTCAGAGTTCAGAGACAAACATTGTTACAAAGGTCGGCAAAGGAAAACGAACAATCCATTAGCAAAAAGTAGATCAAATTAAGATAAGAATCAGGTTTGTCGTGCAGGTTGAATTTCCTTTTGCTCATTTTAATGGTTGTTTTGTTATCAACATACTAAAGCAAAACGGGTACTATTTTATCGCACGACAAGTTAATTACAAATCCAGGCAGATTAGGAAAGTTTCACGACAAAATTCTAAACGCACCACAGATTAAACATTTCTCGCCCAAAAGTCCAAACACACGACCACGAAAAAAAATAATTTCAACGACAAAATATCCAGACGCAAGACAGATTATACATTATTTCTCGTCAGAAATCCCAGACATATATGATGGAAAAATAATTTGAACGCAAGGATGATTGGATGATGTACAGTGTTGGCCGAAAGTTAGGCATCAAAGGGAATTAACATTTCGGGTGGCCAGAAGTCACGCAACAAAGGGAATTAACATTCCGGGTGGCCAGAAGTCACGCATCATAGAGAATTAACATTCCGGGTGGCCAGAAGTAACGCATCATAGGGAATTAACATTACGGGTGGCCAGAAGTAACGCATCATAGGGAATTAACACTACGGGTGGCCAGAAGTCACGCATCATAGGGAATTAACATTACGGGTGGCCAGAAGTCACGCATCATAGGGCATTAACATTTCGGGTGGCCAGAAGTCACGCATCATAGGGAATTAACATTACGGGTGGCCAGAAGTCACGCATCATAGGGAATTAACATTTCGGGTGGCCAGAAGTCACGCATCATAGGGAATTAACATTACGGGTGGCCAGAAGTCACGCATCATAGGGAATTAACATTACGGGTGGCCAGAAGTCACGCATCATAGGGAATTAACATTACGGGTGGCCAGAAGTCACGCATCTTAAGGAAATAACATTGGTGTAAAAGGTAAAGGAAGATACGTTTCACCATTTACCATCCCCGTAAAGAATTTAACGATGATAGTGTCGTCTAGGATTCCCGCCCACACCATAAATACAGGAGACCTATGTTCCTCTAGTCCTGCCATCCAGTGGATTTTCGTCCGAATAATACCGACAGTTATGACGACTGCATCCAAATAAAATTTAGCTTCATCCCTTGGAAGTTCTGGGTCTTCTTCCAAAATTGACTGCGCCCATCGACAAAATGCAATTTGCATTGCTGGATCTTCTGGTTTTAGAGCCTGGAGAATTTTCATTTTATATGGTTTACAATGATGGAATTTCAGGATACGACGAAGACTGGTTCTTGAAATGCTAAAAGCCCTTGCCACTTCTCTTGGTGTTCTTCTTTAACTTGCAAAAAATTTTGCAAGATCTGTGGCTGCAACCTCTGGGTTTGTGGCAGTCTTAGGAGCCAGACCGAGGGGCATGAGCTGTAGAGCCTGTCCTCTTGAATTTGTTAGCCAATCGAACAACTGTTGATTGGCGGATGGCCTTATCATGATCCCTCCGAGCGAATTCTGCTCCCACGGCTCTGGTGGATAAACCTGGACGTCCGGCCAACATTATCACTTCCACTCCTTCTTTCGAAAGCTTCATCGCACAAATGATATGGACATTTAATTTAATAAAACGAACTTACAAACAAAGTGTTATCCTGCTTAAACAAAGATGCTCGGAGTTGATTATTGAATATAGCCGAAGTGCCTCCCAAACACCAACGCTATTTCCTAATGATGCATGACTTCTAGCCTCCCGTAATGTTATATCCCAATGATACGTGACTTCTGACTGCTGACTCCCCAAACCAAAGTGTGAATATGATACCTGTGGATTCCATTCTGGAAGCTGTATTGACTGTATCACCAAAAAGGCAGTAGCGAGGCATTGTAAGACCGACAACTCCAGCACAACAAGAACCTTTAGGAAAAATAAATAAATAAATTCGTGTTTATTAACATGTAATTTAAATCCCAGTTGTAAGAACATTATGGTTAACAAACAACATTTGCAATTGCAGCACAGTTGGGGACGATCCATATATGACGTCTGCACTTTGGGGGTAGGTGGGGGTCTCGAAATGCAGACATTATATGATGGGGCATGGGGTGGGGGTCCGGCTCCAGAAGACGTCTGCTTAAAATTTTGTGAAAACGCGCATATCGTCAAAAAAAATTTGCTTAAATTTCTGTTAATTGTCGTTCTGCGACGAATTCGCCATTTATATTATATACTCAACTTATAAAATGCTTAATTCTTATTTTCTTAAAAAGGGGCAAATTATTTATTAAATTTTTCTTCAAAGCCAGGCAAGTAATTTTTAAATGTCACATTTTTTAAAAGCCAAATGCGTCTTTTAAATGAAAATAAATTTTCTTACGAAGTAGTGGACGTGGAATAAAATTTGGAAAGGCAAATTTACTGGCTATCAACTAAATAGATTTATATGCACCACCATGTTCAGATTTTATTTCTGGGAGCTTTTACAAGCACATCTGAACTTTCCACCTTCACCACCCCTGTACCACATCAACCTGCCCCATCTCCCCCACCCCCACCACCTCCACTACAAAAAGACTTTTAAGACTACTCCAAAAAGTCTAGTAGTCTTAAAAACCCAGTGTACATTTGCATGCTACACCACGGGTTCCGACTTAATTGTGAACAAAGTAAATTGAAAATTGAAATCCTAGCCCGTCCCTTGTCCGCCCCTCAATTTATCCTACAAGCCGATCAGCCCCAATGAGAGTTTACTTAAATCTGGCCAGCAAAGTAAATCGAAGATTTGCAGAAACGAATCTAGCTTTCAAATTTTATCAATGAAGTTTAACCTCGTTAAAAGTAGAATTTTTAAAAGTCTGCGCCCATTCTTCCTTAAGGCAATGAGCATTTCGGCTACACGGAAGGCAGAAGACAAATAATCATCGACCCTTCCATTAGAATAGGTATACTCCTCAATATAGTGTGCTTTCTGGCTCATATATTTACTGAGACTCACTGCCTAAGTTCGAGGAACTCTAATAGCTTGAGGAATAATTTCAGTTGTCTCACTCAGCAAACAATGTAGAATTCGAAAATGGAGCATTTAACATTTCTAGCTCCTTATTTTCGGCAGAAGTAAACTTCTCAAGCAATTGACCATATTCACAACAATGGTACACTAGACAGGTTATAAATTCCCTCGCATGGAGTCGCAATTTTAGAGGTGGGCACTGGCCGATATACCTTATTTGGTTTGGTTGATATATTATCTTTAAAGTGCCCACCTCTAAAATTGCGACGCCATGCGAGGGAATTTATAACCTGTATAGTGTACCAATTGTGAATATGGATAATTACTTTTAACAGAGAAACTTTGTATTGATACAAGAACGTGAAATGAAAATGATTCATTGGAAATTTATTCTCAGAACACAGAAAATAAAGGTTTTGAAAAGAAAGTGTACCAGTATGTAAGCCAATACGAAGCCTCAATGGTGTGTAGGGTAAATGGCGAATACGAAATTTTCCACTTTGATGCAACAAATCTAATGCCATGGTGGCTATTTGATCTGCATGATCTGGAGACCACAGGGGAGCTCCACCAACTACCATGTACGCATCGCCAATTGTTTCAACCTAAAGTTCATCACATAACAGAATTCCAGTATAATTATCATGTACAACATTAATATGCTGTGAATCGCCATTCTCAGTCATCCTGCTGTGACTGTGACTCCTCCAAAATATAATTGTTTGATCAATTCTTTTTTGAAAATAGAAAACTTACTTTGTATACATTGTAATCATTAATTGTTGCATCAAAACAGGTATAAAGATCGTTGAGAAGATCGACTACTTCAAATGGGGTAGAGTATGCAGAGATGGTTGTGAAACCGACAATATCAGAAAAGTATATTGTAACTTCAGAAAACTCTTCAGGATCGACAGGTAGACCAAGTTTCAGCTTTTCTGCTACAGTACTAGAAATTCCAAGATAAAGATAAGCTAAAGAGCAAGACAAGACAAGACTTACTAACAGACAAAATGAAAGTCTGCTCAAGACTCTTCGAATTACACAAGCCGACACGCCCTTTAGAAAGTCTTCCCTTCCCTACCCCGTGGCGAATAGAAAAGTCTTCTCAAGACTCTTCCCTGCAAAATGACGTTTAGTAGTCTTCCCAAGACTCTTCTCAGACTCCTCCCAACCCCTAAAACAGTAATAATCTCCTTCTCCATCCAATCAGATCCCTTTCTTACCACGTGATGCTTTAAAAAGTCTTCCCAAGACTCCTCTCTATCATTCGGTGCTTAACTAAGTCCTCCCAAGACTCTTCTCTATCACGCGGTGCTTAACTAAGTTCTCCCAAGACTCTTCTCACTCACGCGCTTGTAATAGCCTTCCCAAGTTTATTCTCACTATTAGGTTATTACAGCATTAAGGACTTGGTCAAACCAAGACCAACTATATATTTGATGGGCGCGCACCTTATGATGTCACGCACTGCTTTCACCCTATGGTCTTGTTTTAGGTTTTTAACCTAGACCATGTTTTGAATGTAAGTTTTTGGTAAATAATCAACTATTACATTTATTTCTACTTGAAAATAGTCAAGTATTTATAAGTATGCCCACTGAATCCGAACAATTCTGTTTTAAAAGTGACATTAGATTTGACATTGTTTTACTTTCTGTTCTCAAGTGAACGTTGCAATTCTGCGTTTTAGCTTCATGTAAATGGGGATTCTCAGAGAACTCTTCAGCAAATAGATGTCTGCTTTCTTAAAATTGAAATGTTCCAAATATTTATCATAACCAACTAAAATTAAATGACCTTGAAATGGGTAGTTTCTCTTCTAAATTTTTGATACATGCAGCTGTTGTAAGATCATCGTCATCACAGTCCTCCAACAAGGGAATCAACAATAAATCGTTTGACCGTTTTGAAAAGATGCATACTTAAAATTTTTGTGTTGATATTAATTTTCGAGAGTAGTAAAGTTGCTGTGCAGTGTTTAGTGTGAGCAAATTTTAATTTTTGCGCCGTCATTTTTCAAATATGAACCATGTTGCGGAAAGACAAATTGCACATGTACGTATACCAAGACCATAAAACTTGGTTTAGGTCTTGGTATGCAACCTTCTCAGTCCTAAAAGAGAAGCACGGGATTAGGCTCCACAAACTCATCTTTGGTGGGAGGACTCTCAATGCCCATCACTGCGTCACAGCCCGCACAATAAGACTCTGACGTCACCCATTGAGACGCAGCAGAGCCAAAATAGTCCTATTGTTGCTTGAACTTGATTATTCCGCAGACACTATTATTACTATATATAAACTGGCGATGTTACGCTGTCACTACCTATATACTTAAGAGACTTTAGAATTGAGAATATAAAATTCAAAGCTTATTTATATCAAATTGAGATATCCTGGAATTTCAAATGTTCACCTGGAGAAAATCCCTAGGTCGTGTACCATTTATGTTTGTTCCAGGACCTTGGCTTTGAAGGTATATTTTATTTTATGAAGAGAGCTTGGGCCAGGTAATACACTCACTATATGCATTTACAGCTGATTATTTAATGAAACGTAGTTTAAATGCCAATGTAAATGCATTATTAATTATTACTGAGATGAATGATTACAAGAGAAAAACCTTCCGTTGTTATCCAAAAGTTTTAAAGCGTAAACCAGAGGTCGAAATTTCAGTGAGTATTAAGCCGTGGCGGCTCATGGCTCATTTCAGCAACGTCATACGGCTCACTCATTCGGCTCATGGCTCATTTATCAAAACCTAACGGCTCACTCACTCGGCTCATGGCTCATTTATCGAAACCTCAGGGCTCGCTCACTCGGCTCATGGCTCATTTATCAAAACCTCAGTGCTCACTCTTTCAGCTCATGGCTCATTTTTCAGAACCTCAGGGCTCGCTCACTCGGCTCATGGCTCACTCCGAAATGAGCCGTGAGTCGTGAGCTGAGCCCCGCTCACGGCTCAACGACTGAGCCGTGATCCAATTTCGATGAATATTGAGGCGTAGCGGCTCATGGCTCATTTCAGTAACATCATACGGCTCACTCACTCGGCTTATGGCTCATTTATCAAAACCTCAGGGCTGGCTCACTCGGCTCATGGCTCATTTATCAAAACCTCAGGGCTGGCTCACTCGGCTCATGGCTCATTTATCAAAACCTCAGGGCTGGCTCACTCGTCTCATGGCTCATTTATCAAAACCTCAGGGCTGGCTCACTCGGCTCATGGCTCATTTATCAAAACCTCAGGGCTGGCTCACTCGGCTCATGGCTCTTTTATCAAAACCTCAGGGCTCGCTCACTCGGCTCATGGCTCTTTTATCAAAACCTCAGGGCTCGCTCACTCGGCTCATGGCTCTTTTATCAAAACCTCAGGGCTCGCTCATTCGGCTCATGGCTCTTTTATCAAAACCTCAGGGCTCGCTCATTCGGCTCATGGTTCTTTTATCAAAACCTCAGTGCTCGCTCATTCGGCTCATGGCTCTTTTATCAAAACCTCAGGGCTCGCTCACTTGGCTCATGGCTCTTTTATCAAAACCTCAGGGCTCGCTCACTTGGCTCATGGCTCTTTTATCAAAACCTCAGGGCTCGCTCACTTGGCTCATGGCTCACCCTGAAATGAGCCGTGAGCCGTAATTTCGACCTCTGGCGTAAACAAAGCAAACTGCATTTACTGCTTCCAATAGGTATTCGTAAAGTTGTGAAGACAATACTAGGGCCAAAAATGACAATGAAATACAAACACGACATAAGAACCAAGTTGCTATCAACTTGGCGTGTCGCGTGAGTATGAAAAGTTTATTTCAGAGAAAAAGCTAATAGTAGGATAAAAAGTTAACCAAAGAACCTTGGCAGCATGCGGTTGAGAAGTTGTTCCGTCTTTTTCCTCTCCAAGTCCAATTGCTCAGTTCTCTCCCGAATCAATTCCTCCAGATTATTACTGTATTTCTCAAGCATCTGGAACATGGTGTCCACGATATTTGCCTTCCTGTAGTGCAGACAAAATAATGCATTTAACTGAATGGATTACTTCCCAGTTCCCACGAACCAAATTGACCATGACCCTGCAAACTTATATATTTTATTGTTTCCATCATCTCTCTCTCCCTCTCTCTTTTTATCTCCCACTCTCTGCACGAATCTTCAACTACTTGGTGACTGTGAGAGGATAAAACCTCATTCCATGCAGCGTTCCAATCAGCAATCAATTTTTAATCTTCTTTCATAACGACGGACTCACTCACCACAAAAACTCACGAAGCGGTTGACTTACAATGTTGAAATTAGGGTCATTCGAAAGGTAAAAAACTAGCCTGTTTTTAAAAAGGAATTTTGATGGAAAAGTGGAATGGACACCAATGAAAAATGAAAACGTTTCAAGAGCGCAGTACTTAATTGAAATAGACTTTTAAGGACTGCTAAATATTGAATAGAAACTATATCTACAAGTGTATTTATTGGGGTTTCTTATTACACACAATACATAAAGTAGCAACAAATATTATACATGAATGAACATCTGTAGTACCTGCCATGGTTGAGAGTTTTGAACAGGTCATGAATCACCATGAAATCCGGTCGCATGTCTGGAAGCTCTGCCCAACATTGACGCATTATATTGATGGCTTCCGGAGGTGCAGCCCCTTTGCTTACCGAAGGTCGAATTAATGGTGGGGGTTTCTTTATTTTCTCCAGTATTTCTGCAATAGTTTTGAAATGCAAACACAGTGTAATACAACATTTTTAGAACGCATGTACTTTGATTATAACATTCCTATCTTCTTTAGAACTTTAGAAATCGACTTAATCTGCCAAAAGAGCTAACTATACAAATTTTTGTATCTGTTTTTTGCGTGGATCCTGCAAAATAATTCACAACCATCTTTACAACTATAATTAATATTTAAATTTTATAACTAATTTTACTATTTTTATGAATTTTAACTTTCGGTTTGCATATGTGCTTAGAGATTACTGTGTCTATTTGGCAATTATCAATGTTGATAACAGTTTTAATAAAATAGAAATAATGGTCATGGTGCATGTAATGGTAGCCCTACGTAAAATAATGTCTTCCATCTTGGAAATGAATAGGATAATAAATTCCAATCCTTTACAATAATAGAATTCCTGTCTATAGTACTAGGCAAGCAGTCTAAACTGTTGACATATTAAACATATTAAACAATTCGTGCATATGAAGAAGGATGAACTAGAGATTTCCACGTGGGGGATTTTGCAGGTTTATAAGAGGCTTTTCTCTGAAAATGTCCCCTACTTTTATTTATCATTATGGTACACAATACACATTATGACAAGTATTTAGCAGAACGAAGTGAATACCACCGATTAATCATTGTATTATGTTAAACTATCGCGAAATTAGTTGCCTTCTAAACGTTTCTGACGTATGTGACAATGGGTTCATGATATTGTATCAGTACTAAAGTGCTTGTAAGGGAGCGTTCATATACTACGAGTACTTTTTTTGGCCAATTTGTGACCCCCACCCCCCGCCTTGAGGACCACTTCGCAGCATTTAGCCATCTTGTAGCATATAAGGTGAGGACATTTCGGGTACCCCCACCCCCCCTCAAAGTGGTCCTCGTAGTATATGAACGCTCCCTAACTCTTTTATGTTTGTAATAAGAAGCGCAGGATGTTCTGCAAGATCTTCTATTCCTCTTCGAAAGTTTTCACTATTAAACGCAAATTCTTATCGAAAATTTGGTTTTTTATCATACCAGTGCTATGGAAAGAATTTAATGCTTGCCAATTCGTTGACTTAATATTGATTTCAAGCAGCTTTAAAAACCTGTGACTCAAAATAACGTGTACGTGTTTCCGGATTTTCCGCATCTGATAATATCACTAAGAAATCATATGGTCGATAATGGAATAAAATTGGCAAATGGATCAGTAATTGAGAAAACACTAATCCAAGGTCTTCTTTCAGCTCAAAAGTCCCCGCTAAAGTTGACGCCAAAGTTAACTTACAAGCACCTTAACGTCAAAAATAGAGAGGCAAAGGGTCCGGCATTCAACTATTTTCCAATACAGTAGCAAAAGCAATACAATTTTGTTTTCCAAAGAAAAACAAACACGCAGAGTTTTTTAAACTCATTAATGACTCGCAACTTTCTCATCGTTAAGAACGGGAATATAAATGAAGAAGACGATGAAGGATGCTTAAGTGCAACCATGTTGTGCCTTATGAAAGTTAAGGTTCCTAAGCAAAAGACTCCATTTATCAATGAAGAAATAGAGGAAAGAATCATAGATATTGTACCAGAAATCGTAAAAAAAGAAAGTAATGGTAGCAATCTTTCGTTAACTGAAAAAGAAGGAGCTCAGGAGTGCTTAGCCGGATATTGTGCTAAGAAATTAGCCGACTTTGTTACTGAATTGTCAGCGGTACCCTTTGAACGCAAAGATAATTTTTGGGTTAAGTTGCTTTCTGATGGAAACTTAACCGAGCCTACGTTAGCCGTTAGCATGGCATGCAACTTTCAAGAAGTTCGAGGAATGGTTTGAGGCTTTTCACACTAACAATATAAATATGGCAGGAAATGTAACTACTTGCTAAAAATTAGTTATCCATCAGTGCCAGAAAGAGCGATCTCTTTTTATGTGAGATACAGAACATTCCAGAAGATCAAGGAAATCAAAAAAGATTTGATCGATGAAAAACACCGCGGCTTCAGTTGTGAATCAAGACTAGAAGAATTAATAGAAGAGAGTGACGACAATGACGTTCATCTGGATCATGAGGAGACCATTGAAAAGATATCTGAATTACTAGAGAGTCTTGAAGCTTTTTCTGCCTAGAATGTATCACTTATTGTTATTAAGTGAATAGCTGCATATTTTATTAGTTACTAATTTCAATTTGGTTCTTTTGATTTGTTGTAATGTTTGCGTATAATAAAGTGGTGTGAAATGTTCTGAATAATTTATAATCGCCTATGTGAACTTTTAACGTAATCGCTAAGTTTACAATCATCACCCATAATTTTGTAAGTTTAGATTCAAATATTTTACGAAATCCGCTATAGAGTGTCAGAAGTGTCAGTCATTTTGCTTTGATTACAAAGGGCTGAAATATATTATGCGACCGCCCTATTTTCTGCTTTTATTAAAACGCGCTAATTTTTAGAAACCAGTGGATCAAATATAGTTGATTGGTAAACCTTTTCAGAATTGTGTGCAAAATATTTTTTGCTAAGAATTAATAATGCCCCCATTACGAACTCTGCCACTACAGTGGGATACTTCCCCTGTAGTGGCAGAGCTCGTAAATGTGTTTTCCGAAGAAGGTTCTAGTGAATGAGAGATCGTCGCGAGAGTAAAAACTGCTGGACATGACACCAGTAAGACTCTCGTAAATCATATTATACATTGCAACGGAAAAAGACGACAAGCGAAAGCGTCCGGAAATTCTACACCTCCGAATACTTATACCCAGAAAATTAGAAATTCTGACTTTCTAAAGAAACTCAAAAATATGACTGACAAGGAAAATCCAAAGAGTGTTAGACAGATGGCAAAGCAGTTAAGTACGTCTCTTACAACTGTTAGAAAGGCGATACAAACAGATTTGGACAAAATAATTAGAAGAAAATAAAAAACCATGCACTTCAACTTTCACATGTTCAGAATCGTAAAACAAACGCTAGAAAGCTGTACGAAGATCATCTTTCAGGTGAAAAGTGGGAATTTATGGTCATTGGTCACATTAGACGAGGCACAAAATATTCAGGGTTGACGATTGTAGTGGGAAAAGAAAAATTTGCTACGTGAAAAAAGAAAATAATGTACCAGAAAGCTATGGAAAGCAAATGATGGTTAGTAGAGCATTCAGTGGTGGAGGAGTATTTCCCTAATGAAAATTCCAGGAAATGCAAAAATAACCCGGAAGTATACCGTGACAGTGTCTTAAAACCAATAATGACGCCTTATGTTCCAAAGTTTTATCATGCGGAAGAAAACAAAGTCTTCATTCACCATGACAAGGCATCCAGTTACACCGCAAAGAAAACTCAGCAGTAAGCTAAGGACCGAAATGAAATCAATGGAATAACCCTCATTGCAAATCAAGATATTCCTGTCAAATCACCCGATAAATCTCCACTTGACTTTTTCGGCTTCGGCTGGCTAAAACAAAGGGTATTTAAAAAGAAAAGCTGCAACCTTAGAAGGACTTTGGACAGTTTTAAGTGGAACAGTATCAATGCTGCCATGGTCAACAAAGTGTTCCAAAGTTGGAAGAAAAGGTGCAGGGCTGTAGCTAAGAATCAGGGCTACCATATGGAGCGTACTAATCATAATAAGAAAGATCTTTGTAACAGTAATATGTCTTTCCACCCTTTGTATAACAATTTTTCGCTGTAGTAGATAGTAAGATATCTCACCAACTAATTATATAGCCAAAAACCCTGGCCAAGCAGTATCATTAGCCCGACCTTCGGTCGGACTAATGAGACTGCTTGATCTCCGTTTGCGCCCGTTCTCCGACTGGGTAGCCATTAGTGACTCCGGCCAACAACCACATTAACACGACCTGCGGTCATACCAATGTGATTGAGTATTGTTATGCAATGTGACAGCATGAAAAGACGAGGAATAAGGAATAACGATAGTAACAATTAGGTGTGTATTTTAGTCTTTATTAATAGTTAATTAAATATTGACAACTACTGGATGCACGTCTCTACTCTGTGTCGTTACACACAATAATGCCTCTGCCTCGTGCTCAATATGGCAGACTCTAACGACACACTAGTACCCATGTGCTACAAATCATCTCCTTTACATACAAACACATACACATATCACGACAACTGCCCTCCGTTTTTACCCGTTGGCGTATTTGTTGCACTGTTGTAAAGTCAGCATTAAAGGATTTCAAGCGAATATTGAAATTTTGAGAAGCAAATATTGAAATTTTGAGAAGCAAATAATGAAATTTTGAGAAGCAAATATTGAAATTTTGAGAAGCAAATATTGAAATTTTGAGAAGCAAATATTGAAATTTTGAGATGCAAATAATGAAATTTTGAGAAGCAAATATTGAAATTTTGAGAAGCAAATATTGAAATTTTGAGAAGCAAGTATTGAAATTTTGAGAAGCAAGTATTGAAATTTTGAGAAGCAAATATTGAAACTTTGAGAAGCAAATATTGAAATTTTGAGAAGCAAATATTGAAATTTTGAGAAGCAAATATTGAAATTTTGAGAAGCAAATATTGAAATTTTGAGAAGCAAATATTGAAATTTTGAGAAGCAAATATTGAAATTTTGAGAAGCAACTATTGAAATTTTGAGAAGCAAATATTGAAATTTTGAGAAGCAAATATTGAAATTTTGAGAAGCAAGTATTGAAATTTTGAGAAGCAAGTATTGAAGTTTCGAGAAGCAAATATTGAAATTTTGAGAAGCAAATATTGAAATTTTGAGAAGCAAATATTGAAAGAAGGGAATCTTCTAAGCACGGCACGTTTGGGCCCATTACCATTGCAACCACATCAAAACGCCTGGGCTGAAGATTTTTCAAAAAATCATGTCTCCCATAACCTTAGTTACATATTGACAACATAATATTTAAGTGCATTGTAAGATCAAAGAGTTTCCATACATAATAGTTTTTCTTAAAAAGGTAATGAAAATAGCAACTTTAACAGCAATCGGTGATTCTCCCTTTCCCTTTACATTGTGTTGCTATATTTATTACTGTAAAGCGTTTTAATACAGTAATTAGGATTTCTCAGCGATTAGTTATCACCATGTCGATTATGTATAGGCTCACACAGGTGTGGAAATGGTGACTTGAGACTGTTGAGACTCCGAGAAGTCATTATGGGTCAAAATTGTGACTTGTGACTTCGAGAAGTCATTATGGGTCAAAATTGTGACTTGTGACTTCGAGAAGTCATTATGGGTCGAAATGGTGACTTGTGACTTCTAAAAGTCATTATGGGTTGAAATTGTGACTTATGACTTCGAGAAGTCATTATGGGTCGAAATGGTGACTTGTGACTTCTAGAAGTCATTATGGGTCGAAATTGTGACTTCGAGAAGTCATTATGGGTCGAAATGGTGACTTGTGACTTCTAGAAATCATTATGGGTCGAAATGGTGACTTGTGACTTCTAGAAGTCATTATGGGTCGAAATGGTGACTTGTGACTTCTAGAAGTCATTATGGGTCGAAAGGGTGACTTGTGACTTCTAAAAGTCATTATGGGTCGAAATGCTGACTTGTGACTTCGAGAAATCGTTGTGGGTGGAAATGGTGGCCTACGACCTAGAAGAGTCATTATTATTTATTATTGGATCGACATGGAATATTAGATAGATAGATAGATAAGACTTTATTGTGTTTCTCAGACAATTGTCTACATACACAAAAGACATGACATGGAATATTATGAAACTAGAAACCTCATGCCACAAATGTTGACCCATAGTGCCTGCTAAAAGCAACAGATTCACATTTCGACTCATTTCGACTCAATAAGACTGCTAGAAATGCCAAATCCGCATTTCGACATAAAATCACTACTAGAAATCGAAAATACTCATTTCGACATAAAATAATTACTAGAAATCAAAACTACGTATTTCGACATAGAATGACTGCTTAGAAATCAAAAATTCCCATTTCGACCCTAAATGACGGCTTAGAAATCAAAAATTCCCATTTCGACCCTAAATGACTGCTTAGAAATCAAAAATTCCCATTTCGACCCTAAATGACTGCTTAGAAATCAAAAATTCCCATTTCGACCCTAAATGACTGCTTAGAAATCAAAAATTCCCATTTCGACCCTAAATGACTGCTTAGAAATCAAAAATTCCCATTTCGACCCTAAATGACTGCTTAGAAATCAAAAATTCCCATTTCGACCCTAAATGACTGCTTAGAAATCAAAAATTCCCATTTCGACCCTAAATGACTGCTTAGAAATCAAAAATTCCCATTTCGACCCTAAATGACTGCTTAGAAATCAAAAATTCCCATTTCGACCCTAAATGACTGCTTAGAAATCAAAAATTCCCATTTCGACCCTAAATGACTGCTAGAAATCAAAAATTCCCATTTCGACCCTAAATGACTGCTAGAAATCAAAAATTACCATTTCGACCCTAAATGACTGCTAGAAATCAAAAATTACCATTTCGACCCTAAATGACTGCTAGAAATCAAAAATTACCATTTCGACCCTAAATGACTGCTAGAAATCAAAAATTACCATTTCGACCCTAAATGACTGCTAGAAGTACTCAATCACCATTGCAATTCAAAATGATTGCTAAAAGTCCCAAATCACTATTTGACCCAAAATGTCAATTTCCAAAATTTAAAAATCACCATTTGGACCCAAAACATCACTTTACAGAAGTCAATATCATCACTTTGACTCATATCTCCTACTACTTACTATAAACCAGAAATCGGTGTTTTGCAACCTATCTACCGAAAAGATAAACTATGGAGTTCAAATAACCTTGATAAAATTCGGTGGTTAAGGCCCCTGACAGAGCATATTTTCGTAAGTTTTTAAGAAAAATTCCAATTTTAAAAATTGTATTTCGAATTTCTCTTAAACAAAAGAGACCTCATTTCTAAAAACTTCAAAATAAGTTTAGAAATGCTTGAATTATGAGAAAATAATTTTTTCAGAATTTTAAAATAGCGCACTCTGGCACTTTTTTTTCTTAGAAGTTGACCTCCATGTATTTAAGTAGCAAAAGTGCACTGACGGAAGATTTTTTATCTCCGAAACAAAAGAGACCTCATTTCTATACTTATGTCAGACCTTCCTAAGATGTCCATGCACCTCCCATAAAAATTTGGTTATCGTAAGTTAGCGCACTCAATGCGATAATTTGGGCCTAGTGAAAGGCCAGTAATAAGATAATCTTCTTTTGAGAAGCAAATATTGAAATTTTGAGAAGCAAATATTGAAATTTTGAGAAGCAAATATTGAAATTTTGAGAAGCAAATATTGAAATTTTGAGAAGCAAATATCGAAATTTTGAAAAGCAAATATTGAAATTTTGAGAAGCAAATATTGAAATTTTGAAAAGCAAATATTGAAATTTTGAGAAGCAAATATCGAAATTTTGAAAAGCAAATATTGAAATTTTGAGAAGCAAATATTGAAATTTTGAAAAGCAAATATTGAAATTTTGAGAAGCAAATATTGAAATTTTGAGAAGCAAATATTGAAATTTTGAGAAGCAAATATTGAAATTTTGAGAAGCAAATATTGAAATTTTGAGAAGCAAATATTGAAATTTTGAGAAGCAAATATTGAAATTTTGAAAAGCAAATATTGAAATTTTGAGAAGCAAATATTGAAATTTTGAAAAGCAAATATTGAAATTTTGAAAAGCAAATATTGAAATTTTGAGAAGCAAATATTGAAATTTTGAGAAGCAAATATTGAAATTTTGAGAAGCAAATATTGAAATTTTGAGAAGCAAATATTGAAATTTTGAGAAGCAAATATTGAAATTTTGAGAAGCAAATATCGAAATTTTGAGAAGCAAATATCGAAATTTTGAGAAGCAAATATCGAAATTTTGAAAAGCAAATATTGAAATTTTGAAAAGCAAATATTGAAATTTTGAGAAGCAAATATTGAAATTTTGAGAAGCAAATATTGAAATTTTGAGAAGCAAATATTGAAATTTTGAGAAAAAAATTTAGAAACTTTGAGAAGTTCTAGTTACATGGTTTTAAGAATCTTAGGTTTTAGTATAATAAACCTTTCGCTCGATAAAATTCTTTCGAAAAGTTGGGTACATTTTCACTAATATTGTGTACAGATTTTCGTATCCGAAACCGAAACCGAAATTTACAGAAGAATTTGTATTTTGTTGACCTCCCTGAAGGGCCTGATAGAGCTTAAGACTTAAGCAACATTTATTCAAAACCGCTATCTAACCGCCGAATTTTAAATTTTGCTAACATCAATTTGGGTTTTAATACACGTTAAACTGGTATTCCGACAGTTTGAAGAAACTATTCAGGGTATTTCTAGGTTGAACCATTGTGTACCTATGGTAAAAGATTCCAAACTTCACCACCTGTATACTGTCTATGTCGTAACCATAGAGAGGACGCAGGCTTTGAGGTTCAAAGACTAGTCATTGAAGCTACGATTTCAAAAACTAGTTTTTCGGAGTACGCCATTCCAGTCATTAAGAGGACGGATAATAATCATTCGTTTACCATGTGTACTGCACACTGCATAGTTAATCACAAAGATGACAACTTTTTATTAATCACAACATTATTTGTAGATTATTATGTAGCGGAGCTACAGTATGTGAACGCTCCGTCTGTCTGTCTGTCTGTCTGTCCGTCCGTCCGTCCGTCCGTCCGTCTGTATCCCCTATAACTCAAGAACGCAATGAGATAACGAGTTCAGACTTAGAACATATCTAGATAAGGTCCAGTGGAAGATAAATTTAGAAGATGGGGTCGATCGGTCAATGGTATGCACCAAGACCTAAACCGAGTTTTATGGTCTTGGTTTACGTACATGTGCAATTTGTCTTTCCGCAACATGGTTCAAAATTGTTTGAAAAATGACGGCGCAAAAATTAAAATTTGCTCATACTAAACACTGCACATCAACTTTACTACTTTCTAAAATTAATATAAACACAAAAATTTTAAGTATACATCTTTTCAAAACTGTCAAATGAATTATTGTTGATTCCCCTATTGGAGGACCGTGATGACGATGATCTTACAACAGCTGCATATATCAAAAATTTAGAAGAGAAACTTCCCATTTCAAGGTCATTTAATTTTGAGTTGGTTATGATAAATATTTGGAACATTTCAATTTTAAGAAAGCAGACATCTATTTGCTGAAGAGTTCTCTGAGAATCCCCATTTACATGAAGCTAAAACACAGAATTGCAACATTCACTTGAGAACAGAAAGTAAAACAATGTCAAATCTAATGTCACTTTTAAAACAGAATTGCTCGGATTCAGTGGTCATAATTATAAATACTTGACTATTTTCAAGTAGAAATGAATGTAATAGTTGATTATTTACCAAAAACTTACATACAGAGTAGTTTAAATGTATTTTAATAGCACCCTCACAGTTATCGTTTGTAAACTACGTTTACCTAAAGTTGAACCATAAATGAAGTCATTCTTGGTTCAAAACATGGTCTAGGTAAAAAACCTAAACCAAGACCATAGGGTGAAAGCAGTGCGTGACGTCATAAGGTGCGCGCGCATCCAATAGTTGGTCTTCGTTTGACCAAGACCTTAAAGCTTTAAAAGCCTAATGACTGGAATGGCGTACTCTGAAAAACTAGTTTTTGAAATCGTAGCTTCAATGACTTGTCTTTGAACCTCAAAGCCTTCGTCCTCTCTATGACTACCACATCTATACTCCTCACGCAACCTTAGAGACAGCTTGCATTTACGTCAATTACTTCGAGTGAGTCCTAAAGAAAAATGTACGTCTAAAATAGTAGTTAGAAATATTTTTAAACATTTCGTAAATATATTTATTACTTGTTATTTCCTTTTAAGTGCATTTTCAAGTTATCACCTTTTTGTCTCAATCTTTTTATGCGGTTTTGTCGTTTTTATTTATTTGTGCGTTTTAAGTTTTTAAAGTTTAGGAAAATCAACCAAAGAAAAGCTAAATCATTAGCGAGCCAGAGGCTCACTTATGGAGCCGTGTTGTCTGTCCGTATGTACGTATGTATGTGAACACCATAACTCTTGAAGGGTTTGACCGATTTGGATAAAACCTCGGATTTGGACTCATCTCGACCTAGTTAGGAACCCTATTTAAAATGGGCGTGGTCACCCCACCCCTTTCGGAGATAACGCGCGCTCACTTTATAAGCAATAAGATACGAAAAGGGGGTTTTGGGTACTAAAACATTTTACATCGCTTCTAGTAGTTTGTTAGCGGGATAGTAAAAAATATTTTACACCGCTTCCACTTTATAAGCAATATGATACTCAAATAGGGTTTTTGGGTGTAAATATGGTTTTTGGGTGTGACCACTTTTGAGAAGCGGTATATTCATAATTTTGGATGCCTTTTATTATATGATGAAGTAAGCTAACTTTTTGGGTGTTTCCCACTTTATGAAGCTGTAAGCCAACTTTTTGGGTGTTTCCCACTTTATGAAGCGGTAAGCTAACTTTTTGGGTGTTTCCCACTTTATGAAGCGGTAAGCCAACTTTTTGGGTGTTTCCAACTTTATGAAGCGGTAAGCTAACTTTTTGGGTGTTTCCAACTTTATGAAGCGGTAATCTAACTTTTTGGGTGTTTCTACTTGTGGGAAGCGCCAAATTAATTTTTGTTGCTTCTACTTATAGCTTTCAGTTACCATGGCAAAATTTAATACATTTCAATTTTTTTAAAAATTTTGATCTGTTTGTGTTGTTATGGCAAAATTTAATATTTTCGAGTTTCCATGAAGAATTGTTTTCCATTGCTCTGAGAAGAGTATTAATTTAAGATTATATATATTATATAATGAAACAAATAATTTTATCCTCTGGCTCGCTTTATGTTACGGCTTTTTACATTGGAAAGAAGCTAGGTATTTCGATTTTGAACGCTATGCTGCCTTGGGTAATACCTTGGAAAAAACATTGGAGTAAAATATTGCTGGGCAAAGAGTACTTACGTCTCAAAGACAGGATAGGGAGTATGCAGTGTGTCCCAGAATGATATATATATACACTTTGACCATGAATAACTCAAGAACGGTACAACCTTTTAAAACATGCTATCCATTGAGTAGGAAGCTAGGCCTTAGACGTGCCACTAATTAGATCAGCTAGTTAGTAATTTTGTGACGATTAGGGACAAAAGACGAGGATACATTTAGGTATCAAATTAGGAAAAGATAATTCCTGGATCCCGAGATTATACAACTGCTTCGCTATCGAGGACGGAAAAATAGTTAAAGACAAAATTCAATTGTCACAGCAATTGCTGTACAGTCGTTTGTATTCATTTCATTGCAATTTGCAGATGAAATTGTTTCAATATGTTTTAGGTTTCTTGTAACACTTGTCATTATATTTTGTAGTAATTGCGATTAACTTTGCATAGCATCTATTTTCTTATCAATTGCGAATATTGCAATGGTGGAATATTCGAGTATTTGAAAAAATTAGTTGAGTTAATATACAATAAACCATTACAAAACGGCTATATCACAGTAGTGCAACCGTAGTATTTTTAATTTATTTAAAAAATTTGAAATAATTTCAAACTATTTAAAAAAGTTTGAAAATATTTCAAATTATTCAAAAATGTTTGAATTTATTTAAATTTATTCAAAAGACGGGTCATCAGCTCAGACTACGACATATAGTTGTCGCTAGTACAGACTGCGACACATACCACAACATACACACAACATCCAATACATAACATACGTATAGTACGAACAGTTTAATCTCCCCCTTTAAGGGGAAGGCGTTACCCAATTTTGCTCATTTACGAACTTGTTCATAAGGAGAACCTATATTTTCATAATGTGAAAACAGATTGAAAAAAAGTTTAACCGTTCTTGAGTTACAGCGCTATCTCACTAACTAACTAACTAACTGACTAACTAACTAACTAACTAACTAACTAACTAACTAACTAACTAACTAACTGACTAACTAACTCACAGACAGACAGTCCAATAGCATACAGTAGTTGCACTACTGAATAATCAAAGACCACTCAAATAGTCAATCATCAACAGACATTACAGACAGTCAAATTATTGAAATTATAATGATTAGCAAATTATTTGGCTGTGCCCATTTTAATTATTAATTAAATTTAGATATGCCCTTAATAAAATTATACAGGGTGTCCCAGAATGATATGTACACACTTTGACCGTGAATAACTCAAGAACGGTAAGCTGTATCTAAATGCGGTTAGTACCATTGGAAAGAGGACAAAATTTTGAACCAGAAAAAATTTTATCAATAGGAAAATCGGTAAATTCGGCCTGCAAGAAAATCTTGAAAGAAAAAAGTGGAAAATCGGTTCTCCAAATCGCCTAAAATTGTTTGGAGAATCCGTTTTTCACTCTTTATTTCGAAATCTTCTTGTAGGCCGAATTTACCGATTTTCCTATTGATAAAATATGTTCCGGTTCAAATTTTGTTCTCTTTCCAATGGTACTAACCGCATTTAAATACACCTTACCGTTCTTGAGTTATTCATGGCCAAAGTGTGTACATAACATTCTGGGACAGTCTGTATATAACTTAGCTGTTCTATGTCTTTTTAGCCCGACCAAGGGCTTATAGAACGGGTTTGTCTGTCTGTCTGTCTGTCTGTACGCACTCTAATTTTCCTAAATTTTAATGAAAAAATTTTTTACTCCGGTTTTAAACGAATTAGCCCAAGTCAAAAGCTAAGTTCGTTGGCCATGAAAATCTACGAGTGGTTTTCACAAAATTCCTAAATTATCATTTGGCAGACGAGATAGTCAATTCAACTTTTAGTCAAAATATTAATTTCACCGCTTCTTATAATAAAAGAATTTGAGATACCCATAAATAAATTTCCATATGGTCCAACCTTTTTGTGAATCTTATACCGTTTCTGTTTTACAAGTAATAGAAATAAATAAATAAGACAAAAATTTACTTTGAAAAAAGGAGAACATTTCAATTTAGTTATTGCTTTCTTTGATTTGTTAGCGGGATAGCATTAAAACTTTTAACCCGTTTTACAAAATTAAAAATCTCAAAATTTGAAAATTTGCTTCTCAAAGTTTAGAAATTTGCTTCTCAAAATTTAGAAATTTGCTTCTCAAAATTTGGAAATTTGTTTCTCAAAATTTAGAAATTTGCTTCTCAAAATTTGAAAATTTGTTTCTCAAAATTTGGAAATTTGATTCTCAAAATTTGGAAATTTGTTTCTCAAAATTTGGAAATTTGCTTCTCAAAATTTGGAATATTGCTTCTCAAAATTTGGAATTTTGCTTTTCAAAATTTGGAAATTTGTTTCACAAAATTTGGAAATTTGCTGCTCAAAATTTGGAATTTTGCTGCTCAAAAATTGGAATTTTGCTGCTCAAAATTTGGAATTTTGCTTCACTAAATTTGGAATTTTGCTGCTCAAAATTTGGAATTTTGCTTCTCTAAATTTGGAATTTTGCTTCTCAAAATTTGGAATTTTGCTTCTCAAAATTTGGAATTTTGCTTCTCAAAATTTGGAAATTTGCTTCTCAAAATTTGGAAATTTGATTCGAAGAATTTTGGAGGTTTGCTATTCAGAATTTGGAAAATTGCATCTCAAAATTTCAATATTTGCTTCTTAAAATTTCAATATTTGCTTTTTAAAATCTCAATATTTGCTTCTTAAGATTCAAAGCTATGCTTCTCAAAATATTTGTCTATTTTTCAACTCTTTAATTAATGCCAAAATTCTAAAGTAGAAAATCTTTTAATGCTATTCTACTACAGAGCAACAAGTCCGCCAACGGGTAATATCGGAGTCAATCGCATTGGCACGACCGCAGGTCGTGCTAATGTAGTTGCTGCCCGTAGTCACTAACGGCTAGAGAGTCGGAGAACGGGCGCAAACGGAGGTCAAGCAAGTCTCATTAGACCGACCGAAGGTCGGGCTAATGATACTGCTTGGCAAGAGTTTTTATGGTCATACTATATGTCAGTCGGCCATTTTGGAAACCGCTTATTTGCATCATCCTGAAAAACGAAACGAAACGGTCTTTAGGAAAAAACGAAACGAAACGAAACTGTTTTTGGAAAAAACAATACGAAGTTTTCGCTTCGTTTTTCAAAAATAAACGAACCGAAACGGAAAATACTAAACGAAACGAACCAACTACAATAGGCGTAATAAAATGCGTAATATGCAAAATATAAAATCATAGCGAAAATGATATTATAATGATAATGATAAAATGCATAGAATTTTAATAACCTTAATTAGGTTCATAATTTACTATCAAAAATTGTTTGTCATCTGGTAATATGCTAATTGCTTTGCTCTGTCCAAATTGTGGTTTAATTGCAATGTTTAAGGCAATGTTTAACACGATTCGGTCGCGATCTGATCCGACCACGGATCGGATCGGATCGCCCAAATTTTTTTCAGTCAGCTAGGCAACACAGTCTAGTTCTAGACAAGGACAAGATCAGATCGGATCTGATCTCTCAAATTCTTTTGATGGACAAGTTCGGATCGGATCGCTCAAATTTTTAGGAAAAGTAAAATAGATAGGATCGGATCGCATTCCCCCAAGTTAATAATCGTATTGCGTACCATAATGATAAATAAAAGTACAGTAATTGAAAGGCAGTTTTTCTGGCTTTTGCTGCTATTTCTGCTTCATTTTCGGCATCTTGGAAACATCCCATTGGCTTATTTGAATTTGTCAAAAAATAGATTTCCTCTGGGGATGATTTTATGAAATCGGTTGCCAAGTTTCTGGAATTTGGCAATAACATCATCCTGAATTAGAAAAGCTAGGAATACTTTTCTATTAGCTAAAATCTGTCTTTCGCCCTACCTTCCAAATATTAGTAATATGTTAATAGTACGAAGGTTAATATATTGTTATAGTTATAAAGGTTTGGACAATTGGAGATACTATCAAAACAATTTGCACGCGCCCCTAGCTACGGGGGTCTAAATTATCTATGCACCCGAAATACGATATCAGGAAACCCGCTAAAAATAACTAATTTTTAAGTTATTCACTAAACTATTTTAAGTGTACTAATAAACTGTTACCTTACTAGTTTAAATTGTCCAGGGCTCAGGCCACATAATCGGGCTCATTGCCAACTCCTCTGAGACAGGCATTGTTGTTAGTTAATGCCGAGAGGTCAAAGGCTGTCATTAGATGGATTCATAGCCTCACTACACACACGAGGTGTGCCTGATGGGGTTCTGCCCTACTGTACCTGGAATCCCCCCTCCACTAGGGCCTCTCAGATACTATAGTTCCATTGTCCCATAGTTAGTTTATCTATCTTTCCATTCGTGCGTCGCACAAACAACCTCTGGCCTTATACCCCAAGCGGGATTCTAACCCACTACCCGACAGCAGACATAGAGATTGATTATTCACGTAAGCCGCCTAGCCAGGTATGCTTGGGTTCGTCTTCTCACAAAAGAAGGTGGGAGAATGTTGTAATCCATCTAGTAGTAGGCTTGTAGAATTATTTTATTCTTTTAATTTTGGCGCTATTCTAGAATGTTCTCTTTCCTATTCTCCTATTCTATTTCGTGAAGAAGCGACCAGTCTAATTCAACCTAGCCTTGCAGCAGCACGTCAATTTTACGGCGTGATCTAATCGAATTTCACTCTTAAGTTTTGTAATTTTTACCCCTTTATTAACAATAAATTGGAGCATATTAAGTCTTGTAATCCCTTCTGCGTTTAGACAGCTCAAGTTATTTCATTATTGTTAAATAGGAAACATATTTTTATCGTAATTTTGAATTGCGATTGCATTTAGTTCTCATCACACAAACACATTCGAGAATCCACCTAGGTCGGGTAGACAGAGGATAGGATCTCAAAATAATAAAGGTTTGGACAATTGGAGATACTATCAAAACAATTTGCACGCGCCCCTAGCTACGGGGGTCTAAATTATCTATGCACCCGAAATACGATATCAGGAAACCCGCTAAAAATAACTAATTTTTAAGTTATTCACTAAACTATTTTAAGTGTACTAATAAACTGTTACCTTACTCGTTTAAATTGTTACCATTACATGATGTAATTTACATGGGGCGCTTTCCTACTGTATGGAAAGAGGCAATTGCTTCTCCTCTTCTTAAGCCAGGTGGAGATAAACTTGATTGTAGCAGTTATCGTTTAATCTCTATAATTCCTTATCTTGGTAAAGTTCTTGAAACTGTAATTTCTTCCCAATTACAACTTCATTTGTGTTCTACTTCCCAAAATTTTAGAAACCAATTTGGGTTTCAAAAACATCTCTCTACTTTTCATGCATTGGTTGATGTTAGCGAATCTATTTATATGGGATTAGATCAGCGAAACCATGTCGCTGTATCTTTTTATGATATCAAAAAAGCTTTTCCAAGCACAAATTATGTACACTTACTAAATAAGATGTTTTTGGATTTCTCGCCACCAAATTATGTACTAAAAATTTTATGTGACTATTTTATGCATAGAAAAATCTGTATTCGCCTTGGGGAGTTCATTTCTGACCCATTTTGTGTATTTGGTGGCCTACCTGAGGGCAGTACCCTTGGGCCTTTGCTCTATTGTTTTTATATAAATAATTTAAATGATTACATGAAATCGGATAAGTCTCTATTTGCTGACGATGTCGCAAAGCCATCTGTTAACAAAAGTATATGTGATGTTGTAGATGACATACGTACTTCAATGATTGAATTTAATGATTGGTGCTCTGATAATTATTGTTCACCAAGTTGGACAAAATCTAATTATGTTGTATTTCGTAATCCTTATGTAAAAGCTGGTCTGAATTTCCCTGCTACTGTAGGCTGGGATGATTGCGTATTGTCTCAAGTAATTACTTTTAAATATTTAGGTATTGATCTGGATAGTTCATTGTCATTTCAAACCCATGTTGATCGCATCTGTAAGAAAATGTCTCTAAGATGCCATAATTTGTTGGGTTTCAAACACCACATTCCGTCCATGATAATGCCTGTGCTATTTAGAGCCATTGTATATTCAATATTTGACTATTGTTTAAGTATTTATTCTTCTACTTCTGTATCTAATCTTTGTCGTATCCAACACATAATTGACCAGTTCCTTTTGAAATATTATTTTGGTAATAAGTTAGTTCGTAGAATGAATGTTGGAAACTCCCCTCTACCTGACATGTATAAATTGTATGATAAATTTAATATTCTGTCTGTAAATGAACAAGTCAGGTACTCTTTATGCGTTAATATTTTCACTTTTATGTCACACAGCCACTTATACCCTGATAGAATGAGTAATCTTTTAGTTAAGCATAAGCACTCGGGTACAAAATGTAAAGAAACGAGACAATCTGACGACATAATTCTACCACCGTTTAATTATGTTTTTACTAAAAATTCTTTTATATACAGGGGTATTACTGAGTGGAACAGATTGCCTTTGCCGTTAAAGTCTCTTGATCGTTTCTCGACATTTAAGACACAATTGCGTGATTATATTTGTTCCATTCGTTAATATATTCTGATGTACCTCATTGCAAAAATAATCTGCTTTGTAATTCCATAAGATTCTTACACTGTACTGTCGGTTCTAATCTATAGAACTTATTATGTTCTTGAACCTTGTACTTGCCGTATTTGTAAGTAGATTTAATTAGCTATATATTTTATTTATGTCTATTACGGGAGAACAACTCTTAGGTGGGCTGAGTGATTTGACAATAAAGCTTTGATTTGATTTGATTTGATTTTGAACTTTCATTTGAGTTACAAAAGGTGGAAATATGTTATGCGACCTTTTTTTCGTCACATTTTAATGTTATAGACATTATTTTATTATCATTACAGCTTAAGTGATAGCCCTGATTCTTAGCTACAACATTATAGCGGTAGTAACTAAAGAAGCTTCCCACATGTGCCCGGTTGTTGAAAATTGGTTTTTAAGTGCTTTAACTTCACATATTTTTGAAAATTATATTTATCCTCGTAAGTTCTTTTATACTTTTAATGATTAAATGTCAAGGAATTATATTTGCAGTACTAATAAGGGTTTATATTTTTCAGTAATAGTGATAACTTTTGCATTGTTCTTCAATTGGTGTTTCAAAAAGTTGAAAGCAGTCAATGTAGGCGTTTCTAAGTCAGTAGAGCAACCAGCACCAAGTTCTGTTATTGGAAGTACTGGCCCTAATAAAAACAACGTCAGTGATTTGCCTATAACTAATCCTTTTAATGAATGCATTTAAAGTTACTTCGTTTATATGTGCTTAGAATTTAAAGAATTCTTATGTTGGTTTTTGGTGCGTGTTTTGCACTATGGTCATAATTATTAAAGTACCTCCTATGTATTCTGTGTTAAATATGGTGTGTTAAATATAAATGTGGTTCTTCTGGTGTATTTAAATAAAATTATGTAGTCTTGTCTTGTTCTGGGCCACAAAATATTCCCTTTTCGCTGCATTTATTATCTACATCAGACTGCAAATTCTGGCTAACAATGGTTTAACATATTAATTTAACAGTATTAAGTATTTTAGCGGGTTTCCTGATATCGACTTTCGGGTGCATAGATAATTTAGACCCCCGTAGCTGAGGCGCTTGAAAATTATTAGCATAGTACTTTCTTCATAACTGAATTGTGACCTCACCGAGCGTAAAATTTCTGAAGATTGATCTGCAAAATTGGAGTTTCCCAATCTCCCAAACTCCTTTAGTCAAGCTAGTCTTTGACCCGCTAAATGTTAATCGATTTTCACGAGGCCAGTTTTAGAAAAATTCTATTGAAATGACCTTTGGAATGGTTCCGCGTCAAATCACCGAAAGCAACTCACCGTAAAGAAAACCCTGACATAAACCGTATAACTAAATAGTGGTAATGTAAACAAACTTGTACTGAATAGCCATACGGTTTGGGTAGTGAATAAAAATTGTTTTCTTAGAAGTTTAATTATCTTACTTTTTGTATTTGAATGTATATTTCCCACCACCTAAACTAAAAGAAGAACTAAAATACCTTCAGCATTCAAAGTAAGCATGCAATAAGGTTCTCCTCTGACAAGAACCTCTTGCATAATAATGGCAAAGCTGTAGACATCCGCGGCTTGAGTTCCTTGTCGTCTCATGCTCTCATCTCGTAACAACTCTGGAGACGTCCATAGCAAATCTGTTATTGAGTATGGAAAGACAGAATTACTTTTTAAAGCAAACTCAATTCAAAATGAACATACCGTATTTATCGAATTAATATTCCCGTGGAAATAATACTCTTTGTGGGGAATTATTCCGATAGTACCCCTTCTTGAAGTTATAGTACTCCACGTCTCCACGTCGAAATAATCCTACTCCACCCCAATCGAGGCATTTACTATATCGTATTTTACATGGTGTGTAAAACTTGTGATATAATAACAGTAAAGTAACACTGTAACATACTGTACTATCGTATTTTTTTGAAGTGTCGCGTTACCACGTACCCGAAAAGTGGGAACAAATCATCTTTAATCCCAAATGCCGCAATTAGATAACCCGCTAAATATCTTTCCGCAGGATATTTTTTAGAATTTCTATTTTCTCCATTTCAATAATTTCATCAACATCCTTGTTCCACTTTTCAGTGGAACAAGGGTGTTGAGGTGCAACGGGCAAAAGGCGCTAAGGGAAGTAGCTAAGAGTAAACAATCAAAAATTTCAATACTTTGCATTTTTGTCTGCTAATTTTTACATTTCGCTACTTCTGGGGTCTCTGAATACGTAATACTCTTACATCCATGCGCAATGATAAGTAAAACGTTTTCTTCAACAAACATAAAAAGGACGCACGACCAAAAAGAAAAGAGAAAACTACATTATCGCAAAAGTACCGTACCTAGGGTGGAATTGTAGATGTATGGCTCAACACCAAGTCATGAGATATTTGAAAACGATACTCAAATTGGGATTCCTAGTTGAATTAGAAGCTCAACCGAAATCTGATTAGTACTTTGGAAAGTGCATACACTGTTATCCAATATCCAATAAGAAAGCATATTATAGAGAAAAACAAATATTTTGGAATTAGGTACCTTTAGCAGGTTTAGCTGGTGTAGGCAATCCTTGAGTGTGGAATATTGCTGGGATTCCGTAGTCGGTAATCTTGAGGACCCATCGGGCATCGATAACACAACTATACGAGTTCAAAAAACCATGAACTCTAACCATGCTTGAGTGCAGATAGCGCATTCCCTATGGAGAAATCCAGAAATAGAACACTGAAGTTAGAATCTTGTGTATTTTGGTTACTTTAGGGCAGAGGGTTGCAAGGCCACGGGCAGCACGTATGGGAAGAAGCGACCCGGAACTGAACGGACGGCCAAGAGCAATTGTGATGCCTTTGGGGAGCGTCCATAAATTACGAAGTAACTTTTTTGCCAATTTTGACCCCCACCCTCCCTTTTGAGGACATTGAAGACAATTGATGTACACCCCCTACCCTGTCTTCGAAGACCTGTAGCCTTTTCTGCCCAGCAATAACATTTTGCATTAAAATGATTTATGAACGTTATTGAATTTATTATATCAGGAAAGCAAGCAAATGCAATTTGAGCGTAGAGATTCAACTCCGTGTTATTACTAATGATAAACTAATGATACATTTGATAATTTTGTGTAAATAATATATCCAATCGTCAGGAAATCTTTTCGCCAAATTCGATTTGAGCTGGTGAGCACTTTTTTAATTTGCATACTAAACGTAAGCTTGAAACATGTAACTCTGGTCCTCCAGATTGTCTTTTATATTATTTATTTGTTACTCTTAGCATGGAGTGCACATTATGCTAATCTCCTTAAGAGGACACTCATTTGAGATGCAAACAAGACAATAAAAGCGCTCAAAATAATGCAAATGGTATCGATCCGCATTTTTTAAAGCTTACATTTGGATTGCGTAGACTAGCATTTTATTGTTTTGTTCTATAAAAATAATTTGACGACCTCAGAAGTCAGACCTCTGACACCCCACCTCATTTTTGAAGAATTAGATGAGGCCATTTGGCTGACCCCCACCCCCCTTATGGGTGACCACGTAATTTGTGGACGCTCCCTTGGGCGCCCATCATAAAATAGAATGTAACAAAAGTAAGATACTACAAGTAATACATTCCAAAATGACTAGAGCACAGTAGTGCAACCGTAAAATTTTCTGAATTTTATTTATTTCAAATTATGAAAAAAGTTTGAACTTATTTCAAATTACTCAAAACGTTTGAACTTAATTCAAATAATTCAAAAATGTTTGAATTTATTTCAAATTGTTCAAAACGGTATGAAATTACTTCAAATTAATTAAAACAGTGTGAATTTACTTCAAATTATTAAAAAAGTTTGAATTTATTTCAAATTATTTCAGAAATTTGAATTTATTTCAAATTATTTAAAAAATTTGAATTTATTTCAAATCATTTCAAAAAATTTGAATTTATTTCAAATTATTTCAAAAAATTTGAATTTGTTTCAAATCATTTCAAAAAATTTGAATTTATTTCAAATTATTTCAAAAAATTTGAATTTATTTCAAATTATTTAAGTAAGTTTGAATTTATTTCAAATTATTTAAGTAAGTTTGAATTTATTTCAAATTATTTAAGTAAGTTTGAATTTATTTCAAATTATTTAAGTAAGTTTGAATTTATTTCAAATTATTTAAGTAAGTTTGAATTTATTTCAAATTATTTAAGTAAGTTTGAATTTATTTCAAATTATTTAAGTAAGCTTGAATTTATTTCAAATTACTTAAGTAAGTTTGAATTTACTCAAAAAATTTCGCCATGCCGTAACATGAAGCGAGCCAGAGGGTTAAAGGGAATGAATTACCTCTTTACAGAAACTGGGCCTAAATTAAATGGTTGTCATATAAATAATGAATGCTTCCAATATCATCCAAAATGTAAGCTTACCGCTTCATAAAGTGGGAAACACCAAAAAGTTAGCTTACCGCTTCATAAAGTGGGAAACACCCAAAATGTTAGCTTACCGCTTCATAAAATGGGAAACACCTAAAAAGTTAGCTTACTGCTTCATAAAGTGGGAAACACCCAAAAAGTTAGCTTACCGCTTCATAAAGTGGGAAACACCAAAAAGTTAGCTCACCGGTTCATAAAGTGGGAAACACCCAATCAGTTAGCTACCGCTTCATAAAGTGGGAATCACCCAAAAAAGTGTGTATACCGCATTTCAAAAGCGGTCACACCCAAAAACCATATTTTCATATTTTATACCTAAAAGCCCTATTTGAGTATCTTATTCAATATAAAGTGGAAGCGGTGTAAAATATTTTTTACTATCCCGCTGACAAACTACTAAAAGCGGTTTAAGACAATTTAATACCCAAAACCCAATTTTCATATCTTACTGCTTATAAAGTGAGCGCGTGTTATCTTCGAAAGGAATGCGGTGACCACGCCCATTTTAAATAGGGTTCCTAACTAGGCCGAGATAAGTCCAAATCCGAGGTTTTATCCAAATCGGTCAATACCTTCAGGAGTTATGGTGTTCACATACCTACGTACGTACGGACAGAAAACACGGTTCCATAAGTGAGCCTCTGGCTCGGTAAAACTAACAGTAAGCCGCAGCAGAAGCGAGCCAGAATATTAAATTAACTGTTTACTTTATAATTTGATAACCCTTGATAATTAAATTTGATAATTAAATACTGCGGTCACATATTTTATATGATTGATATATATTCGTCAATATGTTCGATTTGCAATGAAAAATTAAATTTTTCATTAATACTCGAAGATATTCAAAGTTGCCTTTATAATAGGAAACACCCAAAAAATGAGCTTAATGCTTCATATATTGGGAAGCACCCAAAAAATAAGCTGACCGCTTCATATGATGGGAAACACTAAAAAATAAGCTTACCGCTTCATAAAGTGGGAAACACCCAAAAAGTTAGCTTACCGCTTTATAAAGTGGGAAACACCCAAATAGTTAGCTTATCGCTTCATAAAGTGTGAAACAACTAAAATGTAACTTACCGCTTCATATGAGAAAAGACACCCAAAAAGTCTGTATACCGCATCTCAAAAGTAGTCACACCCAAAAACCATATTTTTTAGATAAGATATTTTTTACTATACGATAACACACTACTAGAAGCAGTGAATGGTAATTTTGAACCCGAAACCCCACTTTCATATGTTATTCCTTTTAAAGTGAACGCGCGTTATCTCCCAAAGGGGTTATAAATAAATTAGGTTGACATGAGTCCAAACTCGGGGTTCTATCCAAATCGGTTAATTCGTTTGAGAGTTATGGTGGTGGCCAAATAACCCTTGGGTAAAAGTGTCACCCACTCCTGGCTACAATTATCACCAATTACGTATTCCAGTAAAAAAAGTTATCAAAGTATCAGAGTCCGACGCCGCCGCCGCAAAACTTTGATTGAACTTGCCAAGTGAACTTATGGTCCAACTTGCCAAGTGAACTTATGGTCCAACTTGCCAAGTGAACTTATGGTCCAACTTGCCAAGTGAACTTATGGTCCAACTTGCCAAGTGAACTTATGGTCCAACTTGCCAAGTGAACTTATGGTCCAACTTGCCAAGTGAACTTATGGTCCAACTTGCCAAGTGAACTTATGGTCCAACTTGCCAAGTGAACTTATGGTCCAACTTGCCAAGTGAACTTATGGTCCAACTTGCCAAGTGAACTTATGGTCCAACTTGCCAAGTGAACTTATGGTCCAACTTGCCAAGTGAACTTATGGTCCAACTTGCCAAGTGAACTTATGGTCCAACTTGCCAAGTGAACTTATGGTCCAACTTGCCAAGTGAACTTATGGTCCAACTTGCCAAGTGAACTTATGGTCCAACTTGCCAAGTGAACTTATGGTCCAACTTGCCAAGTGAACTTATGGTCCAACTTGCCAAGTGAACTTATGGTCCAACTTGCCAAGTGAACTTATGGTCCAACTTGCCAAGTGAACTTATGGTCCAACTTGCCAAGTGAACTTATGGTCCAACTTGCCAAGTGAACTTATGGTCCAACTTGCCAAGTGAACTTATGGTCCAACTTGCCAAGTGAACTTATGGTCCAACTTGCCAAGTGAACTTATGGTCCAACTTGCCAAGTGAACTTATGGTCCAACTTGCCAAGTGAACTTATGGTCCAACTTGCCAAGTGAACTTATGGTCCAACTTGCCAAGTGAACTTATGGTCCAACTTGCCAAGTGAACTTATGGTCCAACTTGCCAAGTGAACTTATGGTCCAACTTGCCAAGTGAACTTATGGTCCAACTTGCCAAGTGAACTTATGGTCCAACTTGCCAAGTGAACTTATGGTCCAACTTGCCAAGTGAACTTATGGTCCAACTTGCCAAGTGAACTTATGGTCCAACTTGCCAAGTGAACTTATGGTCCAACTTGCCAAGTGAACTTATGGTCCAACTTGCCAAGTGAACTTATGGTCCAACTTGCCAAGTGAACTTATGGTCCAACTTGCCAAGTGAACTTATGGTCCAACTTGCCAAGTGAACTTATGGTCCAACTTGCCAAGTGAACTTATGGTCCAACTTGCCAAGTGAACTTATGGTCCAACTTGCCAAGTGAACTTATGGTCCAACTTGCCAAGTGAACTTATGGTCCAACTTGCCAAGTGAACTTATGGTCCAACTTGCCAAGTGAACTTATGGTCCAACTTGCCAAGTGAACTTATGGTCCAACTTGCCAAGTGAACTTATGGTCCAACTTGCCAAGTGAACTTATGGTCCAACTTGCCAAGTGAACTTATGGTCCAACTTGCCAAGTGAACTTATGGTCCAACTTGCCAAGTGAACTTATGGTCCAACTTGCCAAGTGAACTTATGGTCCAACTTGCCAAGTGAACTTATGGTCCAACTTGCCAAGTGAACTTATGGTCCAACTTGCCAAGTGAACTTATGGTCCAACTTGCCAAGTGAACTTATGGTCCAACTTGCCAAGTGAACTTATGGTCCAACTTGCCAAGTGAACTTATGGTCCAACTTGCCAAGTGAACTTATGGTCCAACTTGCCAAGTGAACTTATGGTCCAACTTGCCAAGTGAACTTATGGTCCAACTTGCCAAGTGAACTTATGGTCCAACTTGCCAAGTGAACTTATGGTCCAACTTGCCAAGTGAACTTATGGTCCAACTTGCCAAGTGAACTTATGGTCCAACTTGCCAAGTGAACTTATGGTCCAACTTGCCAAGTGAACTTATGGTCCAACTTGCCAAGTGAACTTATGGTCCAACTTGCCAAGTGAACTTATGGTCCAACTTGCCAAGTGAACTTATGGTCCAACTTGCCAAGTGAACTTATGGTCCAACTTGCCAAGTGAACTTATGGTCCAACTTGCCAAGTGAACTTATGGTCCAACTTGCCAAGTGAACTTATGGTCCAACTTGCCAAGTGAACTTATGGTCCAACTTGCCAAGTGAACTTATGGTCCAACTTGCCAAGTGAACTTATGGTCCAACTTGCCAAGTGAACTTATGGTCCAACTTGCCAAGTGAACTTATGGTCCAACTTGCCAAGTGAACTTATGGTCCAACTTGCCAAGTGAACTTATGGTCCAACTTGCCAAGTGAACTTATGGTCCAACTTGCCAAGTGAACTTATGGTCCAACTTGCCAAGTGAACTTATGGTCCAACTTGCCAAGTGAACTTATGGTCCAACTTGCCAAGTGAACTTATGGTCCAACTTGCCAAGTGAACTTATGGTCCAACTTGCCAAGTGAACTTATGGTCCAACTTGCCAAGTGAACTTATGGTCCAACTTGCCAAGTGAACTTATGGTCCAACTTGCCAAGTGAACTTATGGTCCAACTTGCCAAGTGAACTTATGGTCCAACTTGCCAAGTGAACTTATGGTCCAACTTGCCAAGTGAACTTATGGTCCAACTTGCCAAGTGAACTTATGGTCCAACTTGCCAAGTGAACTTATGGTCCAACTTGCCAAGTGAACTTATGGTCCAACTTGCCAAGTGAACTTATGGTCCAACTTGCCAAGTGAACTTATGGTCCAACTTGCCAAGTGAACTTATGGTCCAACTTGCCAAGTGAACTTATGGTCCAACTTGCCAAGTGAACTTATGGTCCAACTTGCCAAGTGAACTTATGGTCCAACTTGCCAAGTGAACTTATGGTCCAACTTGCCAAGTGAACTTATGGTCCAACTTGCCAAGTGAACTTATGGTCCAACTTGCCAAGTGAACTTATGGTCCAACTTGCCAAGTGAACTTATGGTCCAACTTGCCAAGTGAACTTATGGTCCAACTTGCCAAGTGAACTTATGGTCCAACTTGCCAAGTGAACTTATGGTCCAACTTGCCAAGTGAACTTATGGTCCAACTTGCCAAGTGAACTTATGGTCCAACTTGCCAAGTGAACTTATGGTCCAACTTGCCAGCAACTCATAAGTAAAGTATGTTTCTAATACACTTGGATGAAATTTCCAACTAATCCGGCAATTATGCCTAAGCGCAGCTTCACTTCTAGAAATCGCAATTGTCAGCAGTTTTAACTGCTTTTTAAGTTGTGAATTTCACCTAAGCTTTATAGACACAGTTAACTGTGAAGAAATTTTGGTTTCTTTACTTTGTCCAGGAGAGAGGCGTGAACTTGTGCAAATGCATTTCGCGAAACCCCATAGAAAATGACCTTCCTGACAGTTTCCGTTATCCCGAAATTCCTTCACTTCTCTACTCTCCTCCCCTTTTGTGTGTACGTGCCGATTGCTAATTGGAGAACAATAGGATTAGTTCTGCATGGCTGGGTCGACGAAAACACACTAGCTCTTCAACTTCACTATGGAGGGGCATACATATCAAAACTTGACAACCATGCCGGTAGAACGCCATGCAAGCTACCTTCTTTCAAGCATCACTAAACAACTGCAATTGACATATTTCAATACGATTGGAATAAAATTGAAATATTTCAATAATTGCACTAAAATTGAAATATTTCAATACCATTGCAATAAAATTGAAATATTTCAATACCATTGCAATAAAATTGAAATATTTCAATAATTGCAATAAAATTGAAATATTTCAATAATTGCACTAAAATTGAAATATTTCAATAATTGCACTAAAATTGAAATATTTCAATAACTGCACTAAAATTGAAATATTTCAATACCACTGCATTAAAATTGACATATTTCAATTTTAGTACAATTATTGAAATATTTCAATTTTATTGCTATGGTATTGAAATATGTCAATTGCAGTTGTTTAGTGATGCTTGAAAGAAGGTAGCTTGCATGGCGTTCTACCGGCATGTTTGCCAAGTTTTGATATGTAGGCCCCTCCATAGTGAAGTTGAACAGCTAGTGTGTTTTCGTGGACCCAGCCATGCAGAACTAATCCTATTGTTCTCCAATTAGCAATCGGCACGTACACACAAAAGGGGAGGAGAGTAGAGAAGTGAAGTAATTTCGGGATAACAGTACGTTTCGGCACACAAAACAGCAGCAAAATCTTAAAGAAAGAAAATAAACTTTCCATCGCTTTACATGTGATTCATATTCAATCCATGATGTAAAATGTGCACATTTCCTGTTGTTGAAGTCTTAGCCGTGTTTGATTTCTAATCCATGTCCATCCATGAAACAATGCAATACAACTTTTAAATATGAATAACAATGCATGTTACCATGGGTTCTCTGTGCACTGTTTTGAAAAAATTGCGTTGCACAGAGAGCTTGTCTGAAGCCACTGCTATATAACCGAAAAGCAATGGTACAGTTCTATGGCAACTCCACCTCTAAACAATGCTACTTCAATCTAAATAGAATTTTACTATTGAAAACACAAGGGTTGCCCACCGCTACCTAAAATATAGTAAAATCATGCTACTGTAAAAAATTCCCACCAAATTAGGTATAGCAAGAAATCTTTGTAAGGGAAATAACACATTTTTATTCTGTACATCCTGTTGCACCCTCGGCGGCGGCGGCGCGCCGGTTCACGCCGACAAAATGAGGAAGATGAAGAAATCCCATTTATAATGCACTTTTTACTGTTTTTGCAGATAAGATTTCATTTTTATATTAAAGCAAATGATTATTAAGCTCCAAGTTCTTTCTAAACAGACTTTTGTAACACAAGACCATAATGTTTAATTTCAGGCTCTGAAAATGAGTAATTGAAGGTAAACATACCTAGCTAGAAATCTATTTACGTTGGCAGAAAGGAATTAGATTGGCGGTAATTTAGAACTAACATGTGGAAATATAAGCAAAGTGTTAATATCTTTTTAATGTACTCCCTTTGTCTCATAAGAAGCTATATTTTGCAAACGTTATACATAAAATTGGTACATAATATTGAACCCATAATTGTATTTTACTGCAATTCAATTGAATGCTGCATATAATGCAATCATTTACGGAAAAACTTGGTAAATGAGTACCAACATTTAAAAAATGTTCAGTTTTCATGGCGGCGCGCCGACGTTTTGCTCAGCGGCGGCGGTGGCGCGCCTATCAAAATTTTGCGGCGGCGGCCTCAAATTTTGGCTCGTCGTCAGCGGACTCTGGTACCGAGTAGAGGTGGGATCAATCCGCTTTTTCTAGTCTCGAATCGAATCGAATCGATAATTTTGCCAAGTCAAATCGAATCGATTTGAATCGATATCGATAACTTTACAATCCAAATCGAATCGAATCGATAATTTGCCCGGCAGGCCCAAATCGAAATCGAATCGAAAATCTAACAAATTTTCTTACGTTTTCAAAAAATTCCACCGTATTATTGCACTCTTTTATGATGATCAGCTCAATCTATAGTCTTACTACAGCTGTATATCACAAATCGAATCGAATTGAATCGATAATTTTCGATATTTTCCAAATCGAAATCGAATCGAATCGATCCGTGACCGGAAAACATCGAATCGATTAAATCGAATCGGTCCCAACACTAGTACCGAGTAACATACACAAGAACTACGCTACGCTTACCCGAACGACATCTGTTAGAAGAGAAAGTTTGAAAGCCCAGTCAAGCTTGATGTCACTTTGTTTGATTATGTCGTGTAGCGAGCCACGACTGCAGTATTCCCACACTAATGCTGGTACTCCATCCGTAAAACAACCAAGCATTGCCACGAGGTTCTCATGCCTCATTCCATGAAGCTGCAAAAGAATTCAAAATAAAGGTCTACAATCTCCTATTGATAGTAAATTATTATTTATAAATCACTATTTTACAGAGATTTTTTTGTCAACCGTTGACATAGCTCCTACCCTTTGTCATGAAAAACCTTTAAATTTGACAATTCTGTCAGATTTTAATTGTCGTGGTGTTTATGGGATAAGTCCCAGATCACCATGGTTTGATTATCAGATCATCATGGTTTGATTATCAGATCATCATGGTTTGATTATCAGATCATCATGGTTTGATTATCAGATCATCATGGTTTGATTATCAGATCATCATGGTTTGATTATCAGATCATCATGGTTTGATTATCAGATCATCATGGTTTGATTATCAGATCATCATGGTTTGATTATCAGATCATCATGGTTTGATTATCAGATCATCATGGTTTGATTATCAGATCATCATGGTTTGATTATCAGATCATCATGGTTTGATTATCAGATCATCATGGTTTGATTATCAGATCATCATGGTTTGATTATCAGATCATCATGGTTTGATTATCAGATCATCATGGTTTGATTATCAGATCATCATGGTTTGATTATCAGATCATCATGGTTTGATTATCAGATCATCATGGTTTGATTATCAGATCATCATGGTTTGATTATCAGATCATCATGGTTTGATTATCAGATCATCATGGTTTGATTATCAGATCATCATGGTTTGATTATCAGATCATCATGGTTTGATTATCAGATCATCATGGTTTGATTATCAGATCATCATGGTTTGATTATCAGATCATCATGGTTTGATTATCAGATCATCATGGTTTGATTATCAGATCATCATGGTTTGATTATCAGATCATCATGGTTTGATTATCAGATCATCATGGTTTGATTATCAGATCATCATGGTTTGATTATCAGATCATCATGGTTTGATTATCAGATCATCATGGTTTGATTATCAGATCATCATGGTTTGATTATCAGATCATCATGGTTTGATTATCAGATCATCATGGTTTGATTATCAGATCATCATGGTTTGATTATCAGATCATCATGGTTTGATTATCAGATCATCATGGTTTGATTATCAGATCATCATGGTTTGATTATCAGATCATCATGGTTTGATTATCAGATCATCATGGTTTGATTATCAGATCATCATGGTTTGATTATCAGATCATCATGGTTTGATTATCAGATCATCATGGTTTGATTATCAGATCATCATGGTTTGATTATCAGATCATCATGGTTTGATTATCAGATCATCATGGTTTGATTATCAGATCATCATGGTTTGATTATCAGATCATCATGGTTTGATTATCAGATCATCATGGTTTGATTATCAGATCATCATGGTTTGATTATCAGATCATCATGGTTTGATTATCAGATCATCATGGTTTGATTATCAGATCATCATGGTTTGATTATCAGATCATCATGGTTTGATTATCAGATCATCATGGTTTGATTATCAGATCATCATGGTTTGATTATCAGATCATCATGGTTTGATTATCAGATCATCATGGTTTGATTATCAGATCATCATGGTTTGATTATCAGATCATCATGGTTTGATTATCAGATCATCATGGTTTGATTATCAGATCATCATGGTTTGATTATCAGATCATCATGGTTTGATTATCAGATCATCATGGTTTGATTATCAGATCATCATGGTTTGATTATCAGATCATCATGGTTTGATTATCAGATCATCATGGTTTGATTATCAGATCATCATGGTTTGATTATCAGATCATCATGGTTTGATTATCAGATCATCATGGTTTGATTATCAGATCATCATGGTTTGATTATCAGATCATCATGGTTTGATTATCAGATCATCATGGTTTGATTATCAGATCATCATGGTTTGATTATCAGATCATCATGGTTTGATTATCAGATCATCATGGTTTGATTATCAGATCATCATGGTTTGATTATCAGATCATCATGGTTTGATTATCAGATCATCATGGTTTGATTATCAGATCATCATGGTTTGATTATCAGATCATCATGGTTTGATTATCAGATCATCATGGTTTGATTATCAGATCATCATGGTTTGATTATCAGATCATCATGGTTTGATTATCAGATCATCATGGTTTGATTATCAGATCATCATGGTTTGATTATCAGATCATCATGGTTTGATTATCAGATCATCATGGTTTGATTATCAGATCATCATGGTTTGATTATCAGATCATCATGGTTTGATTATCAGATCATCATGGTTTGATTATCAGATCATCATGGTTTGATTATCAGATCATCATGGTTTGATTATCAGATCATCATGGTTTGATTATCAGATCATCATGGTTTGATTATCAGATCATCATGGTTTGATTATCAGATCATCATGGTTTGATTATCAGATCATCATGGTTTGATTATCAGATCATCATGGTTTGATTATCAGATCATCATGGTTTGATTATCAGATCATCATGGTTTGATTATCAGATCATCATGGTTTGATTATCAGATCATCATGGTTTGATTATCAGATCATCATGGTTTGATTATCAGATCATCATGGTTTGATTATCAGATCATCATGGTTTGATTATCAGATCATCATGGTTTGATTATCAGATCATCATGGTTTGATTATCAGATCATCATGGTTTGATTATCAGATCATCATGGTTTGATTATCAGATCATCATGGTTTGATTATCAGATCATCATGGTTTGATTATCAGATCATCATGGTTTGATTATCAGATCATCATGGTTTGATTATCAGATCATCATGGTTTGATTATCAGATCATCATGGTTTGATTATCAGATCATCATGGTTTGATTATCAGATCATCATGGTTTGATTATCAGATCATCATGGTTTGATTATCAGATCATCATGGTTTGATTATCAGATCATCATGGTTTGATTATCAGATCATCATGGTTTGATTATCAGATCATCATGGTTTGATTATCAGATCATCATGGTTTGATTATCAGATCATCATGGTTTGATTATCAGATCATCATGGTTTGATTATCAGATCATCATGGTTTGATTATCAGATCATCATGGTTTGATTATCAGATCATCATGGTTTGATTATCAGATCATCATGGTTTGATTATCAGATCATCATGGTTTGATTATCAGATCATCATGGTTTGATTATCAGATCATCATGGTTTGATTATCAGATCATCATGGTTTGATTATCAGATCATCATGGTTTGATTATCAGATCATCATGGTTTGATTATCAGATCATCATGGTTTGATTATCAGATCATCATGGTTTGATTATCAGATCATCATGGTTTGATTATCAGATCATCATGGTTTGATTATCAGATCATCATGGTTTGATTATCAGATCATCATGGTTTGATTATCAGATCATCATGGTTTGATTATCAGATCATCATGGTTTGATTATCAGATCATCATGGTTTGATTATCAGATCATCATGGTTTGATTATCAGATCATCATGGTTTGATTATCAGATCATCATGGTTTGATTATCAGATCATCATGGTTTGATTATCAGATCATCATGGTTTGATTATCAGATCATCATGGTTTGATTATCAGATCATCATGGTTTGATTATCAGATCATCATGGTTTGATTATCAGATCATCATGGTTTGATTATCAGATCATCATGGTTTGATTATCAGATCATCATGGTTTGATTATCAGATCATCATGGTTTGATTATCAGATCATCATGGTTTGATTATCAGATCATCATGGTTTGATTATCAGATCATCATGGTTTGATTATCAGATCATCATGGTTTGATTATCAGATCATCATGGTTTGATTATCAGATCATCATGGTTTGATTATCAGATCATCATGGTTTGATTATCAGATCATCATGGTTTGATTATCAGATCATCATGGTTTGATTATCAGATCATCATGGTTTGATTATCAGATCATCATGGTTTGATTATCAGATCATCATGGTTTGATTATCAGATCATCATGGTTTGATTATCAGATCATCATGGTTTGATTATCAGATCATCATGGTTTGATTATCAGATCATCATGGTTTGATTATCAGATCATCATGGTTTGATTATCAGATCATCATGGTTTGATTATCAGATCATCATGGTTTGATTATCAGATCATCATGGTTTGATTATCAGATCATCATGGTTTGATTATCAGATCATCATGGTTTGATTATCAGATCATCATGGTTTGATTATCAGATCATCATGGTTTGATTATCAGATCATCATGGTTTGATTATCAGATCATCATGGTTTGATTATCAGATCATCATGGTTTGATTATCAGATCATCATGGTTTGATTATCAGATCATCATGGTTTGATTATCAGATCATCATGGTTTGATTATCAGATCATCATGGTTTGATTATCAGATCATCATGGTTTGATTATCAGATCATCATGGTTTGATTATCAGATCATCATGGTTTGATTATCAGATCATCATGGTTTGATTATCAGATCATCATGGTTTGATTATCAGATCATCATGGTTTGATTATCAGATCATCATGGTTTGATTATCAGATCATCATGGTTTGATTATCAGATCATCATGGTTTGATTATCAGATCATCATGGTTTGATTATCAGATCATCATGGTTTGATTATCAGATCATCATGGTTTGATTATCAGATCATCATGGTTTGATTATCAGATCATCATGGTTTGATTATCAGATCATCATGGTTTGATTATCAGATCATCATGGTTTGATTATCAGATCATCATGGTTTGATTATCAGATCATCATGGTTTGATTATCAGATCATCATGGTTTGATTATCAGATCATCATGGTTTGATTATCAGATCATCATGGTTTGATTATCAGATCATCATGGTTTGATTATCAGATCATCATGGTTTGATTATCAGATCATCATGGTTTGATTATCAGATCATCATGGTTTGATTATCAGATCATCATGGTTTGATTATCAGATCATCATGGTTTGATTATCAGATCATCATGGTTTGATTATCAGATCATCATGGTTTGATTATCAGATCATCATGGTTTGATTATCAGATCATCATGGTTTGATTATCAGATCATCATGGTTTGATTATCAGATCATCATGGTTTGATTATCAGATCATCATGGTTTGATTATCAGATCATCATGGTTTGATTATCAGATCATCATGGTTTGATTATCAGATCATCATGGTTTGATTATCAGATCATCATGGTTTGATTATCAGATCATCATGGTTTGATTATCAGATCATCATGGTTTGATTATCAGATCATCATGGTTTGATTATCAGATCATCATGGTTTGATTATCAGATCATCATGGTTTGATTATCAGATCATCATGGTTTGATTATCAGATCATCATGGTTTGATTATCAGATCATCATGGTTTGATTATCAGATCATCATGGTTTGATTATCAGATCATCATGGTTTGATTATCAGATCATCATGGTTTGATTATCAGATCATCATGGTTTGATTATCAGATCATCATGGTTTGATTATCAGATCATCATGGTTTGATTATCAGATCATCATGGTTTGATTATCAGATCATCATGGTTTGATTATCAGATCATCATGGTTTGATTATCAGATCATCATGGTTTGATTATCAGATCATCATGGTTTGATTATCAGATCATCATGGTTTGATTATCAGATCATCATGGTTTGATTATCAGATCATCATGGTTTGATTATCAGATCATCATGGTTTGATTATCAGATCATCATGGTTTGATTATCAGATCATCATGGTTTGATTATCAGATCATCATGGTTTGATTATCAGATCATCATGGTTTGATTATCAGATCATCATGGTTTGATTATCAGATCATCATGGTTTGATTATCAGATCATCATGGTTTGATTATCAGATCATCATGGTTTGATTATCAGATCATCATGGTTTGATTATCAGATCATCATGGTTTGATTATCAGATCATCATGGTTTGATTATCAGATCATCATGGTTTGATTATCAGATCATCATGGTTTGATTATCAGATCATCATGGTTTGATTATCAGATCATCATGGTTTGATTATCAGATCATCATGGTTTGATTATCAGATCATCATGGTTTGATTATCAGATCATCATGGTTTGATTATCAGATCATCATGGTTTGATTATCAGATCATCATGGTTTGATTATCAGATCATCATGGTTTGATTATCAGATCATCATGGTTTGATTATCAGATCATCATGGTTTGATTATCAGATCATCATGGTTTGATTATCAGATCATCATGGTTTGATTATCAGATCATCATGGTTTGATTATCAGATCATCATGGTTTGATTATCAGATCATCATGGTTTGATTATCAGATCATCATGGTTTGATTATCAGATCATCATGGTTTGATTATCAGATCATCATGGTTTGATTATCAGATCATCATGGTTTGATTATCAGATCATCATGGTTTGATTATCAGATCATCATGGTTTGATTATCAGATCATCATGGTTTGATTATCAGATCATCATGGTTTGATTATCAGATCATCATGGTTTGATTATCAGATCATCATGGTTTGATTATCAGATCATCATGGTTTGATTATCAGATCATCATGGTTTGATTATCAGATCATCATGGTTTGATTATCAGATCATCATGGTTTGATTATCAGATCATCATGGTTTGATTATCAGATCATCATGGTTTGATTATCAGATCATCATGGTTTGATTATCAGATCATCATGGTTTGATTATCAGATCATCATGGTTTGATTATCAGATCATCATGGTTTGATTATCAGATCATCATGGTTTGATTATCAGATCATCATGGTTTGATTATCAGATCATCATGGTTTGATTATCAGATCATCATGGTTTGATTATCAGATCATCATGGTTTGATTATCAGATCATCATGGTTTGATTATCAGATCATCATGGTTTGATTATCAGATCATCATGGTTTGATTATCAGATCATCATGGTTTGATTATCAGATCATCATGGTTTGATTATCAGATCATCATGGTTTGATTATCAGATCATCATGGTTTGATTATCAGATCATCATGGTTTGATTATCAGATCATCATGGTTTGATTATCAGATCATCATGGTTTGATTATCAGATCATCATGGTTTGATTATCAGATCATCATGGTTTGATTATCAGATCATCATGGTTTGATTATCAGATCATCATGGTTTGATTATCAGATCATCATGGTTTGATTATCAGATCATCATGGTTTGATTATCAGATCATCATGGTTTGATTATCAGATCATCATGGTTTGATTATCAGATCATCATGGTTTGATTATCAGATCATCATGGTTTGATTATCAGATCATCATGGTTTGATTATCAGATCATCATGGTTTGATTATCAGATCATCATGGTTTGATTATCAGATCATCATGGTTTGATTATCAGATCATCATGGTTTGATTATCAGATCATCATGGTTTGATTATCAGATCATCATGGTTTGATTATCAGATCATCATGGTTTGATTATCAGATCATCATGGTTTGATTATCAGATCATCATGGTTTGATTATCAGATCATCATGGTTTGATTATCAGATCATCATGGTTTGATTATCAGATCATCATGGTTTGATTATCAGATCATCATGGTTTGATTATCAGATCATCATGGTTTGATTATCAGATCATCATGGTTTGATTATCAGATCATCATGGTTTGATTATCAGATCATCATGGTTTGATTATCAGATCATCATGGTTTGATTATCAGATCATCATGGTTTGATTATCAGATCATCATGGTTTGATTATCAGATCATCATGGTTTGATTATCAGATCATCATGGTTTGATTATCAGATCATCATGGTTTGATTATCAGATCATCATGGTTTGATTATCAGATCATCATGGTTTGATTATCAGATCATCATGGTTTGATTATCAGATCATCATGGTTTGATTATCAGATCATCATGGTTTGATTATCAGATCATCATGGTTTGATTATCAGATCATCATGGTTTGATTATCAGATCATCATGGTTTGATTATCAGATCATCATGGTTTGATTATCAGATCATCATGGTTTGATTATCAGATCATCATGGTTTGATTATCAGATCATCATGGTTTGATTATCAGATCATCATGGTTTGATTATCAGATCATCATGGTTTGATTATCAGATCATCATGGTTTGATTATCAGATCATCATGGTTTGATTATCAGATCATCATGGTTTGATTATCAGATCATCATGGTTTGATTATCAGATCATCATGGTTTGATTATCAGATCATCATGGTTTGATTATCAGATCATCATGGTTTGATTATCAGATCATCATGGTTTGATTATCAGATCATCATGGTTTGATTATCAGATCATCATGGTTTGATTATCAGATCATCATGGTTTGATTATCAGATCATCATGGTTTGATTATCAGATCATCATGGTTTGATTATCAGATCATCATGGTTTGATTATCAGATCATCATGGTTTGATTATCAGATCATCATGGTTTGATTATCAGATCATCATGGTTTGATTATCAGATCATCATGGTTTGATTATCAGATCATCATGGTTTGATTATCAGATCATCATGGTTTGATTATCAGATCATCATGGTTTGATTATCAGATCATCATGGTTTGATTATCAGATCATCATGGTTTGATTATCAGATCATCATGGTTTGATTATCAGATCATCATGGTTTGATTATCAGATCATCATGGTTTGATTATCAGATCATCATGGTTTGATTATCAGATCATCATGGTTTGATTATCAGATCATCATGGTTTGATTATCAGATCATCATGGTTTGATTATCAGATCATCATGGTTTGATTATCAGATCATCATGGTTTGATTATCAGATCATCATGGTTTGATTATCAGATCATCATGGTTTGATTATCAGATCATCATGGTTTGATTATCAGATCATCATGGTTTGATTATCAGATCATCATGGTTTGATTATCAGATCATCATGGTTTGATTATCAGATCATCATGGTTTGATTATCAGATCATCATGGTTTGATTATCAGATCATCATGGTTTGATTATCAGATCATCATGGTTTGATTATCAGATCATCATGGTTTGATTGTGTCAAGCTTTGACACAAGCTTTCCAGTAAAAGCCCAATAAATAAACCATTGCAACCAATGCACATAATGAAGTAGCGGAAACGACACAGAATTAACTCTCATATTTCACAGCGGTAGTATTACATCCACCAGAGTATCACTCATAAAAAGTTTTATCGAATTATATTATACCGTTCATAATGTATAGAGCCAACAGACGGGCAGACGGACGACTATATTGACAGACAGATTGTCCAGGGCAGTACTATAAAGTAGCTTCATGCTTACACAACACTTTTAGTTTAGTAATACATGGAAATACAGACAGGTTGCCCAGGGCATTACTATAAAGTAGCTTTTACACACCACGTTTAGTAATACATAGAACTCATGTCGTTGTTCCATCACACCCATTTTCGCAGGGGACCTTCCTCGGGACTCCAGGAACATACACAAAAAGTTTTAGCGAATTTTATTAAACGGATCACGAGTAACAGAGCCAACAGACAGACGGACAGACGGACAGATTGTTCAGGGCATTCTTTTAAAGTAGCTTCCGCTACTTAATAATGAGAAGCCATAATTTAATCACAGATTAGGTATGTTTCTGAGATGCATAGATAAAATTTCTAGAAAATATTTTTAACCCACATAAACAAAAAATTGTATTTTCGAAAAGTAAGTTCCGCTGTAGCTGTCAAAGAGTAAGCACATCTAAATAAGTAGTCTCGTAAATAATTAATTGTTTTGCGCACTTTACCACTACGTAAGTTAATAAAAAATTTACTAAATTCTGTACGAAATAGTCATTAACATTACACACTAGGTTAAATAAGTAGACTTATTTTTTGTTTAAAAAACAAAGATACTAAATTTTCAATTTCAGTTTATTAGAGTAGCTTCAAAATGTATAAGAAAACGCTTACAGAAACTGACAACTCATCACTTGCGTCGCAAATAGAAAATCTTAATAGAAAACAAACTCAATGGATTGCTCATGGAAAAGGTTTATTGCGTACAATAAATAGATGGTATTTTACAAAAACTAGATGCACAAAATTAAATTAAATCATCCGAAAACTGGCTTAATCATGCAAAATAAAATTAAGTCATCAAAAAATGGCTTAATCGTACAAAAGAAAATTAAATCATCCAAAAAATAGCGTAACCGTACAAAAGAAAATTAAATCATCCAAAAAGTGGCTTAACCGTAGAAAACTAAATTAAATCGCCCAGAAAATGGCTTAATCGTACAAAAGAATACCAAATCATCTAAAAATGGCTTTAATGTACAAAATTAAATTAAATCGTCCAAAGAATGACTTAATCGTACAAAAGAATATCAAATCATCAAATAAATGTCATGCCTTCAACAGTAAATTAAATACGTTTTATAGTTTCATTAGCGCTGTTACACGAAGTCCTGCAACATTGATAAAAATTGGATTAATAATTAAAGTAGGAAGGGCCTAAATAATTACAACTTGGCTCTAACTACTGATGAAAATCTGAGAAATTAAAATTTTTATTATTGCGGTAATACTTATTAGACAATACTAAGGGTATAAATTAACTTAAGTACCATCTGTACTGAAAAAGAACCGAAAGTAGCACACCAAAACTATTAACATAAATGGAAAACCAGTACAAAGTTACAATTGAATTCCTTCATCAAAATCGGTTGAAGTTAAGTGGGCAAAATAATTCGGTGAAGTGAAAAGCAGAAGTACAAAAATGTGCCCGGTTTTTGAGGATTCAGATTACTTCCGGTCTCAATTTGTTTTACAAATAATATTTTCACAGTTGTTATTCATTTTACTTTAGTGATTTTTCCTGAAGTGCTCATAATAATCAAGCAAAATTGACTTTTTAACTTTTCTGGGATTTAATTTCGGTACATTTCTGGTACTGGGGGTTCTATTATACGCTACACACATACATACTTAGGCATAATATATTCAAATCACTTCTTATTAAACGTCTATGGCCTTACTATTCCAAGTAAATGGATCCAACGGCGACAGAAGGAAAAAGCGACAAGCAAACAGCGTTAATGAAAACATAAGGAGTTTCATTTTTGTTGGAAGGTTGTCCTTTATTTGATGCCTTAATTCGTTTGGAAAAGGTTAAACTACGTTTTGAATGATTTCATTTTCTTTTGTACGGTTAAACAATTTTTTGGATGATGTAATTTAATTTTGTACGACTAAGTCATTTATTGGATGATTTTATTTTATTTTGTATGATTAGGCCATATTTTGGGCGATTTAATTTTCTTTTGTATTGTTAAGCCTTTTTGGATGGTTTATATTAATTTTGTGTGAATATATTTATTTTGTATAAATAAGGCATTTTTTGTACAAATAGATTTTATATTGTATTCACGGATCTATTTATTGGACACGGTGTTTTGTAAAAATGTAGCTAAATATTGTACAAATAATATTTAAGCCATGGAAAAGCCATCCGACCTCAATACCTTAAAAACGCAAGCATTGCACAATCTCCAGCTCGCAATTAGCAATAACATTATGCGACGTGCAAACGTGTATAGTGAAACGTCATCTACATCCTACAGCGAATTCCATTCAAATAAGAAGTATCAAAAAGACTTAAATTATGATAATGCAAATAATATTATAATTCACGCTCATTTTTCTTGGTGCCATGAAAATGATCTTAGAAAAACAGTGTCTACCTTTTTGAAAAAAGATCTGCAAATAAACCCAAAAATAAGTGAAGCAAAATTTTTAAAACTGCGTGAAAAGGAAAAGTTTGCTACTTTGCTAGTGAGACTGGGGTCATTTGCTGATAAAAAATCATTTTCTCTAATTGTCATAAACTAAACGGAGCAAATATCCATTTTAACATAATAAACACAGAGCACATAATAAACCAATTAAAAACCACAGTAGGCCAAAGAAAACAGTAAATGTGTTATCTAACGGAGACTTAATGAGTGAATTTCACTCCACTCTTTCTAGTAGTACTGATTTCAATAAGTGTTACAGTCAAGAACCGAATACAATAATAAAGGCTGGTTCCATCCAAAAGGAAAGTCAAAAAGCGGAGAGTGCAATAACAGCTAAAATCGATACCAATTCTCCTAAACGTACTGAAGACAGTCCAGCCTCAACTTGTATTATACAAAGTGCAAATTTGCCAACAGAACCTGAAAATAACGATATGATCATTGGGGAGAAAGCGAGAACCATTGAAGTTTTCAAATCACTTTTAAACGATCACATTTAGAAAGAAATGGTAACCGCTAGCAAACTTAAAATTATATCAGACTTTAACATAAGAGAAACAAAACAGAGCATTGTTCACACTGTTTGCGAATCCATAGAATAAATTAGGGAAAATGCAGAAAAAGTTTTAGTTCTTGAAATAGTCCAGAAACAATCAGCAATTGTTAAAGAACTCAGAGAAACACAGAATACCATCAACGAGCACATCTAATTGATAAAAGATTCTCAAAAGTTTATGCCCAGTTCAAAAAGACAACGCTATTTAGATTTATCGATATGTTACATCGAGAAAAATTACATGTTTGTGTGAATTACTTATGTGTTTCTTCATAACTGGTGAACGAAAATTTAATTTAGATTTCAACATTTATATTTGAATTAGTTTACGTTTCAGCAATAATCTAAAATTATTGCTGAATTGAGGTTAACATTATTCAGCATTAATTACATTATTCCTACAAAAGATATGTAAGCTTTTCTGCGCATCTTTCATCACTTTTGTAATATGTAAGTTAGATAAGAACGTCTTTGTGAGCTAAACTCTGTGTTTTAGGTCTGATCAGCCTATTTAATTTTGTTATCAAGGTGAGATAATAACCACAGAACTTATACTGATATTTTTGTTTTTCTGAAATATTATTCATCATTAGCCCTTAAGCTTATGTCTGTTATTCTAATAATAATTTAGATATCATAATATTACTGAATACACCGACAACTTTAATTTATCTAGGTTATTAAAATTAAAAAGTTGTTAATTCCAATTTATTTTAATTCATACTTAATTATAATTTAGTTACAGCGGAACTCCAAATCTGTAAGTACGTTTATTTCGACAATTACCATTGTAAAAGATGTAAAGGCCGACGGCCATATCGTCTAACGAATAAATTTATGTATTTTCGAAAAGTATTTTCAATTTGGATTTTAAGGAAAAAAGTGTATTATTTTGTTATTTTATTTTGGACTGAGATATTGAGTATTTTGAACAACAATTTTTACAATACTTTTTTGAGTATTTTGGCCATCTATGAATGAGAAATAATGAGTGACTGCTTTAAGTGAAACTCACCGTCTCAAGAACCATCATTGTTTTTATCTTGATCTCAAATGACTCGGAAGAAACTGCCAGCCTCTTCAGATACACCAGATCCCCCTATCATCATCATCATCAAAAAAGCAAGTTAACTATGCTAAGCCTTCTTCACATGAATGTCTTCATTACTCACACCCTGTACAATTTAGACATTTTTAAGTAGATTTCTTTAGTATAGTAATACTTTACTCATAGAGGATTATGAGTTTGGGTACGTACATAATGATTTCAGTTACAGTACAAAGTAGTTATAGCAACGGTTGTTTGTCGCTCTTAAAGGGTACTCCCGTCCGAGAATTTCGAAAATAAAAATTCAAGTTTTTCCTTTCTGGGTACAAATCGGCCATTTTGGACCCAACCTTGTGTTTCCATACAGACTGCTTCCCGATGTTGAAACTGTCTCCCCAAAATGGAAAAAGTTGAAATTTTATTTAAAATATTCTCGGTTGAGAGTACCTTATAAGAGCTATAACTACTTTGCAAATAGTTCATATCTCCATATCCACAAAAGATTTTACTATAATAGCTAATGTGGCTTTTAAATTATCAAAATTAAACGCAAAATAGTTTTTAAAAAAGCTCGGAATTAATGGGCCTGTAAAATAAACTAATGAAGCCGGTACCATATTTGTCTGGTAAAATAAATGAGTCGTTTTTGTAAACAAATGAAAATGTTGTGTAACTAAAATAATGAGCTAGTATGCAGTATAAATGTCAAGGTGATTGAGATGATCGTGTTAGGGACCGCGTCTTCCTAGTGAATGAACGAAGTCTGCCAAAACCCGGGTTTTGGGAGTATGGTTTGCCAGGAAGGGAGAGCATTAATGGTGTGATAAACTACGGCATGATAAACATTCCCTATTTTGGTGCTGTTAATTGTCAGATGTATATTCGTCATGGGATGCAGTGAGATATCTGTGAACTCCCTGTACTGCTGTACTTATGAATACTTAAGATATGCATAGTGTCCTTGTTGGGCAAAGTAAGCGGTATTATCTTTCCCTAAGCTTATCGGATACGTAAATGGTTTTGTATTATTAAGAAAAGATGTTGGGCAATTGCACAACTAAAAAGCAGAAGGACAGATAGCAAAAACTATTATCTGTTTATCATTGTGAAGGTCTTGCATCCAGAGCCGTACGATGACAACGATGGGAAATGCTTGAAAGAGGGAGATAGCATCAAGTCGTTGAAGCTGTTCATTTGTGGGTAAAAATTTGTGATCATATAGCCACCAAGAAGTCGGCCATGGTTTGGAATTGGAAATGAAATCAGTGGTGATCGAGCTACTTAAATTGGGAGTAAGTAAGCCCAATTAAATAATTTATCCCTGTGCCGAAAACGGTTTTGGTGTTCTACCAGAGAAGAGAAAACTCATTAGTTTACTGCAGGACTACCGGAAAACAAACAATGACAACATTATATATACCTACACCAAGTAAAAAAATTTTGCGAAAATAATCAGATCATGCCTGATGCATACATGAGAACCAGGCTATCTAAACCGTAGGTACACCCCCTTCAGACGGACGAGAAAATTGAGACCTATTTTCAGAGCGCCTGGCGTAGCCAGGCGCATTGAAATTCTTTTTGTCATTTCCTTAGTTTTTTAAAATATTTACTTATATTTTGTTATTTTTGTTGTCTTTTATTTTTATTTATTGCAAATGTACAGGTTTACATTCTGCATTGCATAAATAAAAAATAAAAGCGCCAACGCAATATATGTTGAGTGCATGTATGTGTCACGGTTCAGGCTATGTACACAGTGGCGGTTCTACCATTATGCGAAATGGGCGGCCGCCGGCCGCCTAGGGTCTTGCGCCTACGGAGGCCTCGCTTTTACTTTGGCCGGTCAGCGAAAGAAAATAGAGGCTTACCACAGACGATAAATTTCACGAATTCTGCTTTGAGAAAGCATCTTTCGACTATTGTCAGTTTGAAGTAAAAATTACTTATTTTTGCTACAAATGACAAAAAATTCTGGGTTGCGCGTATGAGTGAAAGTATTTTTTCATATTTTGTTAAATGTTAAAAAAATTGCGCTGCGCGTATGAACGCTTTTGCATTATTTGACTCAAATTCTAAAAAAAAATTGCGCTTCGCGTATAGTAATTTCTTTTCATTATTTGACTTTCAAAAGTTAAAAAAAATTGCGCTTCGCGTATAATGGTTTCTTTTCATTATTTGACTTTCAAAAGTTAAAAAAAATTGAGCTTCACGTATAGTGGTTTCTTTTTATTATTTAACTTTCAAAAGTTAAAAAAAATTGAGCTTCGCGTATAGTGGTTTCTTTTTATTATTTAACTTTCAAAAGTTAAAAAAAATTGAGCTTCGCGTATAGTGGTTTCTTTTTATTATTTAACTTTCAAAAGTTAAAAAAAATTGAGCTTCGCGTATAGTGGTTTCTTTTTATTATTTAACTTTCAAAAGTTAAAAAAAATTTGCGCTTCGCGTATAGTAGTTTCTTTTTATTATTTGACTTTCAAATGTTAAAAAAGTTTCGCGCTCCGCGCGAATAGTAGTTTCTTCATAAGTTTTTTGACCTACATTAATTTTCGCACATTTTTTTTATATTTTATTAACTACAAAAGTAAACCCCGCCCCCGAAGGGGGCGGGGTTTGGAGACCCCTAAAATTCTCATCCAAATGGGAAAAGTAGACCACCTTCCCAGATAGACTAGGTTCTCATGTATGGCCTGATGGCGAAGACTGCATTTGTCGTTGATTTTCAAATCGTGTCAAACGAAGATAATCCGGAATTCCGGATATTCATTTCTACGAAGAGGCTGTTGTGCTTGGCCATAAATGACCACTGTTACGTGTGTATTAAGTATTACGCAATAATTTATAAGAATAATACTTCTATATAAATAAGTAAAAGACAGAGCAAGCAAGAGAGCGAAAGGAAATAAACAATTCCCAACTTCCCTTTAAGATTAGAGAACTCTCCCAGAAACCCTTGAGCGAATGAGCGAAGGGATCACCCCTTCAAACTTACGCATCTGCTAATACTTCCCATGCTAGAGAATCTGTACGCAGATCCCTTAGCACAAGATCAGCTGAATGTTTATTTACACTCTCGCTGAGTATTAGACAGACTCCACTCACGTTCAGTGAAAATTCACCGAAACTCCCGTTCAACTTTGACTCCCACTGAAGATCTGAATCACAGAGCTTCAGTTAGTCAGAAATAAAATTCATTCCAATTCCACCACTTGCCCTCTCCAGTTCACTTCCAAATATCTCTCTTGACTTGTAAAGTTTTCAAACTAGTAAGTATAAATACAAAATGTACTTTGAATCATTTTGCTAAAACCTTTTTCAACTTTACTTTTAAAATAAAACAAAATCACTACAAACACATGGTGTAAACTTCAATTCTAATTCGGTATGTTATTTCAAATCAAACTATATTTATAAGAAACATCAATTTATGATTTCATGAGTTTATTTCAGAAACAGATGACTTCAAAACAACAAATGGGATTAAGTCCATAAAAAGACATTACCCATAGCGAAATTCTTGATGTAAGAAATTATAAGACGTTTAGCTACGTCAAAAACTATAAAACGTTTAGCTACGTTAAAAACTATAAAACGTTTAGCTACGTTAAAAACTATAAGATGTTTAGCTACGTCAACAATTATAAAACGTTTAGCTACGTTAATAATTGAAAATGTTAAACTGTGTCTAGAATTATAAGTGCCCTACAAAGCACAATTAATTGAAAAGAACTTTAGCTAGTTCTCAATTAAAATAATAAAAGCACAGTCTAACGCACAATTAGAATTATGTAATATGAATATCCCATACGGAAGAAAAGATTCTTAAAACGTCGACCTTCTAAATAAAACCTAAATTTCCTATGAAAGCCTGAGGAACATAGAACCCTAAATAATTTTACTAAAATATCCCTAATAAAAATAGGGAATATAACAAAAATAAAATGGTGGCTCGTGAGTTTTTCTAGGAAATTAAGGCTACTATTTACATTTAATGTGCGTTAAACTAATTTTCAATATTTAAAAGCTAATTTGTTCAAAATTCCATTTTTATAGAATTTTGACAATTTACATTTTAAATATTAATTATTTCTGCATAGTTACAAATTATAATTTTTAATCATGTCTTATTATAGTAAATTCATTACTTTAATATTACTGTTAACAATTATAACGGTAATATCAGACCAACCATCTTTTATGAACGTATTTGTTAAAATCAATTCAACGGTTTTAAGACAAAAAGCTAAACTTATGTTTACTAAATCTGGTAAATCGTTTTATTGAAAAATTTGCTTTAAATATAATTAACAAAAGTAGTGGAATTGTTTAGAAAATTCAACTACTTTAATAACTTTTCAAAAACTATTCTATTATGATTATACCTAGATATACCTTAATAGATTTGTTTGCACCGTTTTATAACCATTTACCTGTTAATTATATGGCATCTAGTAATAATTCACTAAATACTAATGCAGTATTAAACAATACATTACCGCAGAAATCTATTGTCAATTTTGAGACACCTAGTGGAGTTAAAGGCACATTAGTACTTGACCCCATTACAATTAAAATTTATAGTCTGAATATTGATAAAACCGATATAAAATCTACTAAATCAGTAGACAAATCTTTTTCAAACACAAAGTAGGCAATATTTTTAAGAATTATAGTTAGCATATAGTATTAAAATGTCCACAAATCCACAAATAATTATTAATAATCCCAAACCGGGATGTACATTTAAAATAACGATTGAAAATTCTAAAAATACAAATAATAGACCTAAATATACTCCTCCAGTTAAGAAATCTAGGAAAATGATCTGTTATAATTGTGGTGCCAAACATCATTATAAACAATGTAATAAGCTTCCCAACAAGTATTCAACTTTTGATTAATTTTCAAATTAATTTGAACTATTCTTTCTTTTATATTTAACTAAAAGTTTAGACCATAAAATTTATAATGGCAGCAGCAAAACCCGTTAAAGTAGCGGCTGTTCCCACCAAGTTTAGTGGTAGAAAGGAAGATGATGCTTATAAGTATCTTCAGCAATTTGAAATAGCAGCTACATCCAATAGTTGGACAGATGAGATAAAAACTCTCCAACTACCAAATTATCTTACAGGCAGCGCTCAGAAATGGTATATTAATTGGCATTCAACTTGGTTAGCTAATGCTGTAGCCGTAGCAGCAGCAGCCAATCTTGCTTTAGCACCAGGAGCAGCACCCGTACCTGTAGCTACTCTTACTTGGGCAGAATTAACAACTGCACTACAATTAGCATTTAAAAATGTTTCATCAAAAGATGAAGCAGAAGAGAAATTGTTTAATAGGAAGCAAACAATAGTTGATACTCCGGAAGCATATGTTTATGATATGCTAGATCTTATCAAAGATTATGACCCTAATATGTCAGAAGAGACAAAAGTGAGGCGTTTAACAAAAGGCTTGAAACCGTCCTACATGCAATTGGTAAATCCAATGCAACCAGATACGGTTGAAAGATTTTTGACTTGCATGCGTAAAGCTGAGGAAACTTTACGATTAGTACATTTAAATGAAGACATCAATAACATAGTTATTGAGGATAATATTGTTGCCAATAAATTGGACAAACAAATTGAAATCCTTACGAATCAGTCAACTACGTTAACTGATTTAGCAGGGAAAATCAATAATGTGGTCCAAGAAAAAGCTAATTCTTCCTCTGGGAATTCCAACTCCCAAAATAATAACACTCAATACAGGAACAATTACAAGCGCAACACAGTTCAATGCCAACTATGTGGATTATATAATCATACTGCACCAACTTGTAATACCCTTAAAAGAAACCAACAGAATTACACACAGTCAGGTAGGCAGCAGTATAGCAATATGCGTTGTAATATTTGCCAGCGCACAAATCATACAACTAGCCAATGCCATTATAGAAACAGGCAATCGCAACAACAGCGACAATCTAATAACAGACGTGGTAATTGCCATATTTGTAATAAGCCAGGTCACTGGGCACCCACTTGTAATCAGCGTGGCCAAAAAAACGGAGAAGGGCGGAGTATTCAAACCACCCAAATCACTCCGCCAACCCACGATCAGGATTAAAACCCTATCAATATAGAAGATTACATCCATATGTTTTAAATGTATGTAATCGACCATTTGATACCGGTTTAGCAAGAATGAACGGCTTTATAAATGATAAACCGGTAGTAATTTTAATTGACTGTGGTTCCAGTATATCCATTGTAAATTCATCACTAATAAAAACAGCCCCAAAACCACTTAGTCGAAATGTAACTATTAGAGGAATCACAAATAACAAAATAACCATTCAAGGATGGAGTAGCTTAAATCTATCATTTAAAAATATTTCCCAAGTTATTAAAATGAGAGCTTTGGTTGTAAATAATTTCAAGTATGACTTATTACTAGGGAATGATTTCTTTAAACCTCATAAATGCGAATTATTATTTGGTCCAGAATTAGTAAAAATCAATAACTTTCATGTTCCCATGCAACCAATACAATTATTATGGAATTTAAATTCCGAAAATTCTACAGTTAATAACATTTATTCAAACAGACCTTCTGATTGGGTTGCCATGAAGAAACATAAAGAAACTATAACTCACCATATAAAGACCAATAATAATAAAAATCAAAAACCCTATGTAAAATCTAATGTAAATATAAAATCACAACCGAATATTAGTTCTCAATCAAGAACTTATGTAAATACCAATTTAAATATAAATAGGATCATACCCCAACCCATACCTGCAAATGAGAATGTAATTGAGAAGACAGATACTAATATAGAAACCAAATCGAATAAGCATTCATTTTATTTAAAGAGGAAAGCTATAATAAAACCTCATACTTGTAGACGAATTCCTGTTATAGGAGGAAATAATTTTACAACTTTAAATACATTTTCCATGAGTCTACAATTAGCCCAGAAGCAACTATATATGCCAGATATATTATTACGAAAAGAATATCGTAATAACATATTTTTACCAGTTTATAATATTACCGATTCTCCAATAGAATTGGATCAAGGATTTTTAGTAGCTGAAATGTCTACTTTTGATGATTTACCTATTGAGGAAATCACCCATGAGCAATTACCTATTACAAAAGTAATAGAACAATGTTCTGATCAAGAGCATTTAAATAACATATTTTCCCGAATTTCTTCTCATGCTTCAGAAAGCGAGAAAGAAACTTTAAAGTCAGTGTTAACAAAATACCCCGATGTATTCGCCAAGCCAGGTGAAATAGGTAACATTACTTGTTACAAGCATCGTATAATATTATTAGATGACGCTAGACCAATTAAGAAATCTCCATATAGAAAACCAGCGCATCTAGAACAATTTGAAAGGGAAACAATAGAAGATTTATTAAATAAAAATATAATTAGACCAAGTCATTCCCCTTGGGGAATGGGCGTTGTCATAGTCGCCAAAGGTCACAAATGCGATGGTAAAGTCACTCCGCGTTTTGCAATTGACTACCGTCCTTTGAATTTAAAAACATTCAAAGATGCTTTTCCATTACCTAATTGTTCTACAGTATTAGATTGGATTGGTAGAAGATCCAAATATATTTCAATAATGGATACAGCTAAAGGATTCTGGGGATTATCCCTGGAAGAAGATAGTATTCCCTTAACTGCGTTTATAACCCAATTAGGTTTATATGAATGGTTACGACTCCCTTATGGCGTTTGTAACGGAAGTTCAGCTTATCAAAGAGCAATTTCAATAATACTATGCGGTTTATTATGGAAAAATGTGTTAGCATTTATCGATGATATCATTTTAGCAGATAATTCAATTGAAGACCATGCATCGAATCTTGAATTGGTATTACAAAGATTTCGTAAACATGGCGTAAAGATATCCATTCCTAAAAGTAATTTTATTAGTAAAGAAATCAAAATTTTAGGACATATCATCACTCCCGAAGGAATTTATGCCGATCCTGCAAAAACTCATTCTATTAAAACCATGCCTTACCCAAAAAATATAAAAGAATTACAATCATTTTTAGGTTTCATTGGTTATTTTAGGCGATATATAAAAGGCTATGCTACTTTAGCACAACCTTTATCAAAATTACTTAGAAAAGATACAAAATTTTTATGGGAAGAAGAACAGATTAAAGCTTTCGAATTATTCAGAAATTTATTAATTAACCCTCCGGTATTAACATTTTATGATCCCCAAAAACCCCTTCATATTTTCACAGATGCATCTAGTTATGGTATAGGAGCAGCTTTAATGCAACCTGACCAAGATAATAGGGAACACCCAATTTCATATTATAGTAAAACCCTTTCTAAAACAGAACAAAATTATTCTACTATAGAAAGAGAATTTTTAGCCATTTATTATGCACTTAGAGTATTTCATCCATATATTTATGGAAGAAAATTCACAATTTATACAGATCACAAACCCATAGTAGGATTAAGATTTGCTTCAAATACGACTAAAATATCAAGTCGACTTACCAATTGGGCATTATTATTACAGGAACACGACTTTGAATTAAAATACAATAAAGGATCACAGCACCATGTAGCTGATTCATTATCTCGATTACCCGAGAACAATTTATTACCTTTATTTATTAATACAATTGCTACAATTATGACAGAAGTCTTAAACATATCTAATTCAGATTTAGCTGAAATGCAAAATCTGGATTCAGAATGTCAGACTTTAAAATTAAATATATCAGAAAATACTAAATATATTATACAAAATAATATTTTGTATAATAAATCCAAAGGATATATGCGTCCTTATGTACCAAAAATTTTACGTAAAGATATCTTACGAGATATACATACCATACCATTATCTGCACATCTAGGTTTCACCAGATGTTATACAAAATTATCTTTGCGATTTTATTGGAAAACAATGAAATCAGATTTATTTAATTATATCAAAAATTGTGAATCATGTATTTCTCATAAAAGAAAATATGGGAAAATACAAGGTTTACTTCAACCTTTACCAATACCCACTTTACCTTTTGAAATGGTATCAACAGATATCTTAGGCCCCTTTCCAGAATCAATTTCAAATAATAAATATGTCATTAACGCTATTTGCCATTTTACAAAATTCGCTGAAATTAGAGCTATCCCAGACCAAACTGCAGTAACAGTTGCTAAATTTTTAGAAGAGCAAATATTCTGTAAGCATGGATGTCCCAAATATCTTTTGTCAGATAATGGCAAAAGCTATGTCAATAATATTTTAAAAACGCATACTGAATTATATGGTGTGCAACAAAAATTTATAACTCCCTACAATTCTCAAGGAAACGGTTTATCAGAAAGACTGAATCAAACCATTTCTAAAATGATATCTCATTATGTTAATGAAACACATAACAATTGGGATGCTAATTTAAATCAATTAATATTTGCCTATAATACAACTAGGCAAGAATCAACCAAATTTTCACCATTTTCTTTGCTCTATAATCGAGAACCTACTTTTCCTTATCAATTTGAAACTTCTGATTTTTCTTTAACCAATTCCAAATTGCAAGATATTAAAGCTCTTCGGGCATTAGTTAAAACAACTTTAGAAAAAGAACAAATAAGGTATAAAACACGTGAAGATAAATATCGAAAACCTATAGAATTTGCAATTGGTTCTAAAATAAAGATCAGATATCCCAAGAAGATAAAGAAAGGTTTATCTCATAAACTCGTTGATTTATATTTAGGAGAATACGAAGTCCTAAAAAAATTTAATGACTTAACATACCAAGTAAAAGATTTAGAAACTCAACGTATTATTAAAACGCATGTCAATAGAATGCGATTAATAGAAAAGTTCCATATTTCTGAAGATGAGGAATATGAAATTTTTCAAACTTTAGAGGATTACCAGGATGAGATGAAAAATCCTCAAAGATTATTTAATTTTTTAAGAGAATTAAAAATTCCTAAAACTTCTCAATTACAGTTACATTATAACACCTTTATACCATTCCCATTTGCACATGTAAATAATACTTATGATCCACAAGTTGTAAATACATTCCTAAAGGAAAATAATGTTCATGAAATACTATTACTAAAAACTACACAAATTACAGATGTAGATAAATTTTACAATGATAAAAAATTATCAGAATTAAAGACTATTTCTAACCCACTTAGAATCAATTATGTAGAATTGCAATATCCATTTAATAATGAAACAATAGAAAAATGGATGCAACAACATAAGAATAAAAAATTATTAATAATAGGTTCTAATATAATTCAATTTTTTGTAAAATATTTATGGTTAAAATACGTAAAATCACTGATGTATCCCTCATATCTTCAATTTTTCTGTGATTTGTCAAAACAGGTCAAAATCAATTTGACAGCAATCAAAGAAACATTCAAAGATATTTCCAAAGACTTTCAAGAAATTGAAATAATATCAGATCAAAGCGATTCTGAAGACGAAAATCCTCCCATTCAACAACAGCAACAATCAGCAGCTCGTCGAACAACGAGAATTAGAAGACGTCCTATTTGGCACTCTTCATTTCTTTTTAATTACAAAAGTAAATATTAAAACTTTAAACAAACATTATAGTGAAACACAATGTGGTACATAATAGTGATGTGTATCGTTATCCTCCCAACAGTGCATTCCCAAATCCCATTATCCAATATAGACTTTGGAATTCATCCCTCAATTCACGACTTGTTTAATACTCTTGATAAAAAAACTGTACCCTTATATTATTGTCGAGGATGGACATCAGGCGTCGTTTGGAAAATTCCCCCACCCATTGATTGTCCACTTATCCCAATACAAGCTCCATCAACTGTTGTTGATATAACCTTTTGGTGGCAAGCCATTACCCATCTCACTATGAATGCATATGAATGCTATAAGATTGAACATTATGTGCGAAAATCTTGGTTTTTCTTTAACTCATGGTCAGATAGTGAAAAAGAAACTCGTCTTGAAGTTACTGAGAATCAGTGTAGAAAAATGGTTAAAACCATGCAAAGTCCTGACGGTGATACTTTAGTTCGCTTAATGGAAGGTTTCCATGGAACAAAACTCAAAAACGATCTTGACTATGGTTATGTGAGAAATAAGGAGAAAACTGTAACTAATTATTACATAGCCAACCTACAAATTTCAGTGAACAATGTAGACAACACAATCATCACAGCATCAAAAGTTACTGAAAACTGTAAGGCTTCTAGAGGTTATTGTCCCACCGATAAAGGATCATTGATTTGGACTCCTTCAGATGCAGAAGTATGTCGTCTGAAGAAAGGCCAATCGACCAAATGCTTACTTACCGGTGACCGAATGTCTTGTCCCGAACTTAATCTCGCTGTAAGTGGTTTAGCAACTGAAACTTTTTGTAAAGTTCAAATTGGTCACAGTCACCAAGGTGTATTATACACACAAGACATTTACAATACACTAAAAGATCACACAATAACTACAGCAGAGTTAGAAAACATAATTACCCCCCCAATTCGTAAAACAAGAGCAATTCGACCTCCAGCAATTAAACCCGACTCCCAGATCAATGCTGAATTTGCGTTCTTATATGAACAATTAGCGTCAAATTTAACATTCGGCATACAGACAATACACCGAGAAGTTTGCCGATCCCACCAGTTAGAACTAGAACTTGTGCGTGCCCTCGCAGAAGGTGGTCAACCTAGTTTAATGGTTCGAGCACTTATGCGTGACCGTCGTTACAGAGCTGTATTAAATGGTGACGCGTTAAATGTGTTTAAGTGCGCCGAAATCTTCGAATATATGTTACTACCCCAAACGAACTGTACATTAGAATGGCCCGTCCAATTTGTTTACCAACACGATATGAAAACAGGATGGATTTCTGGCCTCAGCCACGAAATTGTAGATAACCCAACTGAAGTACCTTGTCCTTCACCATTGTTCATGTTTGATGATGGTACCCATATTATCCATTTAGCAAACCGATCATTATTAACTGAACTCCTAGTTCTCCCATCACCAAGTGAAGGTGTCAAACTTTCCAATTTACCCTCATTATCTCTACCTGCACCCGGCGTATATTCAATGGAAGAAATAAGTCAGCAAGAAACTCTTCTAGGAGTTTTGAAACAAATGCGACATCAAAGTCGTATTGACCGAATAATAGAAGACCAACAAAGAGGAAATGATTTAACAAAAGAACAACTACGAATCAGAAATCTATTAGCCGATATGACACTTAACCCAATCCGAGATACAACAACAAAAATTATCTTAACTGTCGTAATAATTGGCATTACTTACATACTACTATTATTATGTCATAATCACCGATACTATTTTGGCAAACATCTCAAATTCCTTACCCGAATTCCATTAATTTCACGATATTTTCAAAATCCAGATGACCACACTTATATGGAACTTAAAAAACAACATGATATTGAAAGCATTTCTGATACTCGTCCATTTATTCTTCAACCAACTTCAAGACCATTACCACCACAGAAAGAAGACATACCTCTTACTGAAGTTCAAACAACGGTCAACAATACTTCCCTTTATCCCAAACAACAACTTTTTGAATTGCAAAGAGTTTAAATATCACTTCTATATTATTTTCATTTTTACATTTTCCAACCATTATATTTATTCATGAATAACCATAAATATATTTAATAATACATTAATTAATATTCCTTCTAATAACTATTTTCAATTCAAAATACAAAAATCAACTAAAAATAAAGTTAAGTGTTAGTAATTAAGAAATTAGATTTAGAAAGCCCTCTAAATATTATTCAAGAGGACTTGAACTTCCATGGGTTAGAGATATGTTACGTGTGTATTAAGTATTACGCAATAATTTATAAGAATAATACTTCTATATAAATAAGTAAAAGACAGAGCAAGCAAGAGAGCGAAAGGAAATAAACAATTCCCAACTTCCCTTTAAGATTAGAGAACTCTCCCAGAAACCCTTGAGCGAATGAGCGAAGGGATCACCCCTTCAAACTTACGCATCTGCTAATACTTCCCATGCTAGAGAATCTGTACGCAGATCCCTTAGCACAAGATCAGCTGAATGTTTATTTACACTCTCGCTGAGTATTAGACAGACTCCACTCACGTTCAGTGAAAATTCACCGAAACTCCCGTTCAACTTTGACTCCCACTGAAGATCTGAATCACAGAGCTTCAGTTAGTCAGAAATAAAATTCATTCCAATTCCACCACTTGCCCTCTCCAGTTCACTTCCAAATATCTCTCTTGACTTGTAAAGTTTTCAAACTAGTAAGTATAAATACAAAATGTACTTTGAATCATTTTGCTAAAACCTTTTTCAACTTTACTTTTAAAATAAAACAAAATCACTACAAACACATGGTGTAAACTTCAATTCTAATTCGGTATGTTATTTCAAATCAAACTATATTTATAAGAAACATCAATTTATGATTTCATGAGTTTATTTCAGAAACAGATGACTTCAAAACAACAAATGGGATTAAGTCCATAAAAAGACATTACCCATAGCGAAATTCTTGATGTAAGAAATTATAAGACGTTTAGCTACGTCAAAAACTATAAAACGTTTAGCTACGTTAAAAACTATAAAACGTTTAGCTACGTTAAAAACTATAAGATGTTTAGCTACGTCAACAATTATAAAACGTTTAGCTACGTTAATAATTGAAAATGTTAAACTGTGTCTAGAATTATAAGTGCCCTACAAAGCACAATTAATTGAAAAGAACTTTAGCTAGTTCTCAATTAAAATAATAAAAGCACAGTCTAACGCACAATTAGAATTATGTAATATGAATATCCCATACGGAAGAAAAGATTCTTAAAACGTCGACCTTCTAAATAAAACCTAAATTTCCTATGAAAGCCTGAGGAACATAGAACCCTAAATAATTTTACTAAAATATCCCTAATAAAAATAGGGAATATAACAACCACCACGTTTGCACAGATGCTACTTATCAGCTAACATTTTTGGAATACCGTTATAATTTTTGGAAAAACTGACAAAGAAAGACGTTTCCATCAACTTAGTGGTTCAGTGTGCAGTTGATTTTGAGTTTGCATTTCGTGCATTACGCAAAGGTGTACCTTGTGTCTACCCAGAGGCTGACCATTGCCCAAACATTTTAATTGCCTGATTTGAATTGAATTGATTTTAATTATATACTGATTTGAATACAATAAAACTCATTTGCAAATGTACTGGTTACTGTTTACTGGCTTACGCGTACCGGTCCATTAGTTTACACGTACTGGCTCATTGTTTTATGTCTAAAATAGTTACTTAATTATGGAAACTGAAAACTTCATTTATTTTACCGGCTGAAATTCTACCTAGCTTTTCATTTAACGATACTGGCTGATTAGTTTTATTTACATGCCAATTATATATAAGTCTTTTAAAAAGTTATTATTTTGTTATGGTTTTTAATATTTGCTTTTCAAATTTTAATACTCGCTTCACAAATAGTTAAAAAAGCTTTTCCAATTTTTAAAATTCGCTGAGCAAATACTTCAAATTCGCTTCGCAAATAGCTCAAATTCGCTTCGCAAATAGCTCAAATTCGCTTCGCAAATAGCTCAAATTCGCTTCGCAAATAGCTCAAATTCGCTTCGCAAATAGCTCAAATTCGCTTCGCAAATAGCTCAAATTCGCTTCGCAAATAGCTCAAATTCGCTTGGCAAGTACTAGTTCAAATTAGCCTCACGTGTTTTTTATCAAAATTGGACATGTAAACCTATTCAACTACCTTATGTACATTTTCAAAGTTGCAATGAACGGTAATACAGGTAGACTTTTTCAAGAGAACTATTAAATGGAATAGTCTTAGTTACCATTTAGGAAAACGTAGGTATAAAATAGAAATGATAGTAGTAACTTTCTTAATAATTAATTATTAATTAATGAATTAATAATCCCCTAACTTTCCGTGGGGTTCAAATTTTGAATTTCAAAATTGCATAGGTTCTGACTCTTTAACTTGACGCAGCTTGACCCAGCAACATTTGCGATGTAGCAAACAAGATATCAGAATGTTGTTCCAGAGAATTTATGTCGAACAACCAACAGATCAGTAAAGCTGTTTTGGCTTACTTTGTACCGAGCAGTGTCTTTTACATTCCCAACAATATTGGCCTCGTTCTTCAAGTTTGTGGTACTTGAATGTTTCCGTAGAGTGCCGAATGACCCTTTCAACAAATCCGGTTTGTCCTGAGACGATCGCTGAATGTTGTTTATCGTTGAAATGAATGGGGACCGAGTTGTCTGTAGGGACAAAATTCTATCATAAATACCGCGATGCAAAAGTATTTAAAAAGCTTATACTACCGCTCAATTTGGAGTCACTATTACGTCGACTTCATTGTTATAGTGAATCGATGGAACTCTATGGTAATTCGGCTTGATTTTCATTGCATGGTTGATAATTTTACGTCTAATTGGCTAAATTCCTATGACAGCCATCTTTTTTTCTTTATATCAAAATGCAGTTTTCCAAAATCGGAGAAGTAGGATCATATTCTCATTTAATTGTTGATTGTCCTATACCATGACTACATGAACATGCACCATTTTGTTGTTGGGAACTTTGACATGGTAGAATAAAGATTGTTACTTTCTTTTGCAACATAATTACATAAAATGCACCCGAAGATGAACAAATGAAACTAGTCATACAAATAAGCAATATATCTCTTCGAAATCACTGAAATCGCTTTAAAATGATCAAGTTTGCTAATATTATCATACATTTAGTAATCCGTACTTATGTCTCCTTACCAGTAAAGTAATCTATTTCTAATCTGGAAACAACTATTTTTCTCTGAAGGTACAGCACTGAAATAACATATTTTCCTTATGCTAAATCATTATTTAAAACAGAATAACCTGCACTATTAACATTAGGGGTGTTTTGAGTTTCCGTCGTTTTTCCGGGTTGACTTTGACTCCGGTCATTTGTTTGTTGTGATTTGTATTCTGCAAATAAATACCACTGTCTAGCTTTGTGCGGTGCAGTTAAGTGCAGGTGAGTGCTTTATCATTTACTATCACTTTTCTTCCGGTGCATTTTATGTAATTATGTTGCAAAAGAGAGTAGCAATCTTTATTCTACCATGTCAAAGTTCCCAACAACAAACGGTGCATGTTCATGTAGTCATGGTATAGGACAGTCAACAATTAAATGAGAATATGTTCCTACTTCTCCGATTTTGGAAAACTGCATTTTGATATAAAGAAAAAAAGATGGCTGTCATAGGAATTTAGCCAATTAGACGTAAAATTATTAACCAATGAAAATCAAGCCGAATTACCGTAGAGCTCCATCGATTCATTATAACGATGAAGTCTACTGTAATTTAGCCCCAGTGTGTGTTAATATTCCTTAGTGATAAGTCTTACTGTTGCCTCGCTACTCTGAGCGACAAAAATGTCATCTAAGGCATCGCCGTCTTCCTCCTGATTGGCTGAAAATATTTGTAAAATACTCGGCTTTATTGGTTCCTTGCCGACCGGCGACCATCTTTTTTTCTTTATCAAAATTGTCGTTGCCTCAATTCTGAAAAGCGGAGTCACATTCTCATCCGTTTTCGTTGTCCAGTCACTACTGCTATACAAACTGCGTACATAATAATAAGCATTGTACTGCAAAGCTACGGTAACTTGCAGAAATATTAGAATTCCATTGAATACAATGTAGAATGACATGAAATGACTGAAAGATGAAATATTTCATGACATAAAATAAGGATTTATTGTACTTCAAGTTACAATATACCGTAGAATACTATACAGATGGATAGTGCACGATAAGCGCTGCACCGCTAGCTTTCAGAAACAATACAAATACTATACAAATACAACTAATAATTACATGAAATGTAACATTGTTATTAAGTGTTACTTACTAAGTATAAACAAGGCAATATTTAAATATTTCATCTTTCAGTCATTTCATGTCATTCTACATTGTATTCAATGGAATTCTAATATTTCTGCAAGTTACCGTAGCTTTGCAGTACAATGCTTATTATTATGTACGCAGTTTGTATAGTAGTAGTGACTGGACAACGAAAACGGATGATAATGTGACTCCGCTTTTCAGAATTGAGGCAACGACAATTTTGATAAAGAAAAAAAGATGGCCGCCGGTCGGCAAGGAACCAATAAAGCCGAGTATTTTACAAATATTTTCAGCCAATCAGGAGGAAGACGGCGATGCCTTAGATGACATTTTTGTCGCTCAGAGTAGCGAGGCAACAGTACTACCTAAAACGCTAAAATCCGCCATTCTTATTCGGAACATGAAATATTACAAGTCAATGTACAAAAGTACAAATATTTATTATTAGTAGGGTAGTATGCATAGAGTCCACTATACAAGGTACTCAATCGAAATCTATTTAAACTCATTAATCGAATACGCAACTCATTGATATTGGATCAGCATACATAAATCATTACATCATATTTAATTAGAAGGAAGGAACGCACCTTTTTAGGTAAATCTGTAGTAATTATTGCTGAACCAAAAGTCAGATCGCTTGATGTCAGTACAATTTTGTAGGGTCCTTGTGATCTATGTCTTCGTGATAATCTCCGGCAATTGGGTGTGCCGTAAAACGCGCGCCGTTTTGCACGATTCCTTTCAAATAAGGCAATAGTTTAATTGTGTTATTCATTAGTCGCGAAAATTAGTAGCGAAAGCAGCAGAATGTTACTTTTTAGTTGCCGGAGACCTGTTCGGGAGATTCTGATTACTGTCACTTTAAACCTTATGCGAACGAAAGCGAAGGGAACAGGAAAACTTTCTTGGCTCTTATTGGAAGAACATACTTGTAAAATATACAACTTTATTGGATCTTTAGCTACAGGTAAGAATTTTGTTTTTATTACAAAGATTCTCGTTGTCCAAATTCTGAAAATCGTCTCCGAATCTTCGAAGGGAATAAAATGGCCGCCGGTAGCCAAGATGCCAATAAAGCTTTTACAAATATTCTCACGCAGTAAGAGACAAGAAAACTTTCCGGTTCATTTCTCTTTTGTTCGCATAAGGTTTAAAGGAACCGTATAAAGAGTAGTTAGTACCTTCTTCTGCTATTAATGGGAAAGAGTAGGGTGGATTCCATTGCCACCGCCTTATTAGGCTTTCCTTCCCGCCTGCACAGAGTTGTCTTGGAGAATAGCAATGTTACATTGCTACCGCCCTACGCCATCTTTCCACACATTGCACAGAGTTGAGTGGAGAAAATTAAAGCTACACACAGGAAAGAGTGGGATGACTAATATTGCTGCTGCCGCAAGGCAGACTTAGCCTCAATGTAGTTGACAGTTGAAAATGAAGTCTTTCCAATCTATATGCCTGTACTGTAAACTAATAACATCTGGCTAGTATACCTTTAACCGTGACCGCATCAACATTGACAGCTTTTTACATCATAATACATCAAAATATTTTCTAGAAATCACCATTTGAAATTTCAAAAGCCACCTACACAGACCTCTTGATTTATTATTTTTATAATTTGAACCTCAGTTTAGATTATAATTTTATAGAATACGAAAACGAATATTTTTTCCAATATCGTGGAATACCATTGGGCGGATCAGCCTCCTGCAGTACAGTTAACATCGCTGTTTATGAGGAAACAAAACACATGTTTTCCGGCCGAGATATTGTTTTTCAAAAACGTTTTTTGGATGACATTTTTCTAATTGTAAAAACTAATGAAATACAAGATATGCCTTTGTGGCTAAATAATTTATGTAGACATCAGTATTTGGACTTTAAATATTCATATTCGGAAAAATCAATTGTTTTCCTAGAGTTAGAAATAAACAGCATATTACAATGAAATAATTACTAAATTGTATAGGAAACCCATGTCTAAGCATTTGTACTTACATTATTTCTCTAATACAGCTCGTCATCTAAAAGATTCTCTTCCATACTCACAAGGTTTGAGAATTATAAAATCCTGTTCTGTGAGAGAAAACAGAATAAATGAATTAGAAATACTTTTTGATAAATTCAGGAAAAGGTGCTACCCTGACATTATTGACATTTGCTCGGAAACTTATCCAAATTGACAGGAAAGATTTGATTACTCATTTTAACGGAAGAAAGGCTAACGTTTTTATTAAAATAAAAATATAACTCCGAGCTTTCGACAATCAGGCTATTGTCATCTTCAGGATAGCCTAGAGTCCTTGTTTTTTAGTAGTCAGTTAAACTGAGAATAATTTAAGCATCCGCACAAATTTTGTAAATATATTTTTATGAATATCTCAGCGACCAGTCGTCATGGAAACATAATATTTGGTGTTTTCAACACCTCTAAACAATGTCTAGGGAATTTTTTTTTATTTTGGCAAAATTCGAAAATTTGGCCAAGTTTGGGTACAAAACACTAAAAGTCGGCCCAAAATATCTCAGCGACCAGTACTCATGGAAACACAATATTTACCGTTTTCAACACCTCTAAACAATGTCTAGGGCTTTTTTTTTGGTTTTGGCCAAATTCGGTAATTTGCCAAATTTTGGGTACAAAACACTAAAAGTCGGCCCAAAATATCTCAGCAACCAGCAGTCATGGAAACACAATTTTTACGATTTTCAACACCTCTAAACAATGTCTAGGGGTGTTTTTTTGGTTTTGGCCAAATTCGGTAATTTGCCAAATTTTGGGTACAAAACACTAAAAGTCGGCCCCAAATATATCAGCAACCAGTAGTCATGGAAACACAATATTTACGGTTTTCAACACCTCTAAACAGTGTCTAGGGGTGTTTTTTTGGTTTTGGCAAAATTCGAAAATTTAGCAAAGTTTGGGTACAAAACACTAAAAGTCGGCCCAAAATATCTCAGCGACCAGTTGCCATGGAAACATAATATTTGCGGTTTTCAACACCTCTACACAATGTCTAGGGGAGTTTTTTTGGTTTTGGCAAAATTTCACTTTTGGACAAGGTTCTGATATGTACGTCATCCATATTTGCGTCTCTAAATTCATCGAATTGTAAAGACTTATTTCTAATACAGTCAATGTCATCGTCCCGCGAACAAAAGTGAAGGAAATGGAATATTTTTCTTGCCTTCTATTGGCTAAAAATATTGTAAAATAAACAGTTTTAGTGGTTCCTTACCATCTTTTTTTGTTTATCAAAACTGTCGTTGCCAAAGTTCTAAAAATCCGAGTCACATTCTCATCAGTTTTCGTTGTCCAGTCATTACTATTATACACAATGCGTACATAGTAAGCTTAGTTTTGCCAATATATAACACTAACTTGCAGAAATATTAGAATTTCATTGAATTCAATACAGAATGACATGAAATGACTGAAAGACACAATATTTCTGCAATTTAGTGTTATATATTGGCAAAACTATGCTTATTATGTACGCATTGTGTATAATAGTAATGACTGGACAACGCAAACTGATGAGAATGTTACTCGGATTTTTAGAACTTTGGCAACGACACTTTTGATAAAGAAAAAAAGATGGCCGCCGGTAGGCAAGGAACCACTAAAACTGTTTATTTTATAATATTTTCAGCCAATAGAAGGCAAGAAAAATATTCCATTTCCTTTACTTTTGTTTGTGGAACCTTGAAATGGACTGTAATAGTAAAATTTACGCAGTCACAAATTAATGGTATACATTATTAGCATCATTAATCATGTAGATATTCTACATGATTTAAATGTGCATAGTGACGTGCTAAAATTTTAATTTTCTAAATTTTTATTATATTTGGATTGAGGATTATTAGCTGATTATTCCCAAGGATGAATATCTGCACCTGTGAGACCGGCCAGCTCACATATGATTTAGGTATCTCTGTACTAATGCACACTTTGATCTTCAATAACTCAAAAACGGTACCACGGATTTAAACGCGGTTGATACCATTCGAAAGAAAACAATATTTCCAAGGAGAATTGATAATTTGAAGCCCACTGGAGGTCATACACTTCCGTAAACGGGCTGGAACGGATAGACATGCTTTCTTACAATATTCTGGACTGAGTTTTCCCATTTGGTCGATGATGACTTCACGAAGTTGAACAATGGAAGACGGTTTGGTGGCATAGGATCTGTCTTTCATTGTCCCCCAGAGAGAGAAATCCATTGGGGTAAGATCAGGTGAACGGGATGGCCATGCAATAGGTCCTCCTCTGCCAATCCACTTTTCAGGAAATTCTGCATCAAACCAATTTCTGACTTTTCAACTCCGATGCAATTCGGAACTTAAGGGGCCCACATGCGAGTGTTCTGAAAGTTACCAAATCCATCCAGCCGGAAAACACTTTCATCGGTCCAAATAACGCTGTTAACAAATTCGGGGTCCTGGTCATGCATTTGAAGAAATTCTTTGCAAAACGCAATTCTTCTTTGTGGATCCTCCTCCCGAAGGCATTGAACCCTCTGTCTTAAACGATTTAAATTTTAGTTCCTTCAGGATACGAACACTTTGTCTATTGATTCACAATTCTGTTGCAGCTCTTCGAAGAGATTTTCTTGGACTTCTTGTTAGAGCTTCAAAGACAAGGTTTTTGTTTTAGTTCTTTCCTTAGGTTTTCTGTTTTCAACTGATCCTGACGCTTCGAATTTGTATTGGATATGTTTTATTGTTGATCGATTCGGTTTGACATTGAATTCTTTCCAAAATTTTCGTTGAATGTCCATAATGTTTGGATTCCTTGCGCAGGATTGGGTTATGAACTTCTTTTGATTTATCATTAAGCGAGACGTTTTAAAAAACGAATTTTTCATTTTTTGATTTCGCGCTTTCTGGCAGCCATATTTGTTGGTTTTCTGATTAGTATAATTGGTTACCAATGTAAAATTTTGTCCTCTTTCGAATGGTATCAACCGCGTTTAAATCCGTGGTATTGTTTTTGAGTTATTGAAGATCAAAGTGTGCATATATCTTAATGTGTCACCCTGTATATATTTGGTTTGGGTTTATATTGTTTGATTAGCACTGAATACCAAATGGCACTAATAATAATTGTTGACATAGAGAATAATTAATTAGGATTTGTAACTTCATTATTTTTTACAAGAGATGAAAGTAAAGGAAACCAAATAGGGTTAATGTCTATTCCTTTATCAAGGTTCATCTTATGCTCCGTATTACGTATATAGATACTTTCTTTTATTTTGCGGGAAAATAAATCCGTTTCTTTTGAAAGAAGACTGATAGAAGAATCTGTGATGAAATGTGATGGATTTTCTTCAAAATGTAAAGCAACTGCTGATGTCATAATTCTTCTGTGTCGGATGTCTGCTTGATGTTCATTGAAACGTTCTAGATAGTCACGTCCGGTTTCTCCAATATAAGAATAGTGGCAAGAATCACAACTTATTTTGTAGACACCTGCATTTTCAGATTTGGGAATATCTTTGTAGGTACATAAGAGATTTTGTAATTTTGGGCCTGGTTTGAAGCCAAAATCTGTTTTTAAGTTAGATTTTAGGACTTGAGTAATTTTCTTTGTAACATTGCCAATAAAAGGAAGGATTATTCTTTTCTTTGGATCTTTTCTTTGGAATGGAATTAAAGTTCTTGATTTCTGGATTTTTATTCGCTTATCTATTAGGTTTGGGGGATAGTTGTTTTTTAATAAGGCATCCGTGATTATGAAATATGACCTGCTATGTGCCGTACCAGCGCGTAAATACCCTAATACTCTGTATGTGTGTTGTTCCAGTAGTAAAGTTTAGCCTGAGGCAGTAGCGATTGTATTTATCCCACTCTTTTCTAAGTATAGCTATAGTTTTTCTAAACTCCACTCAGGGATATATGGAAAGATTGTCTACGGCGGTAGCAATCGAATCCGTTCTACTCTTTCAAATGTGTAGCAACTCTAATCAGGCAAAATAATTGAGGACCATCCACTACCACCCACGCATTTTGTAAATTTAGTATTACTAGTCTTGAACCCAATTCTGTGCAGGAAAGATTGATAGCCCAAGGCGGTACCAATAGAATTCGTCCTACTCTTTCCCATGTATAACAATCGATGATTGCTTACTACTATAAAGGTACTAATGCATAGTAATGTATAGTAATTTAGTGCACAATGTTTAAGGTACGTAAAACGGAAACACTACATTGACTACATATGAGCTGCTCCGACGAAATAGGGAGACTTCCGTATTGAAAAGTGTTGGTCAAATTTGCATAAGTCTAAACTTGAAATTTGGAGGGCCTGTAACTAATGCCTAAGTACTCCAAGTACCAGGTTACCAGTTGTCAAGAACAGAAATATTAGACCAACTCCAAAACCAGCTGACCCTAGTCACTACCGACCTATAGCTATTCAAACTGATATTTTCAGAATTACTGATAAATGTGTATTTAACAAACTGATTCGATATGTAGATAAAAATAATATACTTAGTACAGCACAATTTGGGTTTAGGAAACATCACTCTACATTGCAAGCAGAAATAGCTTTAACTTAGATTTTATTTAAAAATATTGTAGTATGTAATGTTAATATTATTCTTTCATTAGATGTATCTAAAGCTTCCAATAGAGTGACCAGAGCAATATTGGAAACAAAAATGTCCTGGTATGGAATTGGCTTTTCTTGGTTCATATCTTATTTAGATAACAGAAGGCAATATGCTTTTGGAATGATATTTCCGCCACAAACGAACTAAGATTGGGCGTAACACAGGGGTCGGTACTTGGAAGGTTATTATTTTCTATATTAGCAAATGACTTGTCACTATGTATTAAAAACAGTATAGCTATTCAATTTTCAGACTCCAATCAGCTAGTATTATCTGGTCACCCTAACTCAATATCGATTATATTCATAAAAATGGCGCAAAATTTGAATGTGTAATAAACTGGATGAACATAAACCAACTAGAGTTAAATGTAACCAAGACAAAGATGTTAATTGTTGGTAGTCCAAAAACCCTGAAAAAGTTAGAAAATATAAATTTTGAGTATAATGGACCAGTAATTACCCCAGAAAAAGAATTAAAAGTATGAAGGTTTAATTACCGATAATGAATTAAACTGGACAAATTATGTATCGCATGTTGCGCAATAATGTAACATAATATGGTCACTTTACCCCATACAGTATGTATTATCTAAGAGTAATAGAAAAACTGTAATGACTGCATACGTAATACTAATAAATAGATATATGATTTTACATCAGGTATACTCTAGGTGTAAAGAAATATGAAAATTAAAAAATCTAATACCTAATAATTTAACGTTAGAGCAGCATAAGAATGGTTATTGCTACCAGAGAATATTGTAAATGCAAATATGTTTAAAGCAAAATTTTATAAATATCTCATAAGTCAACGATAAAGAGATCTGAAGATGAAACGTATAGTATGAGTGGTCTTACCAGATATAAAAAAAACTATAAAAGAAGTCGTAATAAACTTTATATTGAAATCATAAGTGTATTGAAAACAGAATTTGTAATAATTTATTTTCTAAATTTGAGTCCAATATTAATGTAAGTAGAGTAACGGATGAACTCCTTCTCATGAAGGAATTCGTTACTTATTCTAAATAAATAAAGTAGGAAGGAAGCATCAACGGCTCCTTTTAATGCCTTCGAGGTTACACGTAATCAAAGATATACTAGGCAAATGCTTCAGGTCTTCGAATTTTCAAGTTTGGACGTCGGTTATTTTGACGAACATTTTCTTATTTGTCTACACGGATTATTAATATAAAATGGGTGCTATTTAACGAAGCAAATAAATTAATGAAATGCGCAAATTGTTTTATTGACGATCGCAAATAAATAATGAAATGCACTAATAAATTATGGAATGCGCTAATAAATTATGGAATGCGCTAATAAATTATTAAATGCGCTAATAAATTATGGAATGCGCTAATAAATTATGGAATGCGCTAATAAATTATGGAATGCGCTAATACAACTATTCTTGAAATATTTAACCCTTTTTACCAGGTTTTGCGAGGAACCATATCAAATTACCAAGAGATTAAATTACCAATTACCAAGAACAAATACAAGGTTTAATTCTCATAGGAAGTCATTAAAATTAATATCATTAAAAATCATTAAAGACACTATCAAGTAATACTACAGACGCATAAATATTAGCATTAGCAGAATTTGTGTATATTCTTATTTCATAAACGTTTTGCAAATTATAACCTAATTTAAAAGGTATTTTCTCATAAACGCAATTTTAAGTTAGTCCTACAAAGAATCCTTGCATGTCCGTCACATGCAGTGGCGGCTCTACCATTAGGCAAACTAGGCAATGGCCTAGTTTGCCTAGGCCCTCGAGCTTATCCGGTGAGCTAAAGAAAATAGAAGGCGACCGTAGTATAAGACGCACGTATTTTGCTTTGAGAAAAACGTTAACCTTTCATTATTTTTGGTAGTTTTAAGTTAAAAATTTAATTATTTTTGTTACAAATGACAAAAAAATTCGCTGCTCGTATGAATGGATATATTTTTTAATATTTTGTTTATTTGTTTTTTAAAGGATAAAAAAATTCGCTTCGCGTGTTGAGGATTGTTTTCATTTTTTGACGTTCAACTGTAACAAAAATTTGCGCTGGGCGTATAGAGGTGTCTTTTCCTTATTTGAGTTTCAAAATTTTCAAAAATTTGCACTGCGCGTATAAAGGTTTTTTTCATTATTTGACTTTCAAATGTTAAAAAAGTTTCGCACTGCAGGTATACAGGTTTTTTTCATTATTTTTGCTATCAAACGTTAAAAAAGCTTCGCGCTCAACGCGAATAATACCTAGTCTTAATGATTTGCCTTTCAAATATTAATAACAAGCCGGTCAGCCCCAATGACCGGTCACTCAAATGTAGCCCGCAAAGCAAATCTAAGATTTGCAAAAACGAATCTAGCAAATCTTAATTTTTACCAATGTGGTTGGGCTTGGTTGAACGTAGGATTATTAAACGTCCGCACCCTTTCTGTTCTACAATGAGCATATGAACGACAGTGCGATGATAACTCATTCGACACACGAAAGACAATATTGGGCGCACCAAAGACAAATTAACAAAATCCTTTCACTTAGTTGTAAGAGGAATTATGGCAAAAATTCAGCTTTTAATATTTGGCCAACTCTGACAGCTCTAAGCGACTCCGATATCAAACCGTTAAAACAATACCGGTCAAACAAATTTATTCAAAAAAGTTTAAATTTATTTGAATTCTTTAGAATTTGTTTGAATTTATTTGATTTAAAAAAAATATTTGAACTTATTTGAATTTATTTGATTTTATTTGAATTCATTTGAAATTATTTGAATTTATTTGAATTTATTTGAATTTATTTGAATTCATTTGAAATTATTTGAATTTATTTGAATTTAATTGATTTTATTTGAATTCATTTGAAATTATTTGAATTTATTTGATTTGATTTTAATTTATTTGAGTATATTTGAATTCATTTGAAATTATTTGAATTTATTTGAATTTATTTGAATTTATTTGAATTCATTTGAAATTATTTGAATTTATTTGAATTCATTTGAAATTATTTGAATTTATTTAAATTTATTTGATTTTATTTGAATTCATTTGAAATTATTTGAATTTATTTGATTTGATTTTAATTTATTTGAGTATATTTGAATTTATTTGAATTTATTTGAACTTATTTGATTTTATTTGAATTTATTTGAACTTATTTGAATTTATTTGATTTTATTTGAATTTATTTGAATTTATTTGATTTGATTTTAATTTATTTGAACTTACTTGAATTTATTTGATTTTATTTGAATTTATTTGAACTTATTTGAATTTATTTGATTTTATTTGAATTAATTTGAATTTATTCAAAAAAGTTTGAATTTATTTTAATTTATTCAAAAAAGTTTGAATTTATTTGAATTTATTCAAAAAAGTTTGAATTTATTTGAATTTATTCAAAAAAGTTTGAATTTATTTGAATTTATTCAAAAAAGTTTGAATTTATTTGAATTTATTCAAAAAAGTTTGAATTTATTTGAATTTATTCAAAAAAGTTTGAATTTATTTGAATTTATTTAAAGTTGTTTGAATTTATTTGAATTTATTTGAATTAATTCAAAAAAGTTTGAATTTATTTGAATTTATTTAAAGTTGTTTGAATTTATTTGAATTTATTCAAAATAGTTTGAATTTATTAAAGAGCGATGTCTACTGGTCGCCAGTTTGGACTACGACATATAGTGGTCTCCAATGCAGACTATGACATATTTATAGTTTGTATTGTGCTTGCTGTAAAGGTAAAGCCATTCTGTGCGATGAGGACTCATTCGGTCACACAGAATTGGGCGCACAGAAACAGAAGACAAATTAACATAGTCCCTTCACTTAGTTATAAGAGTAATATAACAATTGGTCAGCTTTTTCAAGCTTCAAATGACTGCTATTATAAATATTATAAACAATTGGTCATCTTTTTCAAGTTTCAAATGACTGCTATTATAAATATTAGAAACAATTGGTCATCTTTTTTAAGTTTCAAATGACTGCTATTATAAATATTAGAAACAATTGGTCATCTTTTTCAAGTTTCAAATGACTGCTATTATAAATATTAGAAACAATTGGTCATCTTTTTCAAGTTTCAAATGACTGCTATTATAAATATTAGAAACAATTGGTCATCTTTTTCAAGTATCAAATGACTGCTATTATAAATATTAGAAACAATTGGTCATCTTTTTCAAGTTTCAAATGACTGCTATTATAAATATTAGAAACAATTGCGCATTATTTCTTCCATTTCTTTTTGGGTCTCTAAAAATAGGGTAGTCTCCCAAATGAATAGGATTCTCGCCTAGGGCCTCACGGGTACCCAGAGCTGCTCTGGTCGCATGGATTTAGAATTCTATGGATTTCCCACTCGTTGTTTGAATTATGAGTTCGCTTTGTACGTTGTCCTTTTAGGAGATATTATTTATATATTTGCATTTTAAATTGAAATATTTAATTATCTATATATTGGTTCTTTGTAATTGGTAATTTAATCTTTAATCTCTTGGTAATTTAATATGGTTCCTTTATAATGTGATTCCCATTATGATGTGTTAATTTAATATTTAGTATTCAAAGGTAAAAAGGGTTAAATATTTCAAGAATAGTTCACGAATGTTGCTTTTAAGTAATCCAGATTTGATATATTTGTTACTATGGATTGAAAATATTTTTGACTTTATTTCTGGTTCCATTTTGTTCGTATCTAACTCATATAGGATGGTATGTTTACTGTAGTGCTTTTAGATTGGCAGATATAGGATGGTATGTTTACTGTAGTGCTTTTAGATTGGCAGATATAGGATGGTATGTTTACTGTAGTGCTTTTAGATTGGCAGATATAGGATGGTATGTTTACTGTAGTGCTTTTAGATTGGCAGATATAGGATGGTATGTTTACTGTAGTGCTTTTAGATTGGCAGATATAGGATGGTATGTTTACTGTAGTGCTTTTAGATTGGCAGATATAGGATGGTATGTTTACTGTAGTGCTTTTAGATTGGCAGATATAGGATGGTATGTTTACTGTAGTGCTTTTAGATTGGCAGATATAGGATGGTATTTTAATATTTTAGTGCGATATTTCTAAGGTGGTATTTTTAGGGTGGTATTTTGATGGTAGTTTTAGTCCGACCGAGGGCTTATAAAACGGTCTTTTCTGTCTGTCTGTCTGTCTGTTAGGTCTCTAACTTTCGTAAATCTTAATCAAAAATTTTTTTACTCCGGATTTGAACGAATTGGCTTAAGTCACAGGCTAATTTCGTTGGCCAGGAAAATCGTTCGAACGGTTTTCTCTGAAAATTCTATTATTGTCATATGGCCGAGGATTCCTTGGCTTCCGGGCTTCCTTGGCGCTTGGGCGCGAGACAGAATTCCCTCGTACATCTGTCAATATTTTCAGTCAATTTTTGTAATTTTTTGAAGTAATCTTGAATTTGGTGTTGTAAATTGTATGTCAGTTTATCCCCTGTGATTCCTGCTCTCGAATGACACATAATTTTCAGTTTTTGACGCATTATTTTCAACTTTATTGTGCAACGTCTGAATGCAGTTAGTGTTTACACATTAAAAGTCACTAATTACAATACACAACTTGAGTTCAACCCTTTGAAGACTACTTTTCAAGAGGATTTTCTTTACATCCGTTTTACAAACTTCAGAGGGGGCGAAAACTGGTGTTTAGTCCCCTCGCGTGTAAGTATCGAGTCGTGACCTCTTTGTTGGATGTTGATTGAATAGTTGTCATTCTCTTATATGTTTATGGAATCTAACTGTAATTTTTTGATTAAACCATTGTGACTGGACTGAGGGCCTACAACATTATGGATGGGGAGAAAAATGGCGTATTCTTTGGAACTTCCATCTAATGAAGAAATTTTTACATCCGTTTTACAAACTGCAGAGGGGGCGAAAACAGGTGTTTAGTCCCCTCGCGTGTAAGTTTCGAGGCGTGGCCTTTTGTCGACTTGTAAATTGATCAGTGTTATTCTCTTGTATGGAATCTAACCGTATTTTTCTGTTTAAACACATGCAATTGGACTGAGGATCTGTTATACTATCGAGGAGTCGAAAACAGGTGTCTATTCGTGTAGTGAATCGTTTGGTGATCTGGATTACTTACACAATGGAAGTATGCAAAATCTGTAAAGGCAAGAAGGATAGAAGACACATTTTAATCTGTCGACTGTGTCGCTGCTTCACTCACAGAACCTGCTTGCCATCAAGAATTTCGAACGACAAATTTGTTAAAGCAAAAGAAGAATTTCAATGTGAAAACGTTTGTGTAATTTCTACTGCTACTCATCCGACCTTGTGGATTTCAAATGAATTTTGTCTGGAAGACTCGTTTTTTGACTGTGTGAACGAATGCAACGTATCTGTTAGTACTCATGTTATGCATGTTAATAATACCGTATCAGATAATACCCAAAATAATTATATAGGAGATTGATAATTATGACGCTTACAAGTAGTCTGGTAGTCAATGACAAAACATTCGAACTTCGCTTTTTTCACTTTCTGCAAAATTTGAGCCAATTTGAAGTTACATTTGAGCCAACTGAATACCAACACTTCTATTTGGCTCAAATTTTGCAGAAAGTGAAAAAAGTGAAGTTCGAATGTTTTGTCTTTGACTACCAGACTACTTGTAAGCATCATAATTATCAATCTCCTAGGTAATTATTTTGGATAATACCGTATCAGATAATGTGATGTCTAGTACAAATCGTAATAATGTGTGTAAGTTTATTCCTGGTGCTAAAAAATTCAGGTTAGAAAAGGGTTTGAAGTACATGCACTTTAATGTGAATGGTATTAAGAGTAGAATTGATGAGGTTAGGCAATTATTAGTAACAGAAAGTAATATAGTTGCCTGTAGTGTTACTGAAAGTAAACTTAACAGCTGTGATTTAACCAATGTTTTCTATGTTAATGGTTACTCTTGTTTAAGACTGGACAGAGATATTAATCGTGGCGGCGGAATGCTCATCTATGTAAAAAAGCCGTATAGTTTCTCAGAAATTCAAATTCCTGCTGGCTTAATTAAGAATAAGTTTTTAGAAATTAATTCGTTAATTATCAAAAGAAATGGCTACCCAAATGTGGTTTTTACTACTGTGTATAATACTCCGCCTAATGCAATTAATGCTAATCATAAGGATTGCTCTGTTGAATCCATACATGATGTTGTTAGTTTTCTTAGTAGAATTAAGTATGAACATATTGTAGCTGGTGACTTTAACATTGACTTGCTAGTTAAATCTAGGTTTAGTAAGGAACTGTTAAATTGTATGAATGAATTTAATCTTTATCAATGTGTTGTGGGACCGACTAGAATTACTTCTACCTCTGAAACATTACTAGATCATATTTATGTTAGCGATAAAGATAAATATTTTATTAATGGTAATTTTCCTTTCGCTGGGTCGGATCATAATTGTACATACGTAGTACGTAGGCATAATAGACGTAGTAGTTCTGTACTTATTGAAAGTAGAAATTTTACTAACTGTGATTGGGAAAAGTTGGAAATGGAATTTGCGGAAATTGATTGGTCGTTTTTGTCAGAGGGTAATATAAATGATAATATATTTATGTTTGAAATGAAGGTGTTAGATCTGTTGGATAGGTTTGCCCCTGTAACGAGGAAAATGTGTAAAGCCCGTAATTGCCCTTGGTACTCTAACGAAGTTTCACAGTTATGTATTTTACGTGATAAATTGAAGAAAAAGGCAATAATGTCTAAATGTAAAGTAGATTGGAAAAACTACAATGTTTGTAAATCACGGGCAAAGAACTTGTTAAATTTGTGTAAACGCAGATATTATCACAACAAGTTTAATTTGGGCACTGATTCTGAGAATCTATGGAATGTAGTGAATGAAATTACTGGGTTCAGAAAAAAAGATGTCCCCAGCATCACAAGACTTGTTACGGACAGTGGATGTGTTATTGAGCAGGAGAACGAAATATTTGATGAATTTTCAAGTGTTTTTATTGTTGATAAAATTCAAACGCACTCGGAATGTGAAATTAATAACAAAATTAACGAGTACTGCGATAAGTATGAAATGAACAGTGGTGAAACATTCTCATTACCGCTCGAGATTACTGAGACCGAAATCAGGGAGGCTATTTGTAAAGTTAAAGGGTCTGGAAACAACAAGTTTCATGTTCCTGCTAGGGTTGTAAAGCAGTTGGTGGGTATAATTTGTCCACTTACGATTATGTTTAACTTTATGTTTAAATCTTGCACTATTCCTGTACAATTTAAAAGCTCAACTATTACTGCTTTATATAAAGGAAAGGGTTCTAAATTAGGTGCCCGAAGTTACAGAGCTATCTGTTGTGCAACATATCTTTGTAAAGTTTTTGAATTCGTTGTATTTCGAAGACTAAGCAGAATGGTTGACGAAGACTTGGATTCAATTTGGGTTCAGAAAAAACAGAGGTTGTGATAATGCCATTCAATTCTTCACACAGAGTGTTCATGATAGTATTGATGTACGTAATGGTAGAGTTGTTGCCGTCTTTGTCGATCTAAAAATGGCCTTTTACTCTGTTCAGCATGATTTGCTAATTTTTAAACTTATTGATAAGTTTAAACTTGAACCTTATATGGTCAAGCTCATGAAAAATTATTTTTCTGGGAGAATTGTTAATATAAAAAATGGAAAGGATGTGGTGTCTAGTTACAGAAACATAGAAACTAGTACGGGTGCTGGGAGTTCACTAGGTCCTTTATTATTTAGTTTATTTATTAATGATGTAGGGTCCAGCTTTGATATTGATTACGCACTTTATGCTGATGATTTGGTATGCTGGTATGGTGGTACGGATGTAAACGATGTTATCGTGAGAATTAATTCAAATATTAGTAAATTGCAGAACTGGTGTGTTCAGAATAAATTGGAAATTAATGTAGACAAGACTAAATATGTCATATTTCACAAAGGAGGTGATTCTGTAGTAAAAGACATGGTGTATGATGATGTTATTCTTAATAATTTAATTGTTGAAAGAGTATTTCAATTCAAGTTTCTAGGTACTGTATTAGATAGTACATTAACCTTTAATGATCATTATGACTATGTGGAGAAAAGAATGAAATGTGCAATATCAAAAATGTATTCAATTAAGAGACTTGTACCTGAGAAAATTATAGGTACACTTCTACATGCGTATGTCATTTCCATCTATGAAAGTTCTATGTGTGTTTGGGCTGTGCAAACTTCTCGTAAGCTTAAACGAATTCAAAATATAATCGATAGATTTATCCTAAATTATTTTGTACCAAAACTGTGTAAATGTAATCCGATTAAGTTTGGTAAATACTCTATGAAACGGAAAAGGAAAAATGGGAGCAAAATTATTATTACTGACCTTTTAATACGATTGAATATATTGACGTTAGCGGAAAGAAAAGCTCTTAACCTCATTAAATTGGTTTGGAAAAGCTTAAATGCTGGCTATGCAGGGACCAAAAATTGGTTTAAGTTAAGTAATATGTACTCATGTACCTTTCCTAGAATTCAAGCTGTAAGTAGTAGAAAGACCTCAGTTAAGAATGCGGCTGTTAGTATCTGGAATAGTTTGCCCAGACACTGGGTGTACGCTGATTTGTCCCTGGCAGAATTGGTAAATGTTGCTAAGCAGTGGTTAGTTTTAAAGAGAAATGACACGGTGGTGTTCTATTGATAAATGGATTGTGTTGTATACTATTTGAATTACGATTTATAAAATGTTAGTTAGTATTACTATATCAAATTAAACTTTATTGCTTATGTGACTTGGGGGTATAGCGGCGATCACCCTTGAGGTGAATTGCTGATTTCAATTATGTAATTGAATGGACCGTGTTGTCACTGAAATAAAGCCGAATCTTGAATCTTGAGGAGATAGTCAATTCAACTTTTAGTCAAAATTTCAATCTCACCGCTTTTGATAATAAATGAATTTGACATACCCATAATGAAATTTCCATAAAGTCCAACCTTTCCGTGAATTTTATATCGTTTCTGATTTACAAGTAATAGAAATCAATAAATTATGCCAAAATTTGCGTTGAAAAAATGAGGATATTCCAAATTAAAAAGTGCTTCATTTGCTTTCTAAGCGGGATAGCATTAAAACATTTAACCTGCTTCCCAAAATTTTAAAGTTTGCTTCATAAAATATCAAAATTTCTAACGCAAAATTTCGAAATTCGCTTCACTAAATGCCTATATATGCTTCACAAAATCTCAAGTTTTGCTTCCCAATATTTCATTAAAAGATTTTCGAAATTTCACAATTTGGTTCTCAAAATTTCAATATATACTTCTCATAATTTCAATATATGCTTCTCATAATTCCAATACACGCTTCTCATTATTTCAATATATGCTTCTCATTATTTCAATATATGCTTCTCATAATTTCAATACATGCTTCTCATAATTTCAATATATGCTTCTCAGAATTTCAATATATGCTTCTCACAATTTCATTATATGCTCATTGATTATTGTTGTTTTACCCGTCAAAGTTCTAAAGCAGACAATTTTAAAATTTTGTAATGCTATTTCTACTAAGGGGTGGCTAGTCCGCCAACGGGTAATATCGGAGGGCAGTCAATCACATTGGCACGACCGCAGGTCGTGCTAATGAGGTGGATATGCCCGGAGTCACTACCGGCTAACCAGTCCGAGAACGGACGGAAGCGGAGGACAAGCAGTCTCATTAGTCCGACCGAAGGTCGGGCTAATGATACTGCTTGGCCGGAGTTTTTTAGGATTGTATTTTTAAGTTGCTAACTCTAGGGTGGTATTTTTAGGATGGTTAGGTTTGGTAAGTAGATGGAAAAGTAAGTAGATGATGGCAACTGGGCAACTGGCCACTCCTCCTTGCTTGGTAGGATTCGTAATGTATAATTTTTAAGCTTCATAATTTAATAATTTATTAGCGCATTCCATAATTTATTTGCGGTGGTTATTAAATTATTTGCGTGACCGCCTTTTGCGGGTTTAATAAAACTTTAGTGCATTTTAAAATTTATATTAGTGAGTTTATTTATATTTATTAGTGCACATGTATTTGCGGTAGTCAATAATATATTAGCGGCGAATACTATAACCCATATAAAATACGAGAATCTCCCTTTTACGTCGGAGCAGAATATAGTTAACAATGTTAAAAGTTCGTTAAATAAGGATAGTAAATTTCTACTTACTATTGGTACTTACGTAAATATTGGTTCATTTTTAGCGAGTTTCAGGCTCACTTATTGAACCACCGTTTTATCTGCCCGTAGGTGTATGCTTGCACTCTCGAAGGTTTGACCAATTTGGATAAAACTTCGCATTAGACTACTTACCTCACCATGGTTAGGAAACCCAATTGAAAGTGGGTTTGGTCGACCCACGATCATTTTAGATGCCGCACGCTTACATTACATTGAATAAGACAGGAAAATGGGGGTTTGGATACAAAAAGTTTGTTAGCAGGATAGTAAAGATTATTTGACACTGCTTTCACTTTATATTGAATAACATAAGTGATAAAATAAGTGACAGCATTGAACATTTGATTTTGCTTTGATAAAGTTTTGGAAAGTCGCCTTACATTTTCAGTATTCGCATCCCAAATATTTAAAATTCGCTTCCCAAATATTTAAAATTCGCTTTCCAAATATTTAAAATTCGCTTCCCAAATATTTAAAATTCGCTTCCCAAATATTTAAAATTCGCTTTCCAAATATTTAAAATTCGCTTCCCAAATATTTAAAATTCGCTTGCAAAATATTTAAAATTCGCTTTCCAAATATTTAAAATTCGCTTCCCAAATATTTAAAATTCGCTTTCCAAATATTTAAAATTCGCTTCCCAAATATTTAAAATTCGCTTCCCGAATATTTAAAATTCGCTTTCCAAATATTTAAAATTCGCTTCCAAAATATTTAGTTTAGCTTAGATATTATATTTAATTTTTGTTTAATATTTAATGATATTATATTTAATTGTTTATATTTTAATTAGTGGACAAAAGTAGCGTCACCACATTACTATGGAGTTAACGGGGCCTCTTCGGCGGAGAGTAAGATAGTATATTATAGTATGTGTTATCGTTATATGTATAGTATTTACGTGTTATTAGAGAGTTAGTGCAGGTTTGACATATCACATATAAATATAACTTATCACTTATAACTTAAAATTATAAGTTATATGTCAAAAATTGTCTCGTTGGTTACATATACTTAAAATTATAAGTTACGTCATAAGTTATAAGTTTCTGTTAGATGAAAGAAGATTTTCCATGGTAACGGGAATTTTGAAACATATATCTTGTACTACTTACGCTATACGTTTAGTCAAAGTTGCCCTAACTCCCATGTAAATTTTAAAACTTATAACTTAAATGTGATAAGTTATATGTTATAAATTATAAGTCAATTGTTGCCCTAAGTATCTATTATAGAGTTATATATTTACTTGTTATTGTTAATCTTATTGTTGGTACACTCACCTACTGTATTTAAGAATGGAGAATGGAATGTGGGTCAGTAGTGAGGTACATTGTTAATATTCATGGTTGTTAAAGTATAGAATGAATGAGACACTAATTTGCATAGGTAAAATGGATTATCATTTTTGTATTTTTAACATCGCTGACTTATGGCTGTAAAAGCTATGTAGTGAAGGAATCCGTGTTTTTAAGAATGATGCAATTTGTGAATGAAATTACTAAAAGGAACTTGTTTGTAAACGATGACTAATGGTATAATCCTATTTTGTTCTACTTTTACTTCCTGTGACACTAGGATAAAATTACTGATGTTAATTTATGTAATTTGATGTTAATTTACTCTGAACCATTGCTTCCTTTCATTGTTTCCTATTTAAAAGTATGTACTAGAGTTTAAGTATAAATACCAGCTAAATGTAACCCATTACTTAGTGCCATTGTAACTCTGGAATAGAACGTTACTCTGTTGGTCTGAGGAAATAAAAGCATACTACCACGAGATTCTTTCGTTGGCGTATTTGTATTTCTCATTCGGCACTCACATTACGATTATAAGAGCAATTTACCAGTCATACTCTCATTTCTGACCTGATCGCTAATAAGCATCTTTAACTCTTTTCCAGTCCTTTAACAATTAGAATGGCTGCCAAGTTTAGTTTGCTCCCTTTAAATTTCTTCCATTCCATTCGTTATATGTCGAGGTGAATTTAACTACACTTGATTGAATCAATTTCACATTGTGTATTACCTCATGATTTTGTTCTATTCGAAAACGCATATTTAGTATATACGATGTATTATATATATGGCGCTCCATTATAATGAGTAGACAATAACTTTGTGGAAATATAAAATGCACCCCTGACGAAAACAACTTAGTTCGAAAATGAAAATCGACCAATCAAATGGCCAATATTTTAATAGATTTCGACCACTCACCTGCCGCTTCCATGACACCTTCAGTTAAGCAAAGTGCATACAATGCTGATGAGAACTGCATAGTAAAAATCCCTACTAAAGACAAAACAAGTGTCCAACGGTGCTGTGGAAGCGCTTCCTGATTGGTAGTGTTTCGTCATTTTGAGGGTTTCTTATAGGCGGATTGGCATTTCTTCATTGATTGTATTTTTAAATGCCAATAGTCTGTCTATAAGATGGCATCTAAATGACGAAACGTTAGCAATCAGAAAGCGCTTTCATAACCCGTTGGACACTTGATTTTTCTCTAGTGGAGATTGTACAATAAATATAAAGCAATGATTTTGCAGAAATTTACGATTCTTATTTAACGAACTTTTGAGGCCCGTACAATCAGCATTGACGTGAACCTTAAGACTGACTTAAGATCAGCTTTAAAATCTCTGATTGCTCCTTATGGTAATTGTGTGTAATTCTTGGTACATTCGAATATTAAGTCAGTCTTAAGTTTCAAGTCAATGCTGAACTGCTGATTGACGGGTCTCAGTGTCTTATCCCTGGATATTTTAGATTGTCATTAAATATTCACCTCGCATGTAGAGTAGTAGCTACAACAACCACAAGCAGTGCCCCAGAAATAAATATTGACAGCACAATTTTGAACCACGTAAAAAGAAAGTCCTGGTTGTCTTCTGTTAATAAAAATTGTGTATTTACCAAGGCGTTTCCATGGAAATTATTATTGGCTGCCATTTAAAGCGGCTTAAAAACATTGAATTATGTCTTAAAAAAGCATTTATTGTGGCTTAAAAGGGTATTAGCTTAAAGAAGTAGGTTTGTGGCTTATTACATGCATTTAATTTGGCTTAAATTACTTCTCGTTTTAAGTCATCTATAGTTTGTAAATTATGCAATCATTATAATTGATAACTTATTTAATCATGTATACAAAGTGAATTAGTAATAATTGTTGCTTAAACATCGTCCGGTTACATCATCATTGCCACATTTTTCTCTGTAATAGTCTCTCCGTGACCATTCAAATTCCGTAAAATTGCATTTTGGTTTCGCACTCCACTTTCAAAGAAACTCCACTTGAGATCCACTACTTGCATATCCACAATCATGCATAGGCATGATAATTTAATTTACCCTGCATTTAAGCCATAATACTATAACCTGTATTAAGCCACATTAAATACATTGGCTGCTAATCTCCTCTTAAGCCAGAAAAAAATGTTTTTTAAGACAATATACATTGTTTTTAATCCGCTTTAAAATTAAGTCATTACGCTATTAGGCTATTAGATAATTTAATTTACCCTGCATTTAAGCCATAATACTATAACCTGTATTAAGCCACATTAAATACATTGGCTGCTAATCTCCTCTTAAGCCAGAAAAAAATGTTTTTTAAGACAATATACATTGTTTTTAAGCCGCTTTAAAATTAAGTCATTATTATTTAGCTACTTAACAGGTGACAATTTTTTACATGTGTTAAAAAAGGATAAGCTACGGGACGAATTTAAGGGTAAATAGTATAGTAGTATCTATAAAGCAAAAGCATTACTTTTAATTTATATATGTTACATCCACACATGCAACTTTGTGGTTCGCTAAAATAGCAAACCGATTCCTTACAAAACCATGGTTCGCTTCGGTTAGGTTCGCTCGCATTTTTTGTAACATCTCGGTTCGATGCGGTTCGCTCGAATTTTTGTAACGCCTCGGTTCGATGCGATTCGCTCGAATTTTTGTAACACCTCGGTTCGATGCGATTCGCTCGAATTTTTGTAACACCTCGGTTCGATGCGGTTCGCTCGAATTTTTGTAACACCTCGGTTCGATGCGGTTCGCTCGAATTTTTGTAACACCTCAATTCGATGCGGTTCGCTCGAATTTTTGTAACACCTCGGTTCGATGCGGTTCGCTCGAATTTTTGTAACACCTCGGTTCGATGCGGTTCGCTCGAATTTTTGTAACACCTCGGTTCTATACGGTTCGCTCGAATTTTTGTAACACCTCGGTTCGATGCGGTTCGCTCGAATTTTTGTAACACCTCGGTTCGATGCGGTTCGCTCGAATTTTTGTAACACCTCGGTTCGATGCGGTTCGCTCGAATTTTTGTAACACCTCGGTTCGATGCGGTTCGCTCGAATTTTTGTAACACCTCGGTTCGATGCGGTTCGCTCGAATTTTTGTAACACCTCGGTTCGATGCGGTTCGCTCGAATTTTTGTAACACCTCGGTTCGATGCGGTTCGCTCGAATTTTTGTAACACCTCGGTTCGATGCGGTTCGCTCGAATTTTTGTAACACCTCGGTTCGATGCGGTTCGCTCGAATTTTTGTAACACCTCGGTTCGATGCGGTTCGCTCGAATTTTTGTAACACCTCGGTTCGATGCGGTTCGCTCGAATTTTTTGTAAAACTCGGTTTGGTTCGTTCAAAAATTATTTTAGAACTGGTGTGCTTCGGTTCTGTTCGTTTAAATTTTTTTCAGTTCGTTTCGGTTGCTTAACACTGCTCCTACCAAGGGTCAACCGAACGCTATGCACCAATGGGTTACAATTGTAACCTATACATAGGACCAGTACAAAATGAAAGATTACTTTCACATTCATGATGTCTGCCTAGAGGAACATTCATCAACATCAGAGACTGCAAATAAGTACTATTATCCGTAATTGTAAGTCCATAAGGACTTAGTTTTTTTCATCGCGTTTACTTTGAAAAGTTGAAGTTCAGGCCAATTTATTTCGATGTGCGCAACATGATCCAGCAAAAAAAATTTTACAGCCGCAACGGCCATAGTAAGGACTACACATTTAAGCAAAAATTGGCTGCTAATTTTTGCTACTTTTGGAAATAGAAAATTTCAAATCATAAATATCAACGCTGTACGTTGACGGAGTCAAGTTGTTTAGGGTAACATGTCAAAAACCGAAATCGGTTTTTAGGCTCACTTGTGGTGCCGTGTTGTCTGTCCGTATATATGTACGTGAACACGATAACTCTTGACCGATTTGGATAAAACCTCGGATTTGGACTCATCGATCTAACTTAGAACCGTATTTAAAATGGACGTGGTCACCCCACCCCTTTCGGAGATAACGCGCGCTCTTATAAGGAATAAGATATGATGGGGTTTTGGGTACTAAAATATCTTACACCGCTTCTAGTAGTTTGTTAGCGGGATAGTAAAAAATATTTTACACCGCTTCCACTTTATAAGCAATAAGATACTCAAATGGGGTTTTTAGGTGTAAAATTTTGAGAAGCGGTATACACACTTTTTAGATGTCTTTTACTATATGAAGCGGCAAGCTCACTTTTTTGTTGTTTCCCACTTTATGAAGCGGTAAGCTAACTTTTTGGGTGTTTCCCACTTTATGAAGCGGTAAGCTTACTTTTTGGGTGTTTCCCATTTTATGAAGCGGTAAGCTAACTTTTTGGATGATATTGGAAGCATTCATTATTTATATGACAACCATTTAATTTAGGCCCAGTTTCTGTAAAGAGATAATTTATTCCCTTTAACCCTCTGGCTCGCTTCATGTTACGGCTTGGCGAAGTTTTTACTCTGGCTCGCTTTCTGTAACGGTTTGGCGATGTTTTTTTTGTGTCCCAAAAATTTTTTGGGGGAAAGTGACGATGGAATTTTGATAAAGGGTCTATAGAGTGCCTAGAAATTAATAGCACAGATACCGCAGAAAATTCTAGAAATTTGCCATTGTGCGTATATAACAATGATATTGTTTTTCAGTATTACAAATAATATTTCGAAAAGCATTCGTATTCTAAATCGAGTTTACCAAGGTAATAGAAAAATAATGCATATATGTCAATGGATGACCCCTTAGCACACAAAGACTTTTCCTCAGAGGTTATCGCAAATTGGTGATCATTTACATGGAAAGGATAGATAGATTTTCAACTTTTTTTCAAAAAATCCATATCTCCGAAACTACTGAACGGATTTTTATCATTTTTTCGGGAAAATGTAAATAAATTTCTAAAACTCAGCTACTGTGATGCAAAAATTACTCAATGGTCAAGTAAAAATTTTACAACTGTTTAAAGTTGCAAAAGTTACAATTGTAATCCATTGGTTAGGCTCGGGTTAAAGAATTTTAAGAGGTTGGTCCGGTTCGCTCAAATTTTTTTAGAACTGATGCAGTTAGGTTCGGTTTCCTTAAAAATTTTTTGGGACTGGTTGGGTGCGGTTCGCTAAGCGGAAGTAGTAAGTGAATGTGCACTTGCAAAGGGACATAAGATAGACAAGCTGTTTACCTTGTTATACTATGGTAGTATTAGCCAGATGCAGATAGGAGAATAAGCTTCTCCGCCAAATTAGGATTGGTTGATTTAAGAAATGAAGAAATTTGTTTGCAGATAAGCACCGAACTACCCGGGTGAATTGAATTGCATATCTACGTTTTAACAATCTGATACATTTTAGTGGTAATCTGTTTTGAGTTTCATCGGTTATTTTCATGAATAAAAATCACCCAATTTTACAACTTTGCCATAGTACATGAATTATCCTTAACTTTTGGAAGAAATGACAAATGCAGTTTGCCACTGAAATGTTTGAACCAATTAAGAATCGAAGAAATACAATTCCACCTCCCCGGGTAAAATCAATGCTTTCGGTAGGTATCTTTGAAAGCTACAATTTTTGAAGACATATTCTTCCATTTCTAAAATCGACATAGCTGAATTGCTCTGAAAAAAAATTAATCTCATATCTTGGTTTAACGTGCGAGCAGTATGTAAAAGGTTTACCTTTGTAAGCATGGCCGGCCTGTAGGAGCAATTGGCCGGCCGGCATTTGAAATGCTACATAAAATTCGGCCGCTTTTAAATTCTTCATAAAATTTCGGACGACCTTCGGCCTTTTGTAATATCTCTTCAAAAATCGGCCGGCCTTCGGCCATTTTCTAATATCTCTTCAGAAATTCGACCCGCCTTCGGCCGCTTTTTACATTGCGGCCGGGTTTCGGCCTGCAATATTAGATATCTATCCAATATTAGAACGACCTTTGACACTGTACTTCGGTGTCAATTATCACACAATTGTGGTAACCCTCAAAGTATATAGCAGGAATCTTTGTATCCTTTAAGGTTCCTGCCTATAGGATTTCAATGACGTCAACGTCACTATTATAATTTGCTACCTTATCTCTGTGCTTTTAAAATGGCCTTAAGTCTTTAACACACATTTTACATTAACTGATTAATAATCAACTCATTAATAACTGATTAACGATCAACTCATTAATAAATGATTAACAATCAACTCATTAATAAATGATTAACAATCAACTCATTAATAAATGATTAACAATCAACTCATTAATAACTTATTAATAATCAACTCATTAATAACTGATTAAAAATCAATCAATTAATAACTGATTAAAAATCAATTAATTAATAACTGATTAACAATCAACTCATTAATAACTGATTAATAATCAACTTATTAATAACTGATTAATAATCAACTTATTAATAACTGATTAATAATCAACTTATTAATAACTGATTAATAATCAACTTATTAATAACTGATTAATAATCAACTTATTAATAACTGATTAATAATCAACTTATTAATAACTGATTAATAATCAACTTATTAATAACTGATTAATAATCAACTCATTAATAACTGATTAATAATCAACTCATTAATAACTGATTAATAATCAACTCATTAATAACTGATTAATAATCAACTCATTAATAACTGATTAATAATCAACTCATTAATAACTGATTAATAATCAACTCATTAATAACTGATTAATAATCAACTCATTAATAACTGATTAATAATCCACTCATTAATAACTGATTAATAATCAATTCATTAATAACTGATTAATAATCAACTCATTAATAACTGATAAATAATCAATTCATTAATAACTGATTAATAACTGATTGATAATCAACTGATTAATAACTGATTGATAATCAACTGATTATCTCCGCTACATATTTACTCCGTGTTGCACCGAAGTTTTTTTTTACGGAATGGACGGACTTGACAGGACCCCTTTGAACACAGCGCACAGTAGTAACAGTGACTGTGGATTTCACGGACCACAGTTACATTTTTGTAGAAAAAACTTATGGCTACGGGGTCGTGTCACCGAAGTGGTGACACGACCCCGTAGCCGTAAGTTTTCGTTTCACCCCCTGACCTGTCTGTTCACCCCCATGTCTTTTCAAACCTGTCTGTTCACCCCCATGTCTTTTCAAACCTGTCTGTTCACCCCCATGTCTTTTCAAACCTGTCTGTTCACCCCCATGTCTTTTCAAACCTGTCTGTTCACCCCCATGTCTTTTCAAGCCTGTCTGTTCACCCCCATGTCTTTTCAAGCCTGTCTGTTCACCCCCATGTCTTTTCAAGCCTGTCTGTTCACCCCCATGTCTTTTCAAGCCTGTCTGTTCACCCCCATGTCTTTTCAAGCCTGTCTGTTCACCCCCATGTCTTTTCAAGCCTGTCTGTTCACCCCCATGTCTTTTCAAGCCTGTCTGTTCACCCCCATGTCTTTTCAAGCCTGTCTGTTCACCCCCATGTCTTGTCAAGCCTGTCTGTTCACCCCCATGTCTTTTCAAGCCTGTCTGTTCACCCCCATGTCTTGTCAAGCCTGTCTGTTCACCCCATGTCTTTTCAAGCCTGTCTGTTCACCCCCATGTCTTTTCAAGCCTGTCTGTTCACCCCCATGTCTTTTCAAACTAGCTGACTTTACTAAAATAAGTCATATGTAGTTACTTACATGTTACATACAATTAGTATTGTTTCTGGAATTGCAGAAGTCACACATAAGTTCGTCTCACACACTCTGAATAAATAGATATATAAACTAAAATATACTTCACGTAATACCTACAAAGGAAGTGAATTCTGCTACCGTCTTTGCAGTTGGCATTTAGAAACGAACAGTTTTTGCAATTTGACTCTGGATACTACCAGAGAATACTATTTATTTTATAAACTGTTTTTGCCGAACTAAAAAATCTTAATACAACGGTAAGCAAATAAATACAGTATACTAAAATAGACTAATATAATTTTGTCAAACGATCCGTTTTTTGCAAAACGGTCCATGTGCCGTGCATTTGCCAAATGGTCCGCCTAACCGAAATTTGTTTTGTGCCAAACGGTCCTTTGCCAAACGTGCGGACATCTACAGTAGTACACCCTTTGGCCTACTTCCCTTTCGCTGAGGGATGCGAAAATATCAGTACAGCGTGGTCCATAACTAAGGTATACAGCTGTTCCGGAAGAACCGGAAGTAGCACAGCAAAACTGTTAGCACCATTCGAAAGCCAGTGCAAAATTACATTGAAATCTCTAATTTGGTTAAAATCGGTTGAAGGTAACAGGGTAAAATAATTCCGTGAAAAGAAAAATTACAAAAAATATGAATTTAGAATTTGTTGGAAATTACGTATGGTGTACTGGGGTAATTATGATGTTCGGTAAAAGGAAGAAAGGAGGGGTCAGTTATGCAGGAAAACCGTAAGCGAGTAGTATTAAGTAATGCAATGGGTGAGAAACGTGAGGCATTAAATAAATTAAGGTTATAATTAAAGACTTTACATTGGGAGAAACGAAAAATGGGTTGAAATTAAAAATTTTGTAATCGGAGAGTTGGAAAACCCAAAATTTTAGGAAGGAATACAAGAGTGTGAGAAATTGGAGGACATAATGTGTGGGATTCTTACAATTAACCTTTTCTGATTGCTAAATATGGTTATCCCTAACATTCACTGTTGTTAAATACGGTTATCTGGTATCCCTAACCTTGACGAATAGGGTTTTCTCTTTACTTAGCCAAAGTCGGTTACCCAAACTTTTTACTATTGTAAATACGATGTTCCAACAGTTTCGGATTGCTAATTATTGTTATTCCCCCGTTCGGAGAACGGGTTAAAAAGACTAGTATGAATTATGGCGCAACTTCCATTTTGAAGAATGCATACAGATAGGGCGCCACAAAACGAAATGACTAGAAGGGCAAAGTTTTCTTGTCTCGTGTAAGCTGAAAATGTTTGCAATATAATGCAGTTTTATTGGTTCCTTACCTACCGGCGGTCATTTTGGTTTCATTATATAAATTGTCGTTGTCAAAGTTCTGAAAATCGGAGTCTCATTCTGATTAGTTTTAGTTGTCCAGTAGGTACTACAATATGTACTGCGTAGACATTGAATTAATGCTGGGTAGTAATACATTCAAACATTACACTGACTTGCACAAAAGAAATGAAGTAGAGCCTTATCTGAAATTAAATATGCCTTGGTCCAGCTACGATTAGGGGCATATATCTTACATAACATACAAGGGAAGACATGTTAAAAAACTGAGAGGTCACAAATCAAGTCAATAAATAGTAATGACACTAATTGTAGCTTATGTAATATGAGCGACTGTGAAGATGTTCTGCGCAGTATGAAAATATGCCCTCACTATTCTGCTCAAAGGAAAAAAATTAAATGATCACTACGATTTATCTTAATGGGATAGAAATAATATTCACTCATTGTTCCTAAAGTGTAGACTAAAATTGCAAGTTAGTGTTATATATTGGCAAAACTAAGCTTATTATGCACGCCTTGTGTATAATAGTAATGACTGGACAACGAAAACTGATGAGAATGTGACTCGGATTTTCAGAACTTTGGCAACGACAATTTTGATAAAGAAAAAAATGGCCGCCGGTACAGTTGCCCTCAACTGATCAGACCAAACAAGTGGCGCTCGCTGCTATGGATGCACTTTCTAATTGGTCGTGTTTCGTCATTTTGGGGCCATCCCATAGGCTAATTCGCATTTTTTTCATTAATTATTTTTTTAAATTCCAATCTGCCTATGGGAAGGCCCCAAAATGACGAAACACGACCAATCAGAAAGTGCTTCCATAGCAGCGAGCGCCACTTGTTTGGTCTGATCAGTTGAGGGCAACTGTAGGCAAGGAACCACTAAAACTCTTTATTTTACAAATATTTTCAGCCAATAGAAGGTAGGAAAAATATTCCATTTCCTTCACTTTTGTTCGCGAGACGATGACATTGACTGTAAATATTCCTAATCCCCCATATCAATTTGGCTACTGGAGGTTCCTTGATGAACCAGCAACAACAATACTCCTTTGGGTAAACCAAATAAAAATTTCACTTTTTTTGCATTGCATCTAAATCTGCGAATCTGTGATCAAAAAATTGAACTAACCTACCCGGGAAAGTTAGGAATATTCCCAGTGTAGGGTAATCCTACCAGTAACCTTGATGACTTTATATGCTCAAAATTTCTAATTTATATCAATTTGCCATCCCTTTGCTTGTTTACGTTGTGTAGCATAATAGCACAGAGATGTGGCTTAAATTATTTTGGTAATGAAAAGCTAAGTTTCATGGCTACGCAAGCACAAAGAAAGAAGACGGCACTACTTTTTATAACACTAAATCTACAGAGCCGCTACAAACTTTACATTGGACTACCAGTGTATAAGGAAATATCACGGTGTATTGTATATGTACGTACAGGTTTTGATTTCCAGCATCAAGCCAAAAGTGGACAATTTAAAATACACATGTACTTCATTATACACTAGTTTGTGTAAAGTTTGTAGCGGCTCTCGCTATATTATGTAAGCATAGATTTAACTATCCATCGATCTGCTGTAAAGAGCAACTACTGTACCAAGCGCCAAGCGCGCTATGACAACTCCTCGATTAGTTACACTAAGGTCATTGGAGAGGCTCAACACAGAGAAGCTACACAACCGCCGCGCGACTCTTCATTTCAGAGTATCGTTGGTGAATGTACATAAACGTAGGGATCCTCAGAGAATCTCTACCATTGCCCCACGTTGGGCGCCAATTGTATTCTCTATACTTGGATTTCCAAATAGTTAGTAGTTATAGTTAGTTATAAAAAGCAAGTACCAAATCAAAAATAAAGTAAACATAGAAATGCATATTTTCGAGACACTTTGCGTAAATATGTATGAGTTTAATTTTTCAGTTGTCAATTACACGGTATAGTGCTAAATACATATTTTAAATTAGTAGCTTACCTCGACTATCCTCAGTAGTTGAAAATCTTCTGTCTGAAGGATGCTTGGTTACGTATTTTTCTCCATGGACAAGGTTGATGAGAGGATGCCATCTGTGTATAACACAATCTTATTGTGTTTCAAGTTGTGACATTTTATGTACTACATAATAACCTTATTATTACTCTGGCAAGATAATATTCAGAGTCATACTGTGTTATTTCTGAAAACGACGGGGACTATCTATTTCGCTGTTAAAATCGATTTTTTAAAAATGTTAAGGCTTTAGGGTGACCAAGGGCGTATCCAGGAATTTGATCAAGGGGGGCACACCAAATAATATTGCCAAAAGTGACTCCCACGAGAAATTTTGGCAATTTAAGCTCACAATATCACAACCTTAATCATTTTACAATCTGGATGCTCACATATGAGTACATAATATAAGTATTACATGTACAGTCTGTTTACTATGGAGTGGCAGTTTTTCTGGGTTTTGCTGCTATGGAAGCATTTTCTGATTGGCTTGATTTGCGTCATTTTGGAAATATCCCACTGGCTTATTTGAATTTGTCAAAAAAATTGTTTTCCTCTGGGGATGGTTTTATGAAATCATTTGCCAAGTTTCTGAAATTTGCAGTAACATCTGAATTCGAAAAAGTAAGTCTGAATTCGAAAAACTAAGAGTACATTTCTATATTAGCAAGGTTTCTGGGTTTTGCTTCCATAGCAGCAAAACCCAGACAAACTGCCACTCCATAGTCAACAGACTGTACTCCTCATTACTGTTACTTCAGTAGTGATAGGAACTAAATTGACCGAAACCCAAGATTTTTCTTTCCTCTGATTGGCTGAAAATATTTGCAAAATATGCTGTTTTATTGGCTCCAAGACTACCGGCGGCCATCTTTTTTTCTTTATCAAAAAAGTAGGTGACTCAATTCTGAAAAGCGGAGTCACATTCTCAGCAATTTTCGTTGTCTTGTCACTACTACTGTACATTCTTCGTACATAATAACAATAAGCATTGCTCGGTAAAACTAACAATAATAACGTGCAGCAATATTTAAATTCCGTTGAATTCACCACAGAAGGGCATGAAATGACTGAAAGATGAAATATTTCATGAAATGAAGTAAGGCTTTATTGTACTCCAATTTAACACTATTGTATACAAGCCGATTAGCCCCAATGAGCGTTCACTTACATCTAGCCCGCAAAGCAAATCGAAGATTTGCAGAAATGAATCTAGCTTTCAATTTTTATCAATGCTGTTGAACTTTGTCAAATAAAAAAATTTAAAAGTCTGCGCCCTTGCTGTCTAAGATAAAGCATTCCGGCTACACAGAATCCAAAATTGAGCCTACAGAAGACAAATAAACCGTTGTGCAAAACGTAGTAAGTATGTAGCGGAGATATAATCAGTTATAATCAGTTGATTATCAATCAGTTGATCATCGGTTGATCATGGTTGATTATTGTTTGTTATTGTTTGTTATTGTTTGATTACTGTTTGATTATTGTTTGTTATTGTTTGATTACTGTTTGATCATTGGATGTTACATTTTGTATTACCCGCGTGGATACGGGAAGTGGATACGAAAAGTGGATACTGGCAGTGGATACGGACAGACAGACAGACAAGACACTGGCCTTTTTTCACCATTGCTATGGAGGGAGAATAGACGCAAAAGTCCTACTTGAATACAGCAGTATGCTGCAAAGTATGCATTGTAGTAGGACTTTGCGCTTGTTTTCCCCCCATACATCGCTGGTCCCATATTCCCCTTCGTTCCCATGATGTAGCCTCCGCTACATAATAATCATCGCCTTTAGCTTAGTAAGGAGAATACTGCACTGTACAGATAGTGAATGATGATTGAGCATTAGAAAATATTACGAGCAAACACAGAAATGTACTCAATGATACAACAAGTATGAAGTACTTATACTGATACAACACTAAACATTTAAAGACTTTCATTCATTTTGAATACTTAATAACAAAGCTAAAATTTTTCATCATCTTAATATAACAAGCATTAGTTGCAATGCAGTTTAGGACTAAAATACTATTTAGTAAAACATTAAATTGAAACTGAACCGATAATTACTAATTCATACAAGATCAAGCCTTACTTCATTTCATGAAATATTTCATCTTTCAGTCATTTCATGCCCTTCTGTGGTGAATTCAACGGAATTTTAATATTGCTGCATGTTATTGTTAGTTTTACCGAACAATGCTTATTATGTACGAAGAATGTACAGTAGTAGTGTCAGGACAACGAAAATTGCTGAGAATGTGACTCCGCTTTTCAGAATTGAGTCACCTACTTTTTTGATAAAGAAAAAAAGATGGCCGCCGGTAGTCTTGGAGCCAATAAAACAGCATATTTTGCAAATATTTTCAGCCAATCAGAGGAAAGAAAAATCTTGGGTTTCGGTCAATTTAGTTCCTATCACTACTGAAGTAACAGTACTGGCCAAACTGTAATGATAGGGGCAACAAAAGTGTTCGGAACCCAAGCGCCGTCTTTCCTCTGATTGGCTGCAAATATTTGTAAAATATGCTGTTTTATTGGCTCCCTGACTACCGGCGGCCATCTTTTTTTCTTTATCAAAATTGTCGTTTCCTCAATTCTGAAAAGCGGAGTCATATTCTCAACAGTTTTCGTTGCCCTGTCATTACTGCTGTACATTCTTCGTACAGTAAGCATTGTTCTGTAAAGCTAACAATAACGTGCAGCAACATTAAAGTTATTATTATCTTTGTTTGCTCGTATTATTTTCTAATGCTCAAACATCCTTCACTATCTGTACAGTATACTATAGTGTTTAATTGGAATACAATAAATCCTTACTTTATTTCATGAAATATTTCATCTTTCAGTCATTCATGCCCTTCTGTGTTGAATTCAACGGAATTCTAATTGCTCCACGTTATTGTTAGCTTTACAGAACAATGCTTATTATGTACGAAGAATGTACAGCAGTAATGACAGGGCAACGAAAACTGTTGAGAATATGACTCCGCTTTTCAGAATTGAGGAAACGACAATTTTGATAAAGAAAAAAAGATGGCCGCCGGTAGTCAGGGAGCCAATAAAACAGCATATTTTACAAATATTTGCTGCCAATCAGAGGAAAGACGGCGCTTGGGTTCCGGACGCTTTTGTCCCTATCACTACATATAAATATAGTAGCTGGCAACCAAGAAAACCCATGAGCAACAAAAAATCTGAAATGGTCAACATCGGCAAACTGAAGTTAGATCCGCCATCCATCACTTGGTATTCCGCTGCATGATCATATATGTCAACATTGGGAGACAAACATTTTTTAGAAATGCTGAAATGAAAGACAATAAAATTGAACCTTGTCTCCCAATGGATCATGCAGCGCAATACCACGTGATGGATGGCGGATCTAACTTCAGTTTGCCGATGTTGACCATTTCGTTGTTCATGGCTTTTTTTTGGTTGCCAGCTACTATATATAAGTATTAGTAATTAAGTACATGTAAATAATAGTCATAAACATAGATGTTTTGAAGCACACTCTGCATAAAGTTGGATTAACGAAAACAGCTTAAAAAGTCTATGGTGCTACCCGTATCATTGAGAATTTTGCAACTCTCCTTGACCACGCATACGTTTAGTTGAAATGAAAAGCGTTAATATTAAGGGGATGTTTAAATTTCATAAATTTTGAAGTTCCTCCCGCATGACAACGCTTGGTTACATACAGTTGCTTCCATCCACATAGAAACTTGATGGAACTCTACGGTAATTCCGCTCGATTTTCATTGGCTGAAAATATGACTGCTAACTGGTTAGTCTCCTAGGGAAGCCATTTTGATTTCTTTATTCGAAAATGCAGTTTTCCAAAATCGGGAAAGTGGGATCATATTCTAATCAATTGTTGGCTGTCCTACACCATGACTACATGAATATGCATTATTCTCTGTCTGTTGGAGATTGACATGCAGAAATTAGGATTGTTACTTTAGTTTGCAAAATAATTACATGAAAGGCACTAGAAGTGGTAGTAAATGATAAAACACACAACTGACTGCACTTAAATGCAATACGCAATGCAAGGTAGAACCATTTATTAGTGTAACAATTGCAACCAGCAAATATAACTGAATACAGAATCTATATCTACCGAATCGTCGATAGCAATACAAAAATTTGACTCGTGGTAACATCTTTACATTATTCGTTGAAGCGAACACTACATAGTTAATAGCTATGTATCTATTCTATTAGTCTGAATTAGTAACAACAGTTTAATCTGAAGAAGGTGTAAAATTCAAGTAAAGAAAATTACCTAGGCTTCATTATGTGAAGTTGTGTAACCTGCACTATTATTAACATTTACTTTAGTTTGCTTTTAGGGTCCCGCTGCAGTTTGCTTATTTATCTTCTTCACTTTCCTTTTGCACCAATTAAGGACTATAATTACCATTTATCTGAATGTTACTAATTCAGACTAATAGAATACAAATAGGTACATAGCTATTAACTATGTAGTGTTCGCTTCAACGAATAATGCAAAGATGTTACCACGAGTCAAGTTTTTGTATTGCTATCGACGATTCGGTAGATATAGATTCTGTATTCAGTTATATTTGCTGATTGCAATTGTTACACTAATAAATGGTTCTACCTTGCATTGCGTATTGCATTTAAGTGCAGTCAGTTGTGTGTTTTATCATTTACTACCACATCTAGTGCATTTCATGTAATTATTTTGCAAACTAAAGTAACAATCCTAATTTCTGCATGTCAACCTCCAACAGACAGAGAATAATGCATATTCATGTAGTCATGGTGTAGGACAGCCAACAATTGATTAGAATATGATCCCACTTTCCCGATTTTGGAAAACTGCATTTTCGAATAAAGAAATCAAAATGGCTTCCCTAGGAGACTAACCAGTTAACAGTCATATTTTCAGCCAATGAAAATCGAGCGGAATTACCCTAGAGTTCCATCAAGTTTCTACTTGGATGGAAGCAACTGTATGCTACAACATGGGGAATTTGGGGGGTTAAATCTCTTTCGTTGGGCCATCGCCACAGGGCCATGGGACAACTCTTTTTACTCAACCTTTCTTTTAAAATGTAGCCCAGATGTATGCTGATGGCGTGTGCTAGGTCTCCACGCTGCTTTTGAATTCCGTTATGGTAAAAAAGATTGTTAAATCCCACAAATGCTTTAAAATGTGTAATTTTCTCACTTCGACTGCAATTTTTACCAAGCAAAACTTAAACTGCAAAAGCAGTGTGGAGGCCTAGCACACGCCATCCGCATACGGTAATGCCCCTAATTGGCATACACTTTTTGACATAAATATTGATTGGCATATTTTTTCCTTATTGACATAATTTTTCGGCATAAATAATTTGACATAAATAATTTGACATAAACCATTGTGCATGTACAAATGAGGGTAATGGGCATGTGTGTAATGGGAAAGGTAGTCTCCTACCTGAAAACGGATTATATATATGCACATCTGAGATGAATGCCCTTGTCTTATCAGCTAATCGTAGATCTGTAAATGCGTTATCTCTTATCTGAAGAAGTTGCGAAATGTGTACGTAAGAATCACCATTCCTTTATTTCTCTTCAAAGTCTGTGCTGCTCAAAATTAGAAAATGGCTGACTATGCCACGCAGTTTTATTCAATAATAAAAAATAATATTACGAAACAATTGGCAAGTAATGGCTGCTGCTACTAATTGCGATACAAATATAATGGTTCTAATTATTGGGCGTGCACAGAACCTGTGCCCCACAGAAAACTGTGGGGCGTCGTTAGAAGCTATAATTTCTGTGGGTAAATATACTAATAAAAATTTGAAAAAATATGTAACCTTTCAATCCAAACTCCAAGAAATGACCAAAAACCGCTCTAAAATGAGTTACTTTAAAGGATTTATGAACTTGCAGATGTTTTGTAATTAATTGGATTTGATCTTCTGTTCTAACTTCAATTTGTTTTTAAAAAGCATTATCTGAACATGACTGATTTTATGATGGTATTGATACTTTATACATGATTGATTAAATAAACCACACATAAGCCATACCTGTATTTATGTCATTTAGGGGTTTAAGAAAAACTTATTTATGCCAAAAAGGGGGTTAGGAAAATTCATAAGAAAAATTGGCATATGTCAAAAAGTGTATGCCAATTAGGGGGTGAATCCCGCATACATCTTGGCTGCACTTTGAAAAAAAGATTGAGTAAAAAGAGGTGACTCATGGCCCTGTGGCGATGGCCCAGCGAAACCCCCAAAATTCCCCATGTTGGGGAATACGTAACCAAGCGTTGTCATGCGGGAGCAACAACAGCATTTAAACACCCCCTTAAGTTCAACGGGTTGCCGAGATAACAGAGTAAGATTTTTTAAGTCCTTGGGCATGTACAGGTACTGAAATTATCCGCATGTTAACTGATTATAAAACAACTAGGTACTAGGACTCCTAGCTAAGTCAACTGTATAAATTGTCTTATGTCATTGTCTTTTTATGTATAATAGGAATGTACTATTTACTATAGAAAGAGGGAGTGATAGAAAATAATGATTTATGACCTGGCTTTCTCGTATTGAAGAATGGAAAAAAGAAATTGCTGCGGGGAGTTAGCATTGAAATAGACGAGCTGTTGCTGATGATGAAAGTCATGATGGGAGTTTTTTGGTGCCGAGGAAGTGACCGACCCACTTTCCATCCTCTCTAACTCCAAAGAGATTTTGACACTTTTGAGTATCATCTGAGCCAGAAGTGTCTCCTGGTTGGGCCATAAAACGGAATAGTTATATCTTGCACCAGAAAATAGGTAGGTAACATAAATAAAAGTAAATAGACGAAATAACTGAAGAAACTCGAGAGTCGCATGTCTCGTGTTGCAATCTGAGAGCCAGCAAGTTTAAAGGTCCTTCCACGCAAACCATACACGCAAACCATGTCATATAAGTGACGCGGCCCAAGAGAATAATCAAAATCAACTTAATTTACGTAGAGATAAATCGATTTAAAGCAAGCGTAATCATTTTAACTATTTAGATAAACTATGACCGTTGCAAACTGTTGTTACTAAACAGCTTGCCAATGCATTGCCGAAATGCAGAAATTCATCACCAAATTATTCAGAAAAAATTTTCATCTACTTAAAACAAACCTCTTCTAAGAAGTAATCGATAGCGTGGAATTCAAATGTGGCAACCATTATGTCGTTTCTGTAATACCCCGCGATATAGGGGGTATACCTTACATATCGGAAACATTAGAATTTTCTTCTAGGGTAATCGATAGCGCAGATCTCAAATCTGGCAACCGCTATGTCGTCTTTCTAAAACCCCTCAACATAGAGAATATACCCCAAATATCAAAAACATTTGATTTCATTTGTTTTAAGTACGAGTATACTCAAAGGGGTAATCGATAGCGTGGAGTTCAAATATGGCACACATTATTACCCCGCGATAAAGGGGGTTTACCTCACATATCGGAAACTTTAGAATTTTGTTATTTGAAGATGTTATTCCACTCCATGGGGTAATCAATAGCGTAGAATTCAAATCTGGCAACCAAAATATTTATGTTTCCGATGCGTGGGGTATACCCCCTATATCGCGGGGTACTAGAGATACGACATAATGGCTACCTACTTGAATTCTAAGCTATTGATTGCACCTTAAAGGGGAATTAAATTTCAAATTAGAGTACATTTGTTTCCGATATGTAAGGTGTACCTCCGTGTACCTCCTATATGGGTGTAGTGTTGAGGGTACAGCATAGTGGTTTTCATATTTGAATTCTACGCTGTCGATTGCTCCACATAGTGGAATAGTTCTAATAACAAGTTTCAGATATATCAGGTGTACCCCCTATATCGCGGGGTGTTAACTGTACGACATTATATTGCAAGATTTGAATTCTACCCTATCGATTACCCCATATAGTGGAATCCTACTTCATATTACAGAATATTAGGTTTTCGATATGTGGGGGATACCCCCTATATCGCGGAGTATTAGGGATACGATATAACGGTTGCCAGATTAGAATTCTGCGCCATTGATTACCCTACAGAGTGGCTACCCTATCGAGTACCTCAGTTGGAACCTGCAAATTTTTTGCTAGTTTAAATGGAAATTTCAGTTTTCGAATTCGTTTAGAAGGCATGCCTGCAAAATGTGACAGATCCTAAGATCCAGGATCGGGGGAAGGTAGCGCGGGCGGGAGAAGGCGGGGGAAGGCGAAGGGAAAAACCGCCGAATTTTAGCGAATTTTGCTGTTGGTGGAGAAATTTGGTGGAGTTGGGGGAAGGAGAAGATAGGAAAAGGAAAAAGACTAGATAATTTATCGGCCGCTGGCTTTGGTTGGTATTTTGAGGGGTTGGCGGAAGCCGAATGGAGAAAAATTTGTCATATAATACCATATTTCAGATTGTAGCAAATATTTTTTAAATATTTACACCCTGATCTTATGTAAAATTAAAATTTACCATAATTAATACCCTGGTTTTTCAGGTTAATTCTTTTTGCATATTTTTTCAAAAAGCATAGCTCAGCTGCATTCTTGCATAAAATACGAAAAAAAATTTTCGGCCCTTACGGGCCGAAACCCCTTTTTTTACGACCTTTGGGGTTGTAGTTCAGCGGTCAAAGGTCACAGGGGATTCACCTTTTGCATGAACCTAAGTTAGCTAAAATTCTATTTTTTGCGATACTTATGAAGTTTCTACGACTTCAAATACGGTAGGAAAGTAGGCATGCAACGTACGTTACGGAATAACAGACATCGTTTAAATAGGAGTATAATACTACGTGTTATTTATTTACTTTATCCAGAGTAAAGGTACTGCACTAATAATTTTCAAGCGCCCCTAGCTACGGGGGTCTAAATTATCTATGCACCCGAAATTCGATATCAGGAAACCCGCTAAAAATAACTAATTTGTAAGTACTTTAAGCCGATATGTCAATGATGGTATTAGAAAAACATGAAGAGATTATTTTTTTGTTATCTATAAGGGGTTTAACTTTCTAGCCCTATTCGGATATATAGTACAGAACTATGCATTCAAGAAAACTATGAAATCCTGCAAAAGTCAAAAATAGGCCTTAATTACAAAGGAAAACGCAGAAATTCGCGCGGAGCGCGAAGATTTTTTTTCGTTTTTTGAGATTTTTACAACTATTTGCTCCTTCTTTTTCTCCTACACAAAAAAGAAGGACAAGAAGGACATTTTTCCCCAAAGAAGGACATTTTTAGGACGGAAGGACAGGGTCCAAAAAGAAGGACGCCTGGTCAGCCTAACTTAAAATAGTTTAGTGAATAACTTAAAAATTAGTTATTTTTATCGGGTTTCCTGATATCGTATTTCAGGTGCATAGATAATTTAAACCCCCGTAGCTAGGGGCGCGTGAAAATTGTTTTGATAGTAATGTATACTACTTATGTAACGTACGTACGTACGTGCAAGGAACGTAATGACGTTCCTTGCATCAAGGTAGCTAGATTTAAATCGTCATGACTACAGCGCTGTAAACAGGTCAAGGTCAAGGTCAAGGTCAACATGACATGTTAACTGCAACACTAATGGGGATATATATATATATGCGTGACATACTGGACGATACAATCATCGCTAAATTGAAGGGGTGAGAAGAAAATGTATCAATTTCAAAACCCTCAAAATCCCCATAGAAATTATCAAATTTTTATTGTAATTTAGGGGTCAACAATTTACAATTTTACCAAGATTTTTCACATATTCACTTAATCACTTTGACAATCTTTAATATTTTTAGTAGTTTCACCACGCATTTGTTACTGTGCGTCTTGGCCTTTATTTTTTAGAGTATAAAATTGCAGTAGACAAAGATGTCTTGACAGTATTTTCTCTATTATTACTGGCTGACGACTTACTTGGTTTGAAAAATAGATTACAAAACAGGGAATGAATATTTAATAAATAAAACCCATCATTAAGTCAGTCGGACAACTGAATGCTAGAAAATGTTCTATGTTCTTCATCTAAAAGTTGTATATCTATTTTTCAAAAAAAATCAAAGATATTTGTTCCTAGTTACGCTGTAAACACATTTGGATTTAACGTAGTCTAAATTCTGAGCGGCCACCAAAGGAACTTCCTAAAGAGCTTAAATAAAACTAACGTTTTGATTTAGACTAAACCCATTCCTTAATAAAATGGGTTCGATTTTTTGTAATATAGTGAAATAAAATAGGTTTGATTTTTAATCTTAATCATTTGATATTAAAATGATTAAAAATTATTGCTTTTAAAAATTGAAAATATAAAATACTGCAACTTTGGTAATGGAAACTAATTTTACGATTTCATAGAACATTGTATTTACATTCCAGTTTTAGGTTTTTAGCTCAAAACGGAGCTGAAAATAAAAGTAACTGAAACGCGAGGAATTAAATAATAACACTTAGAACAGGAAAAGTTACATTTTATTTAGAAATTTTCTTGATCCTCATAAATTTCATAAATTCATAAATTTGAAGAAACCCATTTCATGTCCCAATTTAGTCCAAATTTTGGAAATTAAAATCCATTGGTAAAATACATTTAATTTAAGCTAAAACAGGTAGTAAATAAAATTAAATAGGTGACCGTAAAGTTTGCAATTCGGCATTAGTGCACAGTGCAAAATAATTTACACTGCCATAGTTCACAAGTTTTACTTCTGCAAAGCCCACCAAATTTATACGAATAGCTTAGTTGTAATTTCTCCAATGTAATAAAATGAGGGTGCAATTTTTGCTATATCCGGCATGTCGGCGCCAGCTAAGAGGGTTGTCAGGGCAATTCTACTCACCTTGGGTGGAACACAATAATATGCTAAGTATTTTGTTTGGAAAACCCAGAAATGATTTCGTGCTACAAAGTTCTAGGATGACCCCTCCAAACTTTGTTTATTTTTGTATTTTTAAATTAATTTGCGAAATTAATACATTTTCTTAAGATTTTTTCTTTGATAATTTCACGCGTCTTGGTTAAATAACTCCCGGACGCCTTGACCGATGCCGATAAACTTTCAGATTTGAACTCATCTCAGGTTAATTTAGAACTATTGAAAATGTGTGGCTCTCTTTCTGGGTCACCTCGCGCTAACTTTACATTGAATTTCATAGAAAAATGAGGTTTTGGTATTAAAATATCTAGCGCCACTTCTTTTAGTTTGTTAGTACGAAAATAAATAATATTGCTCTGTTTCCAGCTTCTGTTGCATAAAATAGTAAAATAGCGTTTTTAGGCCTTAATTTACAGAATGATTTTCAAGCCCCAGTTTTGAAAGTCATTAGCGTGTCAGAGGCTGACTATATAATGGAAACGTGTTGACTGTCCGTACACATACGGCCTAGTTAGGAACCCTATTGAAAATTGGCGTGGTTTCCTCGCCCCTTTCTGAGATAACACGCGCTCACTTTATAAGGAATATATTTGAAAATAGAGTTTTGAGTACTAAAATATCACAATATCACAGAGTACAATAAGCACCGCTTTTAGTAGTTTGTTAGCGTGCTAGTAAAAAACTATTTTACACCGCTTCCACTTTATATTGAATAAGATAGTCAAATATGGTTTTTAGGTGTAATCAAGATGAGCACAGTGTATCAGAGGTGATGAAACTTGGACCGTCTCAAAATTTAGAAATTTACTTCTCAAAATTTAGAAATTTGCTTCTCAAAATTTAGAAATTTGCTTCTTAAAATTTAGAAATTTGCTTCTCAAAATTTAGAAATTTGCTTCTTAAAATTTAGAAATTTGCTTCTCAAAATTTAGAAATTTTTTCTTCTCAAAATTTAGAAATTTGCTTCTTACAATTTAGAAATTTGCTTCTCAAAATTTAGAAATTTTTTCTTCTCAAAATTTAAAAAATTTGCTTCTCAAAATTTAGAAATTTTTTCTTCTCAAAATTTAGAAATTTGCTTCTCAAAATTTAGAAATTTGCTTCTCAAAATTTAGAAGTTTGCTTCTCAAAATTTAGAAATTTGGAATTTCCTGGAATCTGGAAGACAATTCCAAAAAAGTTGGAAATTCGACCTAGTTCGATTATTATGGAAAATTCAGGAAAAATCACTCATGTAACGTGGATTGCATGTGTGAAAATATTATTTCAAAAAAATTTATTTTTCGGCCGAGAAAAATCCGAATAACCGAAAACCGGGCACATTTTTGTACTTTTAGTTTTCACCGAATTATTTCACCCACTTACCTTCAACCGATTTTGACCAAAGTACAGGTTTCAATGTAACTTTGGATTGGCTTTCGAATGGTGCCATCAGTTTTGCCGTACCACTTTCGGTTCGTCCGGTACAGGGGGGGACATTACATTCGAAACACCTTGTACATATAATCGCTACTCAGTTGCTGCTTTTTTCGTAAATCATGTCACGATAATTTGAATTGTTCAATGTGTTTGGGCATGGGCTTAGAAAGTTTGGTTTTTTGCTAATTCATACGTTGTTTGGTTACCATTGGAGGGCGATCTTTACTTACCACGTCATTTATAAGGTCATTTCACAGTGAGAATATAAATGAGCATTAAATATAAATATTGTCATTCATCCGCTTAGAAAGTTATAAACTTAAAACCGGTTTATTAGTTTATTTTGTGCAGCTCAGCACCACTGCGCATGTGTGAGTTTTTAAACCGTTTATTTATGAAACATGCGATAAATTTTACATCATCCCTGTAGGAAAGAATGTTTCCCAGTAGGTAAAAAGTTTGCTGTATGAAATAATAAAAACATCGCCAAGCCGTAACATAAAGCGAGCCAGAGGGTTAAAGCGAATTAATTACCTCTTTACAGAAACTCGGCCTAAATTAATTGGTTGTCATATAAATAATGAATGCTTCCAATACCATCCACAAAGTTAGCTTACCGCTTCATAAAGTGGGAAACACCCAAAAAGTTAGTTTACCGCTTCATAAAGTGGGAAACACCCAAAAAGTTAGTTTACCGCTTCATAAAGTGGGAAACACCCAAAAAGTTAGTTTACCGCTTCATAAAGTGGGAAACACCCAAAAAGTTAGTTTACCGCTTCATAAAGTGGGAAACACCCAAAAAGTTAGTTTACCGCTTCATAAAGTGGGAAACACCCAAAAAGTTAGCTTACCGCATCATAAAGGGGGAAACACCCAAAAAGTTAGTTTACCGCTTCATAAAGTGGGAAACACCCAAAAAGTTAGCTTACCGCTTCATAACGTGGGTATCACCGATAAATTTAGTTTTCCGATTCTTTATGTGGGAAACACCCAAAAAGTTAGCTTACCGCTTCATATAATGGGAAACACCCAAAAAGTTAGCTTACCGCTTCATAAAATGGGAAACACCCAAAAAGTTAGCTTACCGCTTCATATGGCAAAAGACACCCAAAATATGTGTATACCGCTTCGCAAAAGTGGTCACACCCAAAAACCATATTTACGCCTAAAACCCCTATTTGAGTACCTTATTGCTTATAAAGTGGAAGCGGTGTAAAATATTTTTTACTATCCCGCTAACAAACTACTAGAAGCGGTGTAAGATAATTTAAAACCCAAAACCCCATTTTCATATCTTATTGCTTATAAAGTGAGCGCGCGTTATCTCCGAAAGGGGAGGGGTGACCACGCCCATTTTAAATAGGGTTCCTAACTAGGTGGAGATGAGTCCAAATCCGAGGTTTTATCCAAATCGGTCAATGCCTTCAAGAGTTATGGTGTTCACATACATACGTACGTACGTACGTACGTACGTACGGACAGACAACACGGCTCCATAAGTGAGCCTCTGGCTCGCTAAAACGGACCAAATAATGTTTACTTCGAATCGAGATCAACAAGGTAATTTAGGTAATTGTCAATTGGTTTACAAGAGCGCTCAAGGATAGTACTTTGTGGCAGTATTTTAATCGTTTTTATGAAATCCATGGTAATTAGTTAATTCCAAATTTTTGTTAAAATCCGAGTGAAAACGTAAATACACGACTCTTAAGCCATGCCGTGCCATGGTGCGTTACTTCTGGCTAACTCTGTTATTTTTAGTTGGCTTAGCACTTAAGAACTGATACAGTTGCAGCACAGCGTTGGTTTCAGTTTAAATGAATTATACAATTAAAAGTAATATCACTGCGCGTGCGCATTGTTGGACACCACAGACTCTCAACATGTAACAGTAAACTCTAAACTACAGAGAGAATATTAAAAGCATATTTAGTTTTGGAATGGGACACCAATTATAAATTAAAGCTTAGGGTTGAATTCATACATGGGTTATAATAACATCCGTGGCAAACAAATACTTACTTAGTGAGAAGTGTGTGAGTAAACGATAAATGTGCATAATGAAATAAAAACTCACCAGCAACTTATGAGTATGAGGTAGTATATTCCCTTTGTCTGCCTCAATAGAGTCCCAACCTTTTGGCTGGAAATCGAAAGAGGAGGTTGTCGGTGTAAGTGGATGAGTATTAGCAACAAGAGCTAATGTTGGGTTTTCTGGAGTAAAGATTTCGACTGGAAGGGGCCACTCCGGGAGTAAAACCAGATGGATTCTATTAGCAGCTTCTCGTCCAGCATAGTTGCCTCCTCTCCACTCAGTCTTCTGGGATAAATTATGCGTGAAGCCGTAATCGTAGGAAATGCACAGGAACAGACCTGCTCCCATTTCATTCCAAACAACAACAAATTATAAAAGGCAACCCAAAAAAGTTTTCATTTATGATTCTGTATTTATTGCTCATGGTATATAGGTTACTGGTTCTGTTTACGGAGCGTACACAAATTACGAAGTCACTTTTTTCCCAATTTTTGACCCCCACCCCTATTTTAAGGTCATTGAAGACAATAAATGCTGTACACTCCCTAATCTGCCTTCAAAGAACTATAGGCTTTTTTGCCCAGCAATAAAATTTTGCATTAAAATCATCTAAGAACTTTACTGAATTTATTAATTTATTATTATTATTTTATTATTTATTAATTTTCTTGAGCATAAAGATCCAACTCCGGGTTTTAGAGCAGTACTAATGATACGTTTGATAATTTTGTATAAATAATAAATGCAGCCGTCACGTCAGCGCATAACAACCCACGATTGTCTTAAAAATCTCGAAGTTCGACGATGCACCTTTCGAGTTATGTGCATACAACAGAGAGTTATGTGGTAAACGTAAAAGAATAGAATGGAATGAAACTGTGACTTGAGTGCGAGCTTCTAACAAGTAAGCATTGTGTTGTATTTCGTGTATTTCATTCCGGGCAAATGGAATACGGGCTTTTACCTACAGGCCAATTCACCAGGACCGGAATCGGATCATAAACATACCCAAGGGTAACCAGAGCCATACGGCCACATATTAACCTGTTGGAGAGGCGGAAATTTATGATTTTAAAGTAGTTAATATGGCAACAATTTACTAATGTCTACATGGATACCATGGAATACTTAAATCAATTGTTCACCCTTTCTTTAGAACAGTCCAATTAATATTTCAAATCCTTCTCGCGGAAACGTTTACTATGTTATTTTGAATTACCCCTCATCCGGATAGGGGGGAAAATGATCTACAATCCCAAAACCCGAAATTGAAAACCCGCTAATAGTTTTTAATTTTAATAACTAAGTTGAAGAGCTCACCGCTCACCAGCCAATTTGAGACTGAGTGTGGCAGCCAACGTCATGTAAGCATTCTCTCATTTTGGGTGAAGATGAATAAAATGACGTAATTTATTTCATGTGAGGCCTCTAATTTACTGAATAAAATTCGTGGTGATAGAAACAAATTAACAAATCAATAATGGGCCCTACTGTTATAAACTTCAATAATTACAACCACTTATGGTTGTATTTAAATTAAATATGCATTATTAATCGCTGAGATTTCCTAATAGCGTAAAGTTGGATGGTGAATTATTTGTCCACAGTCCACCTGTTTGACAAATAATTCACCTTCCAATTTTAAGCTTTTTACTGTAGATATGCAATTCAGCCATTAATATGATGTACATTTATTCTACATCCTATGGTTGTATTTAAATTTTAAATACAACCATAGGTGGATGCAAGGCTCGTTGATTATTAGTGTCTGGTCTTAGGGCGTAGCAGGTTAGCCCACTTGAGGGGTAAACAAAATGAAAAATTCACTTTTTTCATAATGGATCTAAATTTGGCAATTTAGAACCAGCCAGTGTGAGGTCCTTGTATCTACACCCAGTAACCTTAGATACAGTAACATTTTGCAATTTGCGATTTCTCTTTGGGGTCAAATTCCCAAATTTGACCCCACTTCGAAAAAAGTGGATTTTTTATTTTGTTTACCCCCAGGTTGGCTAACCTCCTAAGCTCTTGTGCGTGTCCCTAAGGATACAGCAGCCTTGAGGTGGATGTACTGCGAAATATACCTGAGTTACGGTTTTTGGAGTTTGCTGCTATGGAAACACTTTTCTGATTGGCACAGATTCTTCCTTTAGGAATCCCGTAGGTTGCCTTGCTTTTATTTGTGAATTATTTGTCACAAACTCAAATCAACCTATGGAATTGCTTCTAAATGACGAATTTGTGGCAACCGTAGCAGCAAGCTACGCAAAAGCCGTCACTCAGGTATATTTCGGTAGTAATGAAGTAATGATGAGAAAGAAACAGTTTATAGCAGTAAATTAACTTAGTAACTTGAAAGTTATTTTCGGGTTTTGGGATTATAGATAATTTTCCCCATAGGCGGATCAGTGGTAATGGTGAAATTCAAAAGAGTAAAAATCGTCAACTTTAGTTGACGGTCCGCGAGAAGAGCACCGATTTTAGTGTCATGCATTCTTGCCAGTCCATGACAACGATATGAATATAAGTGTCAATAATACTTGACAGTCCATTGCAAGTAGAAGGGAAATAGTGGCACAAATGCATGACAGTCCATGGCAACTTATTGGTTTATAGTGGCATGTATAGTGGACACTCCGCGCCAACAGGTTTTAACATACATATTATTGTATAAAGCATTTATTATTATTTATTGATTAATTCGGATCTAATTGGCGAGTAGAGCTATTCGAGCTGCTAGTATAACATAACATAACCTACTAAGCACAAGCAATGGCTTTACTTTAAGGCAAAATGTAGTATTTTTGAGAAGCACTATTTTTGTGGGACCATTGAGTATTTTAGGGGGTTGATAATTACATTCCCTCAAAAGATAATTCTTGCAAACGTTACACTAAAACTTAGTGCATAAAATTAAACTCAGACTTATATTTTACTGCAATTCAATTGAATAGAGCATATAATACAAATATTTAAAGTAAAACTTGGTAATGCAGAACCAGAACAGATTCTGAGGAGTAAATTTTGTAATGATTTTGAAAAGCAATTTAAATATTGTAATGCTATCCCGCTAACAAAGCAACGGAAGCAAGTTTTGTATTGAAATGTCATCTAATTTTCATGACTTATTGTTTCATAATTTTTTCGTATTTGAATTATTTCTATTCCTTGTAAAGCCTAGTATTCAGTTCCACTTTTCGGCCTGTTTTCGTATGAAAACGACCAAATTTTTCTCTTCGCTTCCGATTTCGCTTTTCAGTACTCACTTAAGATTTTTCACTTCGAAAATTCCGTTCGCATGGCGATTTCGCAGGAGTACTTCCGCGAAAAATACATTGTTTTTCGCAGAGGGAAAATTCCGTGAGCAATGAAAATTTTCATCCGAAATTGTTGTCAGGGTAATAAAATACTGAATACTAGACTTAAAGCCTAATATTCAGTTCCACTTTTCGGCCTGTTTTCGTACGAAAACGACCAAATTTTTCTCTTCGCTTCCGATTTCGCTTTTCAGTACTCACTCAAGATTTTTCACTTCGAAAATTCCGTTCGCATGGCGATTTCGCAGGAGTAGTTCCGCGAAAAATACATTGTTTTTCGCTGAGGGAAAATTTCGTGAGCAATGAAAATTTTCATCCGAAATTGTTGTCAGGGAAATAAAATACTGAATACTAGACTTAAAATAGAATAAATTAATGTCTTGAAAAGATTTGGACTTCGTGGAAATTTTCTTTGGGCTATGTCATATTCCCATACTATTAGAAGTGGTGAACTATATTTTTGACCTTTTGGAAAGACTATCTTTTTAGCATTAACATGGATTATGAATATGACGAAACCCGTCGTCTGTAAAACTGGTCCTATAAGACCTGATTCGGGCTAAAAAACGAAGTGATGAAAGAAAATTTGAGGGATAATTAGACTGACCATCAAGAGTATTAGTGACAGAAGTAGTTTCGTATTGATCCAAATCTTCGTAATTGCCTAGGATCATGACAGATAGGTTGTCGTTATTCCGGCTGTCGTTTTGCAGATAAGCTCCGAGTTCATCGCAGTATGGACTCCCGTCTGAAATATTTTATTCCTTTATTAAATAAACTGAGGTAACATCTCTGCATAAAACTCTTTTTTCATCCACTTAAAGTTTTTACGTCTAGGAAGTTTTGATCTAAAATGAATATTATTGCTTCCCAGGATGTAGCTTTACGAAGTAATGATTGAAGATTGAGTATTTGCAGCGGCGATAGTCACACTACTGTTTCCACTTTTGCTTGAATTCCATAAACTCATACGTGGACCATTAAATAGTAGTTTTAGCCAATGTAGTACACATAAAGCAAAATAATAATTACACACATTTCAAGTTCAATTAAGCTAAATATCAAACAGAAAATACGGGAAGTTATAACACCATTTAAAACCTAGAGCACAGTGAATTATTACTATTACATAAATTAAAATAATATAATTAGCAATCATTCATGTCGGAAATACATTTATGGACAATTAAATAAAAAGGGAGAGAATAATACGTTTTATTCCATTTTCTAAAAGAACAACTTTCATGGAGACATTGATACTTGACTCACCGAAACGGGATTTGGTGAGAGCTATGTTATTCCAGTGAAAATACCCCAGCATACGCTGAATGGCTAATATTACATCAAAATGCGGTGGCTTAAGCGAGTTCGTACCCGGCATCTAGAACATTGTAAAACCATGCATCCGATCATTTTTATTCCTGTTATAGCTTATTGTAAACATGAACAACATAAATGTTGGCTTAAATATTATTCTTACAATATTTAGCTATATTTTTACAAAACAAAAAATACAGTAAAGTTAAGGATGAGCAGTACTAATCCCGTCAATAAGGTTTTGGCAAGGAGGCATAGAAACCCTTCGATTTACAATAACTACCGAGCCGCTATTCGCCACTAACTATTCCGACTTAATTATCTTTTCACAATAAAAATTTCAATTTTTTTCAATAATTCCCAAGAAGAGGGGCCATAACAACTAAAATCACCTTGTGATAAATAATAATTTTGAGATTTTTATTTTTGAAAAGACAGTAAGTCGGAATAGTTTGTGGCGAATAGCGGCTCGGTAGTTATTATTAATCGATGTCTCCTTGCCAAAACCTTATTGACAGGGACTGTACAATGAGAAATAATGACAATTTTCCTTAGAAACAGTTTATTATTCGCAACAAAATTTTATTTGATGTTGTTTTCGAAAAACTTACTCACATGTTAGACATCCGACAAACGTCAAGAATGTCAAATCAGAAAATAATTAAATAAAAATAAATACCGTAAAAGTAAACAAAAGTAAACAAAATGAAACACATGAAAGCAGTAGCAGACTGAAACAAGTAAAAAGTGTTTGTATAGGTAAACAAAAAGCATCTCGAGTCCTTGTTACTTGCTAACTCATTACCAATACCGATCCAGACCAAGGTACCTGTGGAGATTCCTGGGTGGAACCTCGTGTAGTTCCCCTGTCACATGTCCGTCACGTAAGAACGTTTGGAGGTTCCCCAGGAACTTTTTTTGAAGGAAACCCGGCAGGTTCCTGGTTCTTAAGTTCTTAGCAACTAGAGGAGGTTCCACTCAAAAATAGCTATTCAAGAGTACTTTTCTACAGCCAAAAATATCAGCCCCGGAATAATGTTACATGACCAACGGACGCCAGCATTAAATAAATGAAAACATTTTCGACAATATTTCAATATTTGCAATTAAATGCAGGCATTTATGAACGTATTACAATTTTTGCAAATAAATGCAGGCATTTATGACCGCATTACAATTTTTGCAAATAAATGCAGGCATTTATGACCGCATTACAATTTTTGCAAATAAATGCAGGCATTTATGACCGCATTACAATTTTTGCAAATAAATGCAGGCATTTATGACCGCATTACAATTTTTGCAAATAAATCCAGCATTTATGACCGCATTACAATTTTTGCAAATAAATGCAGGCATTTATGACCGCATTACAATTTTTGCAAATAAATGCAGGCATTTATGACCGCATTACAATTTTTGCAAATAAATGCAGGCATTTATGACCGCATTACAATTTTTGCAAATAAATGCAGGCATTTATGACCGCATTACAATTTTTGCAAAAAACTGCAGGCATTTATGAACGTATTACAATTTTTGCAAAAAACTGCAGGCATTTATGAACGTATTACAATTTTTGCAAATAAATGCAGGCATTTATGAACGTATTACAATTTTTGCAAATAAATACAGGCATTTATGAACGTATTACAATTTTTGCAAATAAATACAGGCATTTATGAACGTATTACAATGTTTGCAAATAAACTCAGACAATTACGAACTTATTACAATTTTTGCAAATAAATGCAGGCATTTATGAACGTAATACAATTTTTGCAAATAAACGCAAGCAATTACGAACCTATTGCAATTTTTGCAAATAAATGTCGGCATTTATGAACGTATTACAATTTTTGCAAATGAATGCCGGCATTTATGAACGTATTACAATTTTTGCAAATAAATGCAGGAATTTATGAACCTATTACAACTTTTGCAAATAAATGCAGGCGTTTATGAACGTACTACAATTTTTGCAAATAAATGAAGGCATTTATGAACGTATTACAATTTTTGCAAATAAATGCAAGTAATTATGAACGTATTGAAATTTTATTCGATCATTTACAATTACAAGCGTATTACAACTTTACAACTAAATAAATCCAAGCATTTATAAACGTATTACAACTAAATGAATGCAAGCATTTATAAACGTATTACAACTAAATGACTACAAGCGTTTATAAACGGTTTTAGGGTCTCATTTTAAAGGTCTTTTAGGTATCATTTTTAAAGTCCCGTTTTAAGGTTTCATTTTTAAACGTTTATTTTTGCGGTTTTATTTTTAGTTCCTATTTTTAAGGCTTCGTTTTCAATGTATACTGCGGTGTTCTCTAAGCCGCAGTATATTTTCTATTTATGAATATTTTAAATTTATGTTTGCGATCCCACCTCTAAAATGTCTGTTCGGGTGTTCGGGTATATATACCTGTTCGGGTGTTCGAATATATACCGTTCGGGTGTCGGGTATATACCATTCGGGTATACGGGTATATACCATTCGGGTATACGGGTATATACCTGTTCGGGTGTTCGGGTATACACCTGTTCGGCTGTTTGGGTATATACCATTCGGTTGTTCGGGTATACCATTTGGGTATTCGGGTATATACCTGCTCGGGTATATACCATTCGGGTGTTCGGGTATATACCTATTCGGGTGTTCGGGTATATACCTGTTCGGGTGTTCGGGTATATACCTGTTCGGCTGTTTGGATATATACCATTCGGGTGTTCGGGTATACCATTAGGGTATTCGGGTATATACCTGTTCGGGTATCTACCATTCGGGTGTTCCGGTATATGTATACTTTTCGGGTGTTCGGGTATTTACCTGGACCCCTTATATTAGTATTTGCAGTCAGTGTACTTATCTACCCGTTTCGCCTCCGTGAAGTAGAGGAAGCATCATCGTCTGTGAGGATACATGTCGAAACAATGTAGTAGTATGTAGTATAGATAATGTCATGTTTGTTAATTTTATTGCCATTATTTATTACATTTTGTATTTATGTTAAGTTATTAAACAGGCATGAAAAGTAGATTTCAATTGTCTTTCGATTGGTATAATATAAAGTAGGTTTTCTTAAAGTTAATGTCCAAATCTTCAATGAGAGCCTACTGTAAAGATATTATGTTTAATATAATGTATAGAGATACCGTTATTGTGTTGTACTGTTGTATTGTAGTGTTGTGTTGTACAGATATCCATATTGCATGTAATGTATAGGGATACGTGTTGTCGTGTTGTGTTGTGTTGGGAGATATCCCTGTTGTATGTAATGGAGATGCGTATTGCAATGTTATGAATCTAGGGATATCTACTGTAGCAAATGGAATGAATGTTGTAGTTAGTTATGTAACTTTTAATTATTATTGTTACCATGAAAACTGTTGTTATGATAAGAGAGTTCTAGAATTCCTTTGTTAAGAAAATCAATAATGCTAGAACTAGGAAGAAAATTGAAAAAGTAGTCAGTTGATCTTCACTTTGTCTAGCAGTAAGACAGTGAATCCTCTCTAAAATTAGTAGAAAGTAGTAAAAAGTAGTAGAATTTGATAAGTTTCCTGTATTGTTCATAGTTTGTGTTAGAATAAAACGTATAATCTTTATTGCTAATACATTCTACGAGTGAAATTTGTGCCTATTCTAAAATTCATAATTTTCTTGGATCCGAAAACTCAGTCGGTGATCTATCCTTCGTGAAAAGCAGTTTTGTGATGACAACTAACCCTTTGGAGTCGTTTCACTACCATATAAGTAACATAAGAGTTGAATTCCTTACAAGCCACGTACAGTTGTTTTTCATGCGCACACGCACGTGTAAATGAATGTTTTGCTTATTGCATGGTAATTTGGTAATACAAGTTTTATAGTGACTACTTGCTAAGTATATACATTTTACTATGTAAATATATCATTGTAACACGTAATACTACTAAATAAATGCAAGCATTTATGAATAAATGCAAGCATTTATGAATAAATGCAAGCATTTATGAATAAATGCAAGCATTTATGAATAAATGCAAGCATTTATGAATAAATGCAAGCATTTATGAATAAATGCAAGCATTTATGAATAAATGCAAGCATTTATGAATAAATGCAAGCATTTATGAATAAATGCAAGCATTTATGAATAAATGCAAGCATTTATGAATAAATGCAAGCATTTATGAATAAATGAAAGCATTTATGAATAAATGAAAGCATTTATGAATAAATGAAAGCATTTATGAATAAATGCAAGCATTTATGAATAAATGAAAGCATTTATGAATAAATGCAAGCATTTATGAATAAATGCAAGCATTTATGAATAAATGCAAGCATTTATGAATAAATGAAATCATTTATGAATAAATGAAAGCATTTATGAATAAATGCAAGCATTTATGAATAAATGAAAGCATTTATGAATAAATGAAAGCATTTATGAATAAATGAAAGCATTTATGAATAAATGAAAGCATTTATGAATAAATGAAAGCATTTATGAATAAATGAAAGCATTTATGAATAAATGAAAGCATTTATGAATAAATGAAAGCATTTATGAATAAATGCAAGCATTTATGAATAAATGAAAGAATTTATGAATATAGGAAAGCATTTATGAATAAATGAAAGCATTTATGAATAAATGAAAGCATTTATGAATAAATGAAAGCATTTATGAATAAATGAAAGCATTTATGAATAAATGAAAGCATTTATCAATAAATGAAAGCATTTATGAATAAATGAAAACATTTATGAATAAATGAAAGCACTTATGAATAAATGAAAACATTTATGAATAAATGAAAGCACTTATGAATACATGAAAACATTTATGAATAAACGAAAACACTTATGAATAAATGAAAGCATTTATGAATAAATGAAAACACTTATGAATAAATGAAAGCACTTATGAATAAATGAAAGCACTTATGAATAAATGAAAGCACTTATGAATAAATTAAAACATTTATGAATAAATGAAAGCACTTATGAATAAATGAAAGCATTTATGAATAAATGAAAGCATTTATGAATAAATGAAAGCATTTATGAATAAATGAAAGCATTTATGAATAAATGAAAGCATTTATGAATAAATGAAAGCATTTATGAATAAATGAAAGCATTTATGAATAAATGAAAGCATTTATGAATAAATGAAAGCATTTATGAATAAATGAAAGCATTTATGAATAAATGAAAGCATTTATGAATAAATGAAAGCATTTATGAATAAATGAAAGCATTTATGAATAAATGAAAGCATTTATGAACAAATGAAAGCATTTATGAATAAATGAAAGCATTTATGAATAAATGAAAGCATTTATGAACAAATGAAAACATTTATGAATAAATGAAAGCATTTATGAATAAATGAAAGCATTTATGAACAAATGAAAACATTTATGAATAAATGAAAACATTTATGAATAAATGAAAACATTTATGAATAAATGAAAGCATTTATGAACAAATGAAAACATTTATGAATAAATGAAAACATTTATGAATAAATGAAAACATTTATGAATAAATGAAAGCATTTATGAATAAATGAAAGCATTTATGAATAAATGAAAACATTTATGAATAAATGAAAGCACTTATGAATAAATGAAAACATTTATGAATAAATGAAAGCACTTATGAATACATGAAAACATTTATGAATAAACGAAAACACTTATGAATAAATGAAAGCATTTATGAATAAATGAAAGCACTTATGAATAAATTAAAACATTTATGAATAAATGAAAGCACTTATGAATAAATGAAAGCATTTATGAATAAATGAAAACACTTATGAATAAATGAAAGCACTTATGAATAAATGAAAGCACTTATGAATAAATGAAAGCACTTATGAATAAATTAAAACATTTATGAATAAATGAAAGCACTTATGAATAAATGAAAGCATTTATGAATAAATGAAAACATTTATGAATAAATGAAAGCATTTATGAATAAATGAAAGCATTTATGAATAAATGAAAGCATTTATGAATAAATGAAAGCATTTATGAATAAATGAAAGCATTTATGAACAAATGAAAGCATTTATGAATAAATGAAAGCATTTATGAATAAATGAAAGCATTTATGAACAAATGAAAACATTTATGAATAAATGAAAGCATTTATGAATAAATGAAAGCATTTATGAACAAATGAAAACATTTATGAATAAATGAAAGCATTTATGAACAAATGAAAGCATTTATGAATAAATGAAAGCATTTATGAACAAATGAAAACATTTATGAATAAATGAAAACATTTATGAATAAATGAAAACATTTATGAATAAATGAAAGCATTTATGAATAAATGAAAGCATTTATGAATAAATGAAAACATTTATGAATAAATGAAAGCACTTATGAATAAATGAAAACATTTATGAATAAATGAAAGCACTTATGAATACATGAAAACATTTATGAATAAACGAAAACACTTATGAATAAATGAAAGCATTTATGAATAAATGAAAACACTTATGAATAAATGAAAGCACTTATGAATAAATGAAAGCACTTATGAATAAATGAAAGCACTTATGAATAAATTAAAACATTTATGAATAAATGAAAGCACTTATGAATAAATGAAAGCATTTATGAATAAATGAAAACATTTATGAATAAATGAAAGCATTTATGAATAAATGAAAGCATTTATGAATAAATGAAAGCATTTATGAATAAATGAAAGCATTTATGAACAAATGAAAACATTTATGAATAAATGAAAGCATTTATGAATAAATGAAAGCATTTATGAACAAATGAAAACATTTATGAATAAATGAAAGCATTTATGAACAAATGAAAGCATTTATGAATAAATGAAAGCATTTATGAACAAATGAAAACATTTATGAATAAATGAAAACATTTATGAATAAATGAAAGCATTTATGAATAAATGAAAGCATTTATGAATAAATGAAAGCATTTATGAATAAATGAAAACATTTATGAATAAATGAAAGCATTTATGAATAAATGAAAGCATTTATGAATAAATGAAAGCATTTATGCCAACATTGTCGAATAGATGCAAGCATTGTCGAATAGATGCAAACATTGTCGAATAGATGCAAGCATTGTCGAATAGATGCAAACATTGTCGAATAGATGCAAACATTGTCGAATAGATGCAAACATTGTCGAATAGATGCAAACATTGTCGAATAGATGCAAACATTGTCGAATAGATGCAAACATTGTCGAATAGATGCAAACATTGTCGAATAGATGCAAACATTGTCGAATAGATGCAAACATTGTCGAATAGATGCAAACATTGTCGAATAGATGCAAACATTGTCGAATAGATGCAAACATTGTCGAATAGATGCAAACATTGTCGAATAGATGCAAACATTGTCGAATAGATGCAAACATTGTCGAATAGATGCAAACATTGTCGAATAGATGCAAACATTGTCGAATAGATGCAAACATTGTCGAATAGATGCAAACATTGTCGAATAGATGCAAACATTGTCGAATAGATGCAAACATTGTCGAATAGATGCAAACATTGTCGAATAGATGCAAACATTGTCGAATGGATGCAAACATTGTCGAATAGATGCAAACATTGTCGAATAGATGCAAACATTGTCGAACAAGGTCTTAGAATACATTGACCATTTTTGGAATCATTGCGACATTTTAGAATAAAGTGCAGCAATTTATTAATGATTACGACATTTTTGAATAAATTGCAACAATTTGGTAATAGCTATGACATTTTAGGAATAGTTATGACATTTAAGGAATAATTATGGCATTTTAGAAATAATTGCGACATTCAAGGAATAATTATGACATTTTAGGAATAATTGCGACATTCAAGGAATAATTATGGCATTTAAGGAATAATTATGACATTTAAGGAATAATTATGTCATTTAAGGAATAATTATGACATTTTAGGAATAATTGCGACATTCAAGGAATAATTATGATATTTAAGGAATAATTATGACATTTTAGGTATAATTGCGACATTTTAGGAATAATTATGCTTTTTTAGGAATAATTATGCTTTTTAGGAATAATTACATGATAGGAATAATTATTACATTTTACGAATATTTACAGCATTTTAGGAATAATTATGACATTTTACGAATAATTACGGCATTTTTGGAATAATTACGACATTTTACGAATAATTGCATTTTTGAAATAACTATGACATTTTACGAATAATTACATTTTTGAAATAATTATGACATTTTACGAATAATTACATTTTTGAAATAATTATGACATTTTACGAATAATTACATTTTTGAAATAATTATGACATTTTGCGAATAATTACATTTTTAAAATAATTATGACATTTTACGAATAATTACAATAAATTGTAACAATTTAGGAATAATTATGACATTCTAGAATGAATCGCAACATTTTAAAATAAATTCCGGCATTCATGAATAATTTCGACATTTTATACGTACGTATTCAATAGCTATACGCATCTTGGTGTACCATTCAAATCCTCCGGTCTCTTTAGACTTGCAACCGACTCCTTTAAGAAAAAAGATCTTAGTGCTTCAGGATCTTTATGGAGTGCATTTTTTAAAGGTCGAATAAATAATTGGGAAAGGAACACCAAACTATTTGAATCACTAGTATCAGCCACATTACCGTACGCTAGTCATATATGGGCACACATGTACCCAGATATTATTGAACAAGTGCATGCAAGGTTCCTTATAAGACTTTTAAATATAGTCCACTGAGTGGCTAATTATGCTATACGAATGGAAACCGATAGAGACAAACTCTATGTTCTTGTCGTTAAGCAAGCGATTAGTTTTGGTATAATGGTACTTGGAATGGACTAGCCAACGAATCCAAAAATTATGTTTTGGTAATCTGGTAAATAATAGAACGATAGACAACGACCCAAAATATAATTGGTGCCTTAATGTAAAAAATATTATCGTGAAAGCTGGCAGGTCAGATTTATGGTTAAATTTATGCAGACAGGACCTTATTAATGCAAAGATGGACATTATAACTCAATTATCACTCTTATCCAAGGATGAGTATAAAATTATACCTGTTTCTTCCAATCACTATGACTAATGTTCGTTATTTGAGGATTGTAGGGTACCTGAGGTTGTAGATTAAGCTACTTGCTTAGATTAGATTAAATAAAGGTATTTTTAGAATAAGTAATTTTCCTCACGTATTGTATTCAGAGAATAAATGTACCATGTGTAATAGGACTGAGAATGAAGTAATGAATGAAGTATAGTAGGACTGTACCACTTCCTATTTGAATGTAAAATCCATCAAGGTTTAAGGAATTTATTTATTGATAATAATTCATTTACTAATGTTAATAAGGAAAACCTCCTAATAAAACTTGTTTTGCTAGATCCAAATTGTATTAATAAGTTCATCAATTTTGGGAACTACTACTGCTACTACGCCCTTCGGTGAAAAGTAAAAGCACCGAAATGTGCCTAATTTTCTGTTATTCGAATTTTTCCCGGCCGAAAAATAAACTTTTTTGGAATAATATTTTCACAGCTGTAATCCATGTTATATGAGTGATTTTTCCTAAATTTTTCATAATAATCGAACAAGGTTGAATTTTCAAATTTTCTGGAATTTATTTCCAGATTCCAGGAAACTCCAGAAAAGCTGAAAATTCTACCTTGTTCGACTGTACCACTACCGGTTCGTCCGGTACATGGGGGACATTACATTCGATACATGTATCGAAAGCTCTGTAGTAAGCTAAGTTACGTCAACAATACATCTTTAATTGCCTTTATATATATATGATGTCGGTTAATACAAAAATCTTCAAAGCCATAATAGCTCCCTATAAAACCTAAAAGTAACATTACTCTTATAAATATGAGGAAGAATGATTATTTGTCTTCTGTGTTCTGTATGACCGAATGAGTCATCATCTCACACAGTGACTTTGCCTCTGCTGCAAGCAGATACTACATGACTTCATCGTCCGACCTTGCAATGCAATGTGATAGCACCACCAAACACCATGCGTGAGATGCGTGGCATTATTAACATTGAAGGATGCTCATTTAGAGTAAAATCAGAAAAAGGATAGATGGTATTGACTAATGCTTAAATAATGTTGTGCTACCTACAGACAGCACTAATCCACTGTACGCTGCAAGCGGATACTGCATCGTTCTACCTTAGGGCCATCCAAAAACCATGTCGTCAGTTTGGGGAAAGCCGGGGTCAACAAAATACAACGAAAGACGACGGGAGGAGGAGAGGGGTTAGATCTGATGTGAGCTCACATCACAATATACGCATCACAATATTTTCGTTATCAACAATGAAAATATATTTGAGGATACAAGTGGAGAAGCAGAATTTGCATTCAATGTAGTCAATTATTCCACTTTGGCAGGCAGTCAATCAGACAGTACCCGACAGTCAATCAGACAGTTCCCGGCAGTCAATCAGACAGTACCCGACAGTCAATCAGACAGTTCCCGGCAGTCAATCAGACAGTACCCGGCAGTCAATCAGACAGTTCCCGGCAGTCAATCAGACAGTACCCGGCAGTCAATCAGACAGTTCCCGGCAGTCAATCAGACAGTTCCCGGCAGTCAATCAGACAGTTCCCGGCAGTCAATCAGACAGTACCCGGCACTCAATCAGACAGTTCCCGGCAGTCAATCAGACAGTACCCGGCAGTCAATCAGACAGTACCCGGCAGTCAATCAGACAGTACCCGGCACTCAATCAGACAGCACCCATCAGTCAACCAGACAGTACCCGACAGATTCAGGGACTATACCTGCTCCGCTACATAATTTCACCGGCTTGCCGCAGGATTATTCCCCCTGTACTTTATACTAAACACTGATGGTGAACGTTGCGTATGTAGCGTGAAAACAGAAATTGTAATATAAACATATTTTTCTATGGAGTAAAAGAGTAAAATAAATACTAACAGCAAGCGGTAACAGAAGCGACCCAGAATATAAAATTAGCAGCATCAAATATAAACTGATAATTTTAAATTTTATTTAACTTTAACTTTTGTCGTGGAAACGGAAATTATTATTTTTAATACAAAATCAAAAATTGAACACGGGCAAATAATATTTGTAAAGGAAACTGAAAAATATTAATTTAGCCATGTCAACAAAAAGCTACAGGTTAAACCACTTTTAAAGTAAGCTTGGCGCCTCCCATAAGTGTAATGACCAAAAAGTTAGCTTACCGATTCATATTATGGGAAATGCCCGAAAAGTTAGATTACCGCTTCATATTATGGGAAGTGCCCGAAAAGTTAGATTACCGCTTCATATTATGGGAAATGCCCGAAAAGTTCGCTTACCGCTTCATATTATGGGAAATGCCCGAAAAGTTCGCTTACCGCTTCATATTATGGGAAATGCCCGAAAAGTTAGGTTACCGCTTCATATTATGGGAAATGCCCGAAAATTTAGATTACCGCTTCATATTATGGGAAATGCCCGAAAAGTTAGATTACCGCTTCATATTATGGGAAATGCCCGAAAAGTTCGCTTACCGCTTCATTATGGGAAATGCCCAAAAAGTTGGTTTGCAGATTCCCAGTAGTGGAAACACCCAAAAACTATTTTTTGCACTTAAAAATCCTGTCTGACTATGGTATTCAATATAAAGGGGAAGCAGATTAAAATACAGTTTACTATCCCGATAACTACTAGAGGTTGTTTTGTACCCATAACCCAATTATCCTATTTTATTCAATGTAAAGTTGAAGCGGTTCTACAGACGGTATCTCAAAAAGGGGTGGGCCGACCAAACCTATTTTCAATACAGCTCTAAACCAGGTTGAGATGAGTCCAAATCCGAGGTTGGACTTATCTCATGGTGGTGGCATGCATACATTCCATAACTGAGCCCCTGGCTCGCTAAAAATAGTGTTATCGGGGTTGGTTAAAACATTAATTTACTGTTTACTTAAAATTATTCGTATTAATTTTTAAGTTAATAGGTCAGAAAATTTCATTTTATCGCAGTAGGTTAAATTGGAATCTTAATTTAATTATAATTACTCATACTGAAGTTCTCAATTTAGCAGACTAGAAAATAATTTTTGTGTTATAAAGGGTGGTGTATGTTTTCTGGATTTGAATGTGAGAATGGAGGTTGGTATACAGGCCTTATTATCTCACATTAATCTCCAGGAGAGTACATTCTTACGTAAAGGCATATCTAATAAAGAATGGCATGCCTTGCAATAAAGTGAAACAACTTTAATTCCTTAGTGCTGTTCAATTTTAAATGACATTTCCAGGCATTTTGAATTTAGCTAGATTTGCTTCTGAAAATTTTAAAAATTTGCTTTACAGTCAACATTTTAGTGAACGGAGATTTGGATGAACGCTACTTTTGGATGAACGCTACTTTTGGGTGAACGCTACTTTTGGGTGAACGGCTCGTTATAAACTAACATAATACACAAGTTCATTAGCTGCTTACAGTTTTGAATGAGTTTAATCTACTAAACGGTAGAATACTTTTTTGGTACGCCATGTACTTTACTTTTACTATTTAAGCTTTACAATTTTGTAACAAAAGCTCAGCCATAAGAAATGCTACAATACAATGAAGAGGAAATGTGAAATACTTATTGATATATTGACATACTTTAGAACATGTCCAGGAAATAAATTGTTGTTGATTCAGATGGCAGAATGTTGCAGCTGTTGGACACAAATGTGGTTGTAGTGAAGCAATCATTTGTCCCTGTGGATCTGCATATGCCATTGAAATAAATTTCAGTAATCCTTTACTCCCATCACAGATTTCTGTTAAATTAACCCACAAGTATGTAACACTGAAATGAACACTTAATTAGCAATGAATTGTATTAACTATTCATGAAAAACGTACTAATTTGAATAATTCTTGCGCTTGCGAATAATTCGTATACTACATACAAGTTGAATAGGACGGTTTAGGTATAGTGAGAAAATATTAAATTTAAATAGTTTTGGAAAGACAGTGGCAGTTATAGTATAAAATATGCATTATTTACGAAAACAAGTTTTGACATTACAGTTCCATTGACGTCATTACCTTCAGGTCCCACAATATTGAGTAAAATTTGCGCCTGTTCATCTCGGATGCCGAGCTCGACCATACTTCTCACCCAAGTAAGATTTAGTTTTCTAGGTAATCTACATATTTCTGGAAGGATTACATTGAAATCAGAATTGCAGCTCGGAGGGGCGGAAAGAAAACAGAAAAGAATGAAATGCTTTGTCCACGCAGTTATCATTGTAAATTGAATATCTGTCATGTAAATGCCGATTCGTACTGAAGTACTAGTTCTTTAAAAACGAAATCCGATTTTAGGTGATTTTGCCCCAAAATTGCATGATCAGGTTTCACTCGATTCTCTCCATCTTGGCTATTCCTTTACCTATAATTAATTAAGTAAATAAATATTATAATTTGCAAATTGCGATTGCAGCATTGATATACATATGCATGCTCATGAGGGAGAGTTATGCCTAGGTGATGGGCACAACTCACTTAAATTCACTTAAATACGACTTCAACGTAAAAATAAGTGTACAGAAACAACTATTTGCAAACATCGGCAGAGTTTAGCGAAAGGTACAGCTGTTTTGGAATTCTTAATTATATTAAGTTTATAGTTTTCATCTGTTTCACGAGGAAATGTAAATGTTGATGAAAATAAACAATGAGTTTTCGTCAGAAGTATGCCCGTTTTAAATCGTTAAGGAGGGGTTCACTAATCGGAAATTCCTGATTCTGGAAGGTGTAATGTGGAGTTTCAAGTTTCAATTTTATTGTCTTTACATTTTACGTTGAAGTAAAATGGCTTTTATTTTCAAAATCTACTCATATTTCCCTATCGAACATGGAAACCCGATTTAGAGCTCCCAGCATCATTTCAAATAACTGATTGGAAACCAACTCGTGTTATTCCCGACTCAAAATTACTAATCGACTTAATTCTGCATTGAAACGACCGCTACTTTTGCTGTCTGCAGCAAATAGAGCTTCAAAACTTCGAAAAGGACCAACCTGCTATCATTTGAGCAGGATTTTTCTGGTTTCTAGATTTCTAGCTATCTTTCATTGCAGAATTGACGAATTGAGTGTTTATTATAGTAAAATGCACCTAAGAAGGTCAGTATTAAAAACATCGCCAAGCCGTAACATGAAGCGAGCCAGAGGGTATATTTGATATACGTATACGTGATCCGGAGCCATAAAGTGGAAAACACCAAAAAAGTTAGCTGAGTGCTTCATAAAGTGGGAAACACTAAAAACGTTAGCTTAGCGCTTCATAAAGTGGGAAACACCAAAAAAGTTAGCTTAGCGCTTCATAAAGTGGGAAACACCAAAAAAGTTAGCTTAGCGCTTCATAAAGTGGGAAACACCCAAAAAGTTAGCTTATAGCTTTATATAATGGAAAATACCCAAAAAGTTAGCTTATAGCTTTATATAATGGAAAATACCCAAAAAGTTAGCTTATAGCTTTATATAATGGAAAATACCCAAAAAGTTAGCTTATAGCTTTATATAATGGAAAATACCCAAAAAGTTAGCTTATAGCTTTATATAATGGAAAATACCCAAAAAGTTAGCTTATAGCTTTATATAATGGAAAATACCCAAAAAGTTAGCTTATAGCTTTATATAATGGAAAATACCCAAAAAGTTAGCTTACCGCTTCATATGATAAAAGACACCCAAAAAAATGTGTATACCGCTTCTCATTAGTGGTCACACCCAAAAACCATATTTTACACCTAAAAGCCCTATTTGAGTATCTTATTCAATACAAAATGGAAGCGGTGTAAAATATTTTTTATTACCCGCTAACAAACTACTAGAAGCGGTGTAAAATATTTTTTATTACCCGCTAACAAACTACTAGAAGCGGTGTAAAATATTTTTATTACCCGCTAACAAACTACTAGAAGCGGTGTAAGATATTTTAGTACCCAAAACCCCATTTTTATATCTTATTGCTTATAATGTGAGCGCGCGTTATCTACGAAAGGGGTGGGGTGACCACGCTCATTTTAAATAGGGTTCCTAACTAGGTCGAGATGAGTCCAAATCCGAGGTTTTATCCAAATCGGTCAATACCTCGTGTTATCGAGTTATCGTGTTCACATACATACATACGGACAGACAACACGGCTCCATAAGTGAGTCTCTGGCTCGCTAAAAAGAGTTAAAATTCGAACTCTGCCAGGCAAAGACAATAAAAACTACTTTATTTTACACTTTTCTAATAATTTTACAAATTTCTCGGACTGTCGTTCGTCCTCCCCCTACCAATTTTCAATGAGAACTAAACTCATTCGATTTTCTATTTTCCTAGTTAGATAATAACTAGTAAGTTGTCCGTTCTACGAACGGGAAAATAACAGTAAATTAACCATACACAAAATTTAGAAAAGCCATAATTAGTATTCAGAAAAAATTGAAATACACATATTTAGTAATCATAGATTTTTTAGATAACCCTGGAATACAACGATACATTACTTTTGTAATTAGTCCAATTTAAGGAATGAATTGTAAACCGGAACAGAATTTGAATTATGGCTTAAGTATTTAGATATTCCATCTGACTCCATCTACTCCATCTGACTCCATCTACTCCATCTACTCCATCTGACTCCATCTACTCCATCTGACTCCATCTACTCCATCTGACTCCATCTGACTCCATCTACTCCATCTGACTCCATCTGACTCCATCTGACTCCATCTACTCCATCTGACTCCATCTGACTCCATCCACTCCATCTACTCCATCTGACTCCATCTACTCCATCTGACTCCATCTGACTCCATCTACTCTATCTGACTCCATCTGACTCCATCTACTCCATCTGACTTCATCTACTCCACCTGACTCCATCTGACTCCATCTACTCCATCTGACTCCATCTATTCAATCTGACTCCATCTACTCCATCTGACTCCATCTACTCCATCTGACTCCATCTGACTGCATCTACTCCATCTGACTCCATCTGACTCCATCTACTCCATCTGACTCCATCTACTCTTTTTGTCGATGCCCACGGGTCATTCCCCACGGCTTTGCCTATTTGTCGGTGCTCGCGGGTCGCGCCCACAGCTTAAATTAATTGTCAGTGTCCACCGGTCACTGCCGACAGGTCATTGGCAACATTTCCGCTTAATTGTCAGTGCCCAGTACCCACGGCTTTGCCTAATTTTCAGTACCCACGGCGTCGCCTAAATTTCAGTAATCACGGCTTCGCCTAATTTTCAGTACCCACGGCTTCGCCTATTTTTCAGTACCCACGGCTTTGCCTAATTTTCAGTACCCACGGCTTCGCCTAATTTTCAGTACCCACGGCTTCGCCTAATTGTCAGTACTCACGGCTTTGCCTAATTTTCAGTACCCACGGCTTCGCCTAATTTTCAGTACCCACGGCTTCGCCTAATTTTCAGTACCCACGGCTTCGCCTAATTTTCAGTACCCACGGCTTAGCCTAATTTTCAGTACCCACGGCTTTGCCTAATTTTCAGTACCCACGGCTTTGCCTAATTTTCAGTACCCACGACTTCGCCTAATTTTCAGTACCCACGACTTCGCCTAATTTTCAGTACCCACGACTTCGCCTAATTTTCAGTACCCACGGCTTCGCCTAATTTTCAGTACCCACGGCTTCGCCTAATTTTCAATACCCACGGCTTCGCCTAATTTTCAATACCCACGGCTTCGCCTAATTTTCAGTACCCACGGCTTCGCATAATTTTCAGTACCCACGGCTTCGCCTAATTTTCAGTACCCACGGCTTCGCCTAATTTTCAGTACCCACGGCTTCGCCTAATTTTCAGTACCCACGGCTTCGCCTAATTTTCAGTACCCACGGCTTTGCCTAATTTTCAGTACCCACGGCTTTGCCTAATTTTCAGTACCCACGACTTCGCCTAATTTTCAGTACCCACGACTTCGCCTAATTTTCAGTACCCACGACTTCGCCTAATTTTCAGTACCCACGGCTTCGCCTAATTTTCAGTACCCACGGCTTCGCCTAATTTTCAGTACCCACGGCTTCGCCTAATTTTCAGTACCCACGGTTTCGCCTAATTTTCAGTACCCACGACTTCGCCTAATTTTCAGTACCCACGCCTCGATTGTATTACAATATCCAAGGCAACTCAACTCTGATTAAAGTCTGATTGTTGCTGCAGAGTTGACTTCTTAGCAACAGGAGGAGGGGCATAGGCAATCCAGCCAATCAACCCAATTATAAAAGGCTTAGGCGTGGTCAACTGTGCTATAGTATATAGATAATATGTTGTAGTAAATGATCGCAGTAAATATAATGGGACGTAGTAAACTGAAAAATTATGAAAAAAGGTACTCCAGCGGTGATATTGTATTTATAGTACACAGCTAATGTACAATTGTCCCTATATTTCTCTTATCTCGGGGTCATACGAATATTACGTCGACATTTATTGGGCGGATAATATGTCAACGCAACAATTAGTTCAATAAAGAAGTAGCATTTTAGAAATATTATATTTTGATATATTGCCCAAGCTGCCTCTTCTCATGGAGGACATAAAAACAATAGTAAGCAAAAAAAGCCGTTGTTGTGTTCAAAAAAGTAATTACACTACTTTATTGAATTTAATTTGGCTGTACTCTATTACGTAAATTAATTTTTGCATTTCATAAAATAATTACAAAATTATAACGTAAAGAGTAAGGCAGTCGCGATCTCAATGTTGGCAGGATTGTGAGATGGAAATTTCTTGTTAGCGTAATATGTGTACTATCCCGTTGTGTATTTTCCTTCGACACATTTTTCTTGTTTGAACTGAGTGGCGCAAAATGCATGAGTCATAAAACTCTCGGGAGTACTAGCCATGCATTTATGCAATCTTGCTTTGAATGCCATAAAATAAATTTCAATGCAATATTATTTAGGAAGTACTTACATGTTAGAAAACATTTTTCCAAATACAGCAGAATTCAACAGAATAATATTCTACAGTATAGTAACTTGAAATACAATAAATTTTTATCTTATGTCATGAAATATTTCATCTTTCAGTCAATTCATTTCATTCTATATTGTATTTAATGGAATTCTAATATTTCTGGAAGTTAGCGTAGCTTTGCAGAACAATGCTTATTATTATGTATGCAGGTTGTATAGTAGTAATGACTGGACAACGAAAACGGATGAGAATGTGACTCCGCTTTTCAGAACTTTGGCAACGACAATTTTGATAAAGAAAAAAAGGTGACCGCCAGTAGGCAAGGAACCAATAAAACCGAATGTTTTACAAATATTTTCAGCCAATCAGAAGGAAGACGACGATGCCTTAGGTGACATTTTTGTCGCTATAAGGAACGACTGGACAGTAAGAGGGACGAGGAAACGTTTTCCAGACTTTGCTGAAATGTCTTAAATTGCAGTATTACCATGGATATCATAAAATAACTGCAAAAAATGAAATGTGTTTTCATAACGCACTTCCCTTGAGCGCACCTGCTTGTAAAGCTATGGTCGGTGGTCTCCTTATACCTCAAGAAATAAATAAAATAGACAAGAACAACGAAGAACAGAGCCTGATGGTGTTGACGAAACGCAATTTGATCCAAATTTGAGACTGCAATAATAATTAGGTTGAGTAGTCTCAAGGAAAACATTGGTTCTGTAATTTCCAAATTCCTGACTGATTTTCATGAAAAATGAAAGCACACTCCAATGGCAACCGAAGTGCATAGAAATTAAGGAGGTGTGATGAGTTTTAAAATCCCTGATTGGGGGAGAATGGCTAAACGGAGAGTTTTGGGATAGACATTTTTGAAATCGCCGCATATTTTTCTAGCGGCTATGAGGGCTTGATTTTCAAAAATGTTTTTTAAGGGGGAAATATTTGGGGTTTTTGGGAGTGGGGGAAATGCACTGAAAACATGTATTTCTATTTTTCTTACATAGTTGCAAACTGAAATTCAAAAAAAGCGGCCTCATAACCGCTGCTAAATTTTTTTCTCTTTTTTTGATATTTTTTTGAAACGTGTACATACGTTATTTCAAAATCCCAAAATCATATCTTTCCGAAAACGTCGGCAAATTTCACGTGAAGGAACTTGCCATAGAGTAAAATATATGGCAATGTGATAAAACCTTCAACGGAGTAAATAAGTACAGAATCTAGTGGAGTTTTACATAGAAGATAATACTCTATGGTTGAGGAAAGCGCTTGCAGGGGTGAGTCTCAAATTTGAAAACGGAGACAAACTGTATTGTAGAGAACCTTGTATGGCGATTCCACTCACTTTTAAAGTACACCATTTCCCCCTTGAACTGACATCATCAAAACTGAAGTGATCACCCCTCGTTAACAAAATGACAAACTACCTCAAGCCTAAGCCCAAACACATGGAAAATTCGCAATTTTTATGACAAGACATGAACTGATTTGCAAAAAATGTAAGTGCTTTATAACTATTAGATTAGAATTAGTAGGATTTGGCAGGGTACATTAGAAGAATTCAAGGCTAGAACAAACACAGAGAGTTTTCTGGGGAAATGTGCGCCCAAGTTCAAAATTATCTGGGGAAGATATTTTACTTCAAATTCCACGTACAAAATCAAGTGTAGGTTGCAGCCGACGAACAGCAAAATCCGCGGCGGCAGCCAACTTAAGTGTCTACGTCTATATGCATGCTCTACTGCTTTAAAAAGTAAAAAATCCAATTGCATTGAATTTTTATATGATGTTCCACCCTTTCACCCAAACATCATTTAATTAAACAGTTTTATGAATGCATAATTTTAAGCGGCGTTGCGGCGGCATAAATTACTATGCTACACTGTGGCGGCATACCTACCTCTATGCCCAGAATGAGTACATACATTCATTAAATTTATATTTTTTTCTATTATCTGCCCGAGAGAATGCAGTGAACCGCTGTGATGACACCTTCACATTGTAAATAACACGGGTTTGGATAATGCTTAAAAATAGTGACCTTACCTTGTAGGAAAGCTGTTTATGCAAATTTGCTTAATTAACCAAACACTTTATGAACATTCTCAGATTGTAATCATGAAAGTTTGTTTATATATACACTTGAGATGGGTTTACAAAATGTTGCTAATAATAAAGCAGTCTATCAACACCAGGCCAAACCAATCTCTTTTGTAATGCACAGCAGACATACAAAACACAAATGCGAATTAATAAATTCTTAGTTTATAATTTACATTTTACCGCTCCTATGTTTTTTTAAATAGACGGACTGGAGGAAGAACACGAGTGCAAAAACTGTATCAGGTATTTATAAACTAAATAAAAGCAGGAAAAATGGTCATGAATTTCTGTGCTCCTCTTTAGAAGCAAACACATTACTTGAGTAATATAATGTAAGTTGCTTCGCGGTAAATCACGGACACCAGTCTCGCTTAGAGAATCATATTGATTGATTAACGCACACGAAGCGTCCGGTGCCCAAGTGCCTATCCAAATGTGTACTCTTGGTCACCTAACCTTACTTAAGGGTCGAAAATTCCTGACAACCCCTTGACAACTGGACTATCACATTCGCTTTTAAAATCGATTTGCAAGAAACTCGTAAAAATTATGATTATAGTTACAGATTTTAAAAAAGTCTGTAACTAGGAGGACCGCATATATCTGTACAACAAACTGTAAGAGGAACCGATAAAATTCCATAATCTTAAGCAAACTAATTTTTATCTAATTATAAAGGTCTAGTATCTCCAAAATTCGCTTCTTTGTAGTACAAATATATGCGGTCCTCCTAGTACTTTTCTAACATCTGTAATCCCTACGTGGTTGAAGCAATTTTTGCAAATCGATTTCTACAACGAATAGTCCGGTAGTCAAAGGGTTGTCAGGAATTTCCGGACCTTAGCTGTATACCAATATAGTACTACAATACTCCAGTACCAGAATCGAGAGTGGAAGTAAGCACACCAGGAATACAAAAGAGACACTGTAAATGAATATACTGAACACTCAACTAAAGTATGTAAGAAAGAATGGTCGAAGAAATAATAATATATAAATAAGTATTATAGAGTTTCAATCCGCACTTTTCACCGAATAAAAACTGACTTCTGCGGAGTGGCAAAGGAGCACACTAAAGATGCCTTCACCTTACCTAACAGAATTCTTGGATATGACTGCGGAGAATGGCAATCGCATCTTTCTTTTACATTCACAGCCTCTGTGCCTCTCACTGGGTTTCCGAACTGCATGTCTTAACCCGAGCCGAGACTTACTACACTCAGCCACTATCACAAACACTGCCTAACAGCACTCTTCCTTCTCTTCCGTCTCTTCCAACTTACCAGCGTTTGGCTCCGTTTCCCAACAAAAATTTCAGTGACCCCGGCTGTTTCCTTGCTTGGACGCTTGCTCTGGGTCCTCACTTGCCAGAAGCGCTTTTGGCAGAAATGGCCTTCTCTGAAGCGCGTTTGGATGAGATGTTCTTGCCTGAGCCGCCTTTGGTTTAGATGATCTTGCCTTATACACTTTCGACTGAGATGATCTTATCTTATGCGCTATTGACAGAAATTGTCTTGTCTTATGGGCTTTTGCAAATTCCCAGAATTTTAACTTAATTAAAGTTCTGTTTTCGGTAACTTTCGGTATTTTAATGCACACTTTGAGAAAGCTTTGCTGCTCTGAAAACCATGACTTTGGTTTTGGTGTCATTCATGTCCAGTCCATTTCGCTTTCCCCATTCCTGCAGAGCGGTCAGATATATTTGAATAAATGCTTCTGCTTTTTTTAAATCTGTGGACGAAAAGTGAAGAGCGTAATCATCAGCGTAAAGGACACTTTTACAAAAAATAGGCACGTTTGGTGCTTCATTTACATATATGGAAATCAATAACGCACTGAATGTGCTTCCTTGAACCGTGCCTCGAAATAAGTTTTGTGGGTCAGAGATGCAGTTTCCCAGCTTAACCCTTATGCTTCGGTTGGTCAGGAATGATAGTAGCCAATTTTGTACATCCCCCGTGATTCCAACATTTTCGAACTTCACTGGAAAATTTTCCCATAAGATTGTTTCAAACGCGCGCTTATAATCTATAAACGCAATTACAGTATATTGTCGACTTTCCCCAGCGCAGAAAATGTTATTCGTGAGTCTTGCAATTGCTGTGAAGGAATCCTGCCCTGAATCCATGTTGGCAGTGTGAGAGGTACTTTCCCTTAGAAAGGTTTATTAGTTACTATGTTACTAATATATCCAATAATGTTTCTGAGTTTGCTGTTACACGAGTTGGTTTTCGTAATGAGTTGTTTGCAATTTTGTTGCATTAAGAGTGATTTAAGCTTTTTTGTGATACTTTTATTTTTCATCATGTCAATATTCAAGTCTCCCAGTATAAATAACTCTTCTTCACTTTTAGAGATCTCGCATTCAAGTTGGGAAATGAAGGCAGCATTTGGAGTTTTGGGAGTATAGATTAATAGAATTGTAAATTGTTTTACAAATGGTTTCGATAACGAAATTTTAATTGCTTCATGGGGAGCACTGAGTGGGGATTAGCAACAGTCAGCTTGCCATTCTTCCTTCACATACCGTAAATGACGGAATAGTTCACCACGTCGGTATAGTTCCCCATCCTGGGACACTATTTCGTTTTTACGACTGAATACGACGCTACGAAGAATAGAGTCCCATAGGGCGAAATAGTGTCCCATCTCAATTTTTACGTCTGCGAATTGCAATTGAGACAGTGAGAGAGAAACACATTGACCTAGTTAGCTCCCGCAGCTAGTTGAGTAGTACAACTGAGATTTATAACACTATCCACAGTACGTATAAATTATATAAAAGCACAATGGGACCTTCGGAAAGTAGGCACACATTAGTTCCTAAGAAAAGAAACCTAGTAAAAAAAGTGAATTCAGAAAATTCAGAAATCAGAATTCAGAAAATGAAAAAGCGTAAGGCAAAGGTTGAGTTGGCAAACGAAAAGAAAAGAGGAAGAACTGACACGACAGAAGAAGAATTCAAGAAACTCTCTACTGACGACAAGTTACTTTGTGTATATCGAAATCAAATGGAAGGAAGTAAAGGGCGGAAAGAGGGAATAGAAAAAGTAAAACAATTAAAAGAAGACCTTGATGAATTGACAAAGAAAAAACAAAACCTCGTCGAGAGCAATGAAATTTTGAGAAGAGATCTGATTCAAATGAACGTTCGTATTGTAGGCATACAAGAAGACGAGAGTGAGACCGCAAGCGAAACCGAGAAAAAAGTGGTTAATCTTTTTGAAAAAATTGGAGTGAAGCAAATAGAGGTAGCTGATGCAAAAAGAGTTGGGAAAAAACGGGAAGGGCCCAGACCTATAGTTGTTAAGTTACTGAGAAAGAAAGACAAGTTTAAAATACTAGCATTAAAAAGAATTCTAAGAGAGAAGGACAATTTCAAGGACGTGTACATAGATCCGGAGAAAACACCGAAGCAAGCCAGAGAGGAAAAACTGTTACGGGACACGGGAAAACTAATAAAATCAGGCAGCCCTAACATCACGATTTACCTGCGGAGTGGAATATTAACAGCAGATGTCAATGGATCCAAGCAAATGTACAGGGTTAACAGGGACGGTCAAGTGGAGAAGATAGATTCGCACAATTAAGATAAGGAGAGTTTTTATTTTACTTAATAATTTTACTTATTATCAACTTTTTGTGCAAAATAAGTTAAGAAATTTTGAAATAAGGTATGTAATTATTTTTAATGCAACTTAGACAGGAAAGAACTGGAATGAGTGGAATGTGCCAGATTCACCAAAGTAAAGGAAATTGAAAGTTGAGCTGGTTAGGAATTCTAACTGAGCAAAGTGATGACAGCGTTATAATAATAAACTGGAGCACAACATTCCTGCAATGCTGACTTGGTTGTATATTAATGAACTAGTTTGATAGGACTCCTTGCTCAGGAATGGTGTGGACCATCCAGCAAGGAGGAATTTAGGTAGGAAAAATTTTATTGTAGTAGAGTAAAGACCTTTCCTGTCCTGTGTGACAGGGGGGCAAATTCATATACAAAAACTTTTATTGTAATTCATGATTATTAATGGATCCATGGGCGAAAGCTCTTAGGGATCGACAAAAATAAATACAATACAAAAAAAATACAATTTTTACGTCTGCACATGGTTTAGTATAGGTAGGCATTTACATGTAGTTGTGACGTAGCATGTATGGATATTGTAAGGCATATTAGCTCGATAGACAAAGTATACAAGACAATACGTAAATGGTGCTAATAACAGGACTTGATAAGCTGAGATTGACGGTAATGCTTACTGACGAATACTTTAAATTTTACCAATTTGCATTTTACAATCATAATTTTTCTTTTATTTCTAAAAAATTTACGATACATATTACCATACGATAGATGAATTTTTGAAAACCAGTCGTGGTCCTTGAATGTAGTCCTGATTTTGGTCAATGGGAATCCAGCAATACGGATTTCCGGACCAAAATCTTGAATTGAATGTAGAATCGCCATCGTTGGTAGTAGAAAAACTTGTAAATATTTGTTGGGTGCCACCTTAGTTTTGAAAATATCGTTTCGAACTTCCCGACTTCACTGTTAGCTGTATTACTTGTAATTTTTAGTTGGGCTCCAATTGTTAGTGAACTGTACTGCTCCTTGCTATACTGTGAGTATATTTGTATGAAAATATATTGTTAGAAATGAAATATTATGAACTGTTAGAATCTGAATCTCGGGGAAGTTCTCGCCTTACAAGTAATGACTGCCAGTAATCAAAGATTCGTATTATAGTAACAAATTTAGATTTAATAAAACGGAAAGCACAAATGTAAGTTTCAAAATACAAGATCACAAAATCAAAAGCAGTTTAAAATAATATCAGAATTATGGAAGTACAGAAATACAGGGAGAGAGAGTACAGTTTACAATTTAGCTTTGGACTCTCTGAAAGCCGATATAGGAGTGATTGATAAATTAGATGGAAAGGTAGAAAGAAATATTTTCTGTTGAGTTGGCTTTGTAGTTCGCTCGCTTGGGCTGGAGGAATGTGGAGACTCGGGGCCGTCACCAATAATACGGTGATTAGACTTTGTGCTTTTTCCTCGGAAGCCCGCTCCATTCCCTGCGCGCCGTAATGTTCACAATGGTGAAATATAGTAGTAACAAATGAACAAAAATATCCGTCTCCAGCAAAGATAACAAAAATTAATCGTTACCGCTTCTTCAGAAAAAGTTGAAAAACTTTTTCTAATTGCTAGTGCTATACAAAGGGAAAGGGAGTTTGACGCCTACAACTACTGAAAAAATGTTGCTATATTTGGATTACCGCCGACCTAATTTTCCTGAGCGCATACAATTACATACATACGCAAATTTTCATGACATTCGTAATTGATAATAGTTAACATTGCAGTACCTAGAGAAATAATTTGTGGAAAGCCATTAGCTGCAATTATTCTTTATAACAATTGTACTATAGATTTTTGAACACAATTACGTCATCGTTAGTTTTACTCCCAGTAGACAATGCAACATCATAAATTGTTTTTTAAGTCAAAGCAGAGAAACTATGCTTTGTAGTAATGGAAACATGGTTTCAGTATTTCCCACTTCCCATCCCAATAGTTTGGACACATGGGAAAGTGGGAAATACGGGAAAATTGCTAAAAAGCGGAAATTGCTAAAAAGTTTGGGAAAGTTTATATTCTACACGTGGAATCTGAAATATACCAATAATAATTCGGTTTAAGATTCAATATACTTATGTCTTAAGTATTAAAAAGGAAGCAATTAAAATATTCATTACATATTAAGGGGTACCTGAAGGGAGTGTTTAATCAAAATTGACTACCAAATTACATTGAAAATCTGCCCATTTCAAAATACCCAAACTTTTTTTAAAGTAACATTTCCGTTCATGTAAATATTGCTAAAAATACTCAGAAATCAGGACTACAAATCTGTTGAGTACTGTCCATTAATTCATAAGTTCCATAAATGTAACCATAGTATTATACATATAGATTTGAATTCTAGCGGTATTATTTCAAGATCTTTTCTTTATGTATGTGATTTTCTCTTAACAAGAATGAATCCTTAGTGTACCTGCAACAGCAGTAGAAGTAACATCTCAACAATTAATCTGTGTCTCTATTTTCCAGTGACTGCCTATTGTCACTCTTGTCACTAATTATTGTCAATTGTCTCAGTGCGTCTTTACAGTTAAATAAAAGTTAATTAAGTGAATTTGGTTCCCCGGTTAGCCAGTCATTTATTACTAGACATTTTAACAGTAAAATCATCCTGCTACCAGCTAGCATTGTCATCCGACAAACTCTTGATTCCATCCTCCACCCCCAAAGACTTACTAGTTACTGGATTTTGTAGCCGAACCACCAAACATTGGTCCTTCGTCAGCCGTATCTTCTATCGTCACAGCCAGTGATCCAGCATAATTGTACATTGTGGTAAAGGCCTGATTCTGGAACTTGTAAGTTTGCTCTGTGTTGTCAATCATCGTTTTCAGTGTATTGTACTTTTGATGTGTTATCTCCTTGAGTCCCCGGTTACTCAACTTTGACATTTAATACTCCAGCAGTGTTTAAGTGTGTGATAGACTATCAAAATGAACAAGTTACTGAAAAAGCAAAAGGCCCTCAAAGGGAAAATCACCCATGTGAAAACCATCATAGATGCCCACTATGTCAATCCAATTAGCGAGGCAGATGTGGAAATCTATACTGAAAAGATGCGTAAGTTTTACCAGGTGAATGAGCACCTTTACGAAGAAATAATTCTCCAGTGCAAAGATGACGTTGAGATGGCTCATCATGAAGTGCCATACAACGAAGAAGATGCCAGAATTCACCAGCTAAGATCTGCACTTCTAACTATCTCCAAAAGTTTTGCAGCCAGCCCTGCTACCACCAATAGACCAGGAAGTAAACCAACTGATGTCAGATTGCCGAAATTGGATCCTCCGACCTTTAGTGGCAATGTACAGGAGTGGATTTCGTTCCAGGATCTATTTACTGCATGTGTTCACAGCAACACTCAGCTCTCCAATGCTCAGAAGCTTCAATACCTGAAGGCTTCTATGAAAGGTGATGCAGCTCTTCTTATTCAGTCATTGCCAGTGACGGATGCCAATTACGATGAAGCCTGGAAAATGCTTGAAAATAGGTATCTAAATAAAAGAGACATCATCAAAGCAAACCTTGATCGTTTGTTTTCCCAGCAAAACATTCAACAAGAAAACCCATCAGCACTGAGGAAACTAGTCGACACGACGACCGAGTGTGTTCGAGCGTTTTCAGTACTGAAGATTCCGTCTGAGAAAATTGCAGATATAATTTTCATTTATCTGATTTCAAAAAAGTTGGACTCCGAATCTCGGCTCCAGTGGGAGCGCTCTCTCAAGGTAGATACCTTGCCCAGTGTTCAAGAATTTTGCACCTTTCTTGATCATCATTCTCGTGTGACAGCTGCAGCAAAGTGTGGTGTCAGCAAACCGAAAGTTCAAACCGGAACTTCCAATGAGAAATCCGCCACGTCAGTCCATCACAGTACAGCGGATACAAGTTATGGAAAAAGTGTCACGTGTGATTTTTGCACTGAAGTACATCCAACTTTTAAGTGCAACAAGTTGAAATCCTTAACTGTAAGTGAACTCTTATAAATCTTGCCCCAGTGAACGTTGCTGTCAGAAGTGTAAGAAGAAGCATCATACGTTATTACATTTGGATCTTCCGAGTCCAGCGAAAAATCCTCAACAACCAGCAGTTACCAGCCAGCCTGGAGCAGCAAGTCAAACCTCATCTGAAACCGCAAGCAACCTGCCTGCAGTAAGTACCATGCACGTAAGGAACACTCCTAGTATTTGCAAAGTGTTGCTTTCAACTGCAATAATAGAAATTGTAGACGTACATGGACACCGTCAGAAATTACGAGCCTTGTTAGATAATGGTGCCGAGGCCACTATTATTACTGAACAATGTATTAGTCGTCTCGGACTAAAAAGATTTCCTGCCAAAGTGCCTCTCTCTGGATTATCCTCAGTTTCCGTTGGCTCTTCACAAGAAATCACCAAGCTGAGGATTTGCTCGCCAAAAGACAATTCGTTCTTCGTTTCGAGTAATGCACTCATCCTTCCAAGTGTCACTGGACTGCAGCCTCACCACAATTACAACCCTAAGCAGTGGAGTCATCTGAAAAATCTTCAGTTAGCAGATCCAGATTTTCATAAGCCAAGCCAAGTTGACATTCTTCTTGGAGTTGATGTGTATGGTGATACTCTGTTGGAGGGAATTGTGAAAGGAAAACAGGGAACTCCAACGGCCATAAAAACTGTGTTCGGTTGGATCGTAACTGGAAAAGTAACACCAAAGCATTATCTTCCAGTTTCAGTGAATTTGTGCCATTTGGAGCCGATTCTCCAAAAGTTTTGGGAGCTTGAGGAAGTTCCAAAGAAAATTGCCCTTTCTCCAGAAGAAATTGCATGTGAAAATCACTTCGATGAAACCCACTCTCGAGACTCCAGTGGAAGATACACGGTCAGACTTCCTTTTCGTCCTCATCTCAAGCCATTTGGAGAATCTCGCCAGTCTGCCATCATTCGCCTTAAGCAGATGGAACGCCGGTTTTCCAGAAACCCAGAACTTCAGCAAAGATATTCTGAAGTGATCGAAGAATACTTAAGTCTCCACCACATGGAGGAAGTGCCTACTCCATCTCAAGAATTGGACAATCTGCAAGAAAATATATCCAAAGGTATTTTCTACCTCCCTCACCATGCTGTATTCAACGAAGCAAGCTCCACAACTAAACTACGAGTTGTTTTTGATGGATCAGCTAAAACCACCACCGGTGTTTCCCTCAATGAAACATTAATGGTTGGGCCCAAGTTGCAGGACGACCTAACCGCAATCCTCATTCGTTTTCGATGCCACCGAGTAGCCTTTACTGCAGACATTGCGAAAATGTATCGCCAGTTTAGAGTGCACAAAGATGACGTGGATTTTCAACGAATAGTGTGGCGAAAATCTCCTGAAGAAGAAATAAAAAGTTACAGACTGCTCACCGCAACATTTGGAACCTCAGCTGCCCCTTACCTAGCTGTTAAATGTGTCCAACAGTTAGCCAAAGATGAAGAAAAGAAATTTCCTTCAGCTTCTTTTGTGTTACTTCGCGATCTCTACGTTGATGACCTAATGTCTGGTGCCAACTCAGAGATGGAAGCAAGAGAACTCCAATCCCAATTACTGCAGCTTATGCAACTTGGACAGTTGGAATTGAGGAAGTGGTCTTCTAATTCCGAAGCTCTTCTTCAAACTTTATCCCCTGAATTATGTGAAAGTAAACTACCTCTCAGGATCGACACGGAAGAGACGGTGAAAACTCTCGGAATATTGTGGAATCCAGCCGCAGACCATTTTTCCTTTTCCGTTGTGCCCCCTCCTAGAAGAGTAACTACAACCAAACGCTCATTGTTGTCAGACCTTGCAAAAGTCTTCGACCCTCTTGGATGGCTATCTCCGACGACCATCAAGGCTAAGATTTTGTTCCAGTCTCTTTGGAAATGTGATGTCTCCTGGGACAATCCTCTACCTCAAGACATTGCAGATGAATGGAAAGAGTACACCCAGAATCTCAGTGCCATTGAAAATATTAGAGTTGAAAGATACTTACTCCTACCTGAACACTCTACCAATCAACTCCACGGGTACTGTGATGCCTCTGAAAAGGCATACGCCGCTGCCGTGTACATTCGCTCAACTGATTCCCTCGGCGGAATAAAAGTTAATCTCATAGCCGCTAAAACAAAAGTTGCTCCCTTAAAGCAAGTATCTTTGCCCCGTCTGGAGTTATGCGGAGCTGTTCTCCTCACCAGACTTATGGAAGTCGTGCGTGACTCTCTCCATATCGAAATTTCAAGTTCACACTATTGGACTGACTCAACCATCGTCCTCGCTTGGATAGCCTCTCCAGCCAAGAGATGGATGACTTTCGTAGCCAACCGAGTGGCTGAAATCCAAATTTCTACGGTGCCTACTCAGTGGAAGCATGTCTCTGGAGAAATAAATCCTGCTGACTGCGCTTCCAGAGGAATACCCCCTGGACTACTGGAGACTCATCCTCTTTGGTGGAATGGTCCACCCAGCCTCAGATGTTCTGACATGAAAATTTCAATTCCATGCCTCAATCCTCCTTCGGAAAGTGAACAAGCTTTGCTGGAAGAAAGAAAAGTTGTGTCCGTTACACATGTGACTGTCTGTGTTCCAAAAGACAGAAGTCTGTTATCAAAATATTCGTCTTGGACAATTCTTACTCGTGTCACCGCCTATTGCCGCCGATTCATCCACAATTTCACATCCGTGTATTGCCCTAGGAAGAACCTACAACCGAAAAGAGGACTTCTTACTTTGGATGAACTCAACTCTGCCAAACTCTTTTGGATTCAAGCCACACAATGTATTGAATTTCAAGATGAAATGCAAGCCCTTACCAAGCAACAGCCACTTCCATCGAAAAGTAAACTTGTGGGACTTCGCCCTTTTCTGGATGATGTAGGAATCCTCAGAGTGGGTGGCCGACTTCGCCATTCAAAGCTGACTCCTGACAGAAAGTTCCCGATTCTACTTCCACGGAAAAGTCCTTTGACTAATCTAATCGTGAGAAGTTATCAAAATCCTTTGACTTCGATTTTTGATATTTTTTGTCAATTTCATAAATAAGCCATTATAAAAAAAACCATCGCAGCACTGTGAGACTTATGTCTCCGACTGCTTCATGGATACCAAACTTTCAATGTAAATTTGTGCATCTCAGCAGATGACAATTCAAAGCTTGCTACCGTCTTTTTTAATGCACTTTTTACTGAAAAATTCGAAAAAAGATCGAAAATAGAAGTCAAAGGTTTTGTGGGTATGATTTTAGAGTATTTTTAGCAATATTTACATGAACAGAAATGTTATTTTAAAAAAAGTTTGGGCATTTTCAGTTTTTCAATGCAATTAGGTAGTCAATTATCAAAATTGACTCCCCATTTCAATTGAAAACCAGTAGCTAGTAGCTACAGGCAACCCTTAAACTTTATGGGTTGCCTGTAGCTACTAGCTACAGGCAGTATTATAACAATAATGTAAATCCTTACAAAAGATTGCTAAAATTTATAAATGACAATTCTATGGCGCAAGAAAGCAAATTGTTTAACCATTAACCATTTAGAGTAGTTGCGTAAGTAAATTGACAAACATTGATAAGCGACTTTTCAAATACCCATCTGTACATATTTGGAGCTTCAGATAAAGGGACAAATGTTGTAAAGCAAATACATATCATATTTTCCGTAGTGTTTGTATAACACTTTTTCAGACAATATTCAGTTTGCAATATAAAATAAAACTAGTTTTGCTTTCCCATGTTTCAAAACTTGTTTCATAACTTGGCCTGTGGCATATTATAGCACTAATGTGTGTTTTGCTTGCTCTTAACCAACTTTCCAGAACTTAACTATATTTCCCAACTTTCCCACTTTTGACCACCAAAACTGAACTAACCCACTCGGGAAAGTTGGGAATATTCCCTGTGTGGGATAATCCCACCCGAAACCTTGAATGGAAATTTATAAGGCATCAGTCGGACTGATGACCATTATAATAACAGGAATGAATGTTTAATATTTGAAGCGCTAAGTGGAATAAGGGGGTTAGCAAATTTCCAAAATTTTAACTTACTAATTCAAGTTCTGTTTTCGGTAACTTTCGGTGTTTTAATGCACACTTTGAAAAATACGACTACCTGCTAGCAAAATACCTTGTATTTTGAGATTTTCAAAAAAGGCATTTTGTATTTTGAGATTTTCAAAATAGGCATTTTGTATTTTGAGATTTTCAAAAAAGGTATTTTGTATTTTGAGATTTTCAAAATAGGCATTTTGTATTTTGAGATTTTCAAAAAAGGTATTTTGTATTTTGAGATTTTCAAAAAATGTATATAGTAATTTGTGTTTTGAGATTTCCAAAAAATGTATTTAGTAATTTGTATTTTGAGATTTTCTAAAAATGTATTTAGTAATTTGTATTTTGAGATTTTCAAAAAATATATTTAGTAATTTGTATTTTGAGATTTTCAAAAAATGTATTTAGTAATTTGTATTTTAAAATTTCCAAAAAATGTATTTAGTAATTTGTATTTTGAAATTTTCAAAAAAGGCATTTTGTATTTTGAGATTTTCAAACAAAGTAAGTTGTATTTTGAAATTTTCCAGAAAAGCATTATGTATTTTGAGATTTTCGAAAAAAGCATTATGTATTTTGAAATTTTCAAAAAAGGCATTTTGTATTTTGAGATTTTCAAAAAAAGTCATTTGTATTTTGAGATTTTCAAAAAAAGAATTTTTTATTTTGGGGCTATTTATGGCCCCTCAAAATACTTTTTGAAAATTTTATTTAATTTGGGAGTAAATAATGGAAAAGGAATTATTTTTCGTATTGATTTTTAGTAAATGCAAGCAATTTTTGGAAACATTAGTTGTTGTAATCATAATTTGTGCTTATCTTTGAAAATATTGGTCCTGGGAAAGTAAAAGCAGACAGACAACGCGGTTTCATAAGTGAGCCTCTGGCTCGCTAAAAAACATCAGTAATTGAAATACCTTCCTCGGACTTCTGGTTTTTGCAAAAATTCGAAAAATGCAACCTGCTTATGTGTACTGTAGTTTAGCTAAGGCAGTGATTTAAAGAGCAGAAAAACAGAACTATTCAAATGTATAAACATCAGCTGCATCTCCGATAATCAGTGCATCAGTTGTGAAGGGTTTATTATTTGTATGTCATGCACTTAATTGATCTATTCTTTGCAGCGACGTTATAAACTTCCGTGTACGCATTCATTCCAATAATGATGTCAAAAACTCAATTATTGCTTAATTAATAATTGCTTTGTTTGCCAGTGGAGTCAACAAAAATTTAATGAATAATTTTTGTAAAACTAGTTTACTGCAGTTACCAGTAACTGCTCACTGGTAAGTTTTAATTGGGTTTTAAATAGTTTCCCTCACTGTTTACGTAGCGGAACGAATAACAAACGTGCAATGACCGGAATTATTAGAGGATTTTTCCCTATAATTATGGGGTTGATCTTTGTTAGTCTCTCAACTCAAATTGAAGATAAATACGACGATAGTAAGGAGAAACTTTTGAGTCGAATTGAACAAAGGACCAAATATAATAAGATTAAGGAAAAATCCGGTTGCAGCAATTTTGCTTGCATGAAAAAGTTCTTACTGGATATTAAATTAAGTGGCAAATACAAGAAGAATTTTGGTAACCAATAAAGATTTTTACAAATATTCTAATTTTATTTTTTAACAAGTTCTACTATAATTCTTTACCATTTCTTATTTAATACTAGGTACCCATATACTTACATATAGCTTGTATTTAAGTTTACCTAAAAATAATCGATTTATATCAAGAGAATATTTTCTGCTTGCCTCATCAATATACACGTAGCAATAAGTAAGCCTCAAGCATCATTACTCCCAGTTTAGTGAGGATCAAGGAGCGTCAATTGGTTGGCTCGGTTACTCCTCGACTGCGTTTAATCAGGAGGGTCCACTAGAGTGTTTTGTTCCCAAATTTAGGAATATTATAAGGGACAATAAATGTCACCGAAATGGCCTCGTTGCCAATGTATACCTGCAGGAAATGTCCCACATAAATATTCCTAAATTTGGGAACAAAACACTCTAGTGGACCCTCTTTATTAAACGCAGCCGAGGAGTAACCGAGGCAACCATTTGACGCTCCTTAGTGAGGATTTTGTACTCTGCTTGAGCTAAATATGCTAAAATATCAACTAATGACATACTAAGTTCAGAGTAATGTTCTTTGAGATTGATTAAATTTAAAAATTTATTAGCTAAATGTATTTTCTTTTCCAATTGTGGTTATAGAGACTAAAAACTCCGTCCAAGTAGTATCATTAGCCCGACCTCCTGTCGGACTAATGATCAGGGTTGGCCAAAATACTTTGTCGGAATACAAAATACAAAATATTACATGTATTTTGTGTTTTCTGAAAGTTGGAGCGGAGTATTTTGTATTTTGTATTTTGACTAATTTGTCAAATGTATTTTGTATTTTGACTAATTTGTCAAATGTATTTTGTATTTTGACTAATTTGTCAAATGTATTTTGTATTTTGACTAATTTGTCAAATGTATTTTGTATTTTGACTAATTTGTCAAATGTATTTTGTATTTTGACTAATTTGTCAAATGTATTTTGTATTTTGACTAATTTGTCAAATGTATTTTGTATTTTGACTAATTTGTCAAATGTATTTTGTATTTTGACTAATTTGTCAAATGTATTTTGTATTTTGACTAATTTGTCAAATGTATTTTGTATTTTGACTAATTTGTCAAATGAATTTTGTATTTTGACTAATTTGTCAAAAGTATTTTGTATTTTGACTAATTTGTCAAATGTATTTTGTATTTTGACTAATTTGTCAAATGTATTTTGTATTTTGACTAATTTGTCAAATGTATTTTGTATTTTGACTAATTTGTCAAATGTATTTTGTATTTTGACTAATTTGTCAAATGTATTTTGTATTTTGACTAATTTGTCAAATGTATTTTGTATTTTGACTAATTTGTCAAATGTATTTTGTATTTTGACTAATTTGTCAAATGTATTTTGTATTTTGACTAATTTGTCAAATGTATTTTGTATTTTGACTAATTTGTCAAATGTATTTTGTATTTTGACTAATTTGTCAAATGTATTTTGTATTTTGACTAATTTGTCAAATGTATTTTGTATTTTGACTAATTTGTCAAATGTATTTTGTATTTTGACTAATTTGTCAAATGTATTTTGTATTTTGACTAATTTGTCAAATGTATTTTGTATTTTGACTAATTTGTCAAATGTATTTTGTATTTTGACTAATTTGTCAAATGTATTTTGTATTTTGACTAATTTGTCAAATGTATTTTGTATTTTGACTAATTTGTCAAATGTATTTTGTATTTTGACTAATTTGTCAAATGTATTTTGTATTTTGACTAATTTGTCAAATGTATTTTGTATTTTGACTAATTTGTCAAATGTATTTTGTATTTTGACTAATTTGTCAAATGTATTTTGTATTTTGACTAATTTGTCAAATGTATTTTGTATTTTGACTAATTTGTCAAATGTATTTTGTATTTTGACTAATTTGTCAAATGTATTTTGTATTTTGACTAATTTGTCAAATGTATTTTGTATTTTGACTAATTTGTCAAATGTATTTTGTATTTTGACTAATTTGTCAAATGTATTTTGACTAATTTGTCAAATGTATTTTGTATTTTCACAAATTTTGAAAAGTATTTTGTATTTTGCATTTTGTATTTTGCATTTTGTATTTTGAATAAATAAGTGTCTGCCACGAATAGTGAAAATACTTGAGGAAATACAAAATACTTTGTCTGCAGAAAAATGTTCATGCGCTTTAAGAGTTGGGTAACTTTAGTCTCAACTACCAAGCAGAGATATCTGAAATTTGAATACTCTTTCACTACTTTATACTGGAATTTCATTCAGACGTAAACTAAGTTACCTAAATTTTGAGAAATAGACTTCTGAAAATCAATTGTGGTCTATAAATTCTTTTTCAAATAATTTATAATCGCGATTTTATGATTATTTTTTTAATCGTCCCGACTGCGCTTGCTTTCCTGATTATTTTTCGCGGATTATAATCTCTCAAAAATAATCGTCCTCTGAGAGGACTTTATTTGATTATAAATTATAATCACGGCTACACTCACGTTTTGTCCGTTGAAACTTTACACAGAATGTATTTGTAGAAGTCAAAGTGAGCCTTGCTATGTGTCTCGTGTTTCACAGTGCTCCCATCAATAAAATAATTTTGCTATTGCACGAAAATAATCACGACACCTCAATCATCGTGACAATTAAATTTAAACTTATAACCAATAATTTATAATTTATCGGAGACTGTAGACCACCAATTACTACTAAGATATTGCTAGAAATTCGTTGATGCGACTTTTAAACTTGAATTATTAAATTAAATAGCTAATATTAAATTAAATTGTAGTATTAAATTAAATTGCAACATTAAATTATATTGTAGTGTTACATTAAATTGTAATCAATCAATTAATTTAATGTAATACTAAAGTAGTATTACATTAAATTATGATTGTAAATCGGTAATTAAAGTGGAAATAAGGATTTGAAAATATTGCAGTATTTTGTATTTTATCAAGTATTTTGATTAAATATTTTGTATTTTGTATTTTGTGGAAGTTCGAGCGAAGTATTTTGTATTTTGACTAATTTGTCAAAAGTATTTTTGATTTTGGATTTTCACAAATTTTGAAAAGTATTTTGTATTTTGTATTTTCGCTAATTTTGAAAAGTATTTTGTATTTTGTATTTTCGCTAATTTTGAAAAGTATTTTGTATTTTCGCTAATTTTGAAAAGTATTTTGTATTTTGTATTTTCGCTAATTTTGAATAGTATTTTGTATTTTCGCTAATTTTGAAAAGTATTTTGTATTGTATTTCAAATATATGATAAAAGAATATGAAAGGTTTGGGAATGGAATATTGAATTTTTGGGAAGCGAATTTTAAATATTTAGGAAGAGAATTTTGAAATTTTGTAACGCAGCTTTGCAAAATTTACCAAGCCAAAATAAATTTTTAGCCCGACCAAGGGCTTACAGAACGGATTTGTCTGTGTATGTGTGTGTCTGTTAAGATTCATTTTCGTAAATCTCATAATTGAAAATTCTTTTACTCCGGATTTGAACGAATTGGCCCAAGTCACAGGCTAAGCTCGTTGGCGATGAAAATCGTACGAGCGATTTTCTCAAAATTCCTTATTTTTCATAAGGCCGACGAGATAGTCCGTTCGTTTAGTCAAAATATTAACTTCACCGCTTCTCACAATCAAAGAATTTGATATACCAATAAATAAATTTCCATAAGGTCCAACCTTTCCGTGAATTTTGTATCGCTTCTTCTTTACAAGTAATACAAATAAATAAATTACGCACAAATTTGCTTTGACAAAAGGAGGGCATTTCAGTTTTAAAATTGCTTCCTTTGTTTTGTTAGCAGGATGGAATTCAAAATCTTAAACCGTTTCCCCAAATTTGAAAGCTTACTTCATAAATTATCAATGATTAAAACAATTCCATTACATTTAAAAAAAATGCCATTAAATGACTGGAAGATGCAATTTTTCATCATATAAAGCAAGGATGTATTGTATTTCAATTTAATGTGTTAAAGTAATTGGTTAGATTACTAGTTAGCTCAGTTTATGAGAATAGAGTGAACATTAGCTGTGACTTTTCGTACAAACATAAAACAGACAGTAGGCGTTTATTGCATTTTCTTCTTATATAACCATACATATATACGTACATAGTGGGAGTAATTAAACAGGATGTTTAATTACTTCAGCATCTAAACTAGAAAATGCTTAATTTACACAAAAGCTTCAATACAAATATAGTTTGCATATTACGGCGCAGATGTGCATATTAAGCATCGTTCTGCAACAGTAACTAATTATGTTTATAGTAAGGCCAACGAAGACGATGAGAATGTGACTCCGCTATTCAGAATTGGGGCAACGGCAATTGTTATTATAAAAAACTCCGGCCAAGCAGTATCATTAGCCCGACCTACGGTCGGTCTAATGAGACTGCTTGCCCTCCGTTCGCGCCCGTTCTCGGACTGGGTAGCCGTTGGTGACTCCGGGCAGCAACCACATTAGCACGACCTGCGGTCGTGCCAATATGATTGATTGTTTTCCGTTATATAACCCGTTGGCGGACTTGGCACCCTGTAGTGGAAATAGCATTATAGGATTTCAATGTGTCTACTTTAGAAATTCGACATTGATTACAAGAGTAAAACAACAATGCACTAAAGATATAGTATTTTGAGAAGCATATAATGAAATTTTGAGAAGAACATATTGAAAGTATGAAAAGCATATATTGAAATTTTGTGAAGCCTATATAGAAATTTTGAGAAGCAAATATTGAAATTATGAGAAGCAAATATTGAAATTATAAAAAGCATATATTGCAATTTTGAGAAGCAAATGTTGAAATTTTGAGAAGCAAATATTGGAATTATGAGAAGCAAATTTTGAAATGATGAGAAGCAAATATTGAAATTTTGAGAAGCAAATTTCCAAATATTGAGAAGCAAATTCCAAATATTGAGAAGGAAATTCCAAAACAATGGAAGCAATTTTTAAGTTGAAATTTTCTCCTTTTTTGAAAACAAATTTTAGCATAATTTATTGATTTTTATTACTTGGAAAACAGAAACGATATAAAATTCACGGAAAGGTTGGACCATATGGAAATTTATTTGTGGGTGTGTCAAATTCCTTTTATTTTTAAAAGCGGGGAAAGTAAAATTGTGACTAAAAGTTGAATTGACTAACTCCTCGGCCTTCTGACAAATAGCTAATTTTGAGAAAACTATTCGTGCGATTTTCCTGGCCAACGAACTTAACCTGTGACTTTCGTTAAAATTGTTTTGATTAAAATTTACGAAAGTTAGAGTGCGTACACACACACACACACACACACACAGACGGACAAACCCGTTCTATAAGCCCTTGGTCGGGTTAAAAATGGCTGCCTAAAGAGGCAAGGAGACAATGAAATTGCGTATTTTACAAATATTTTCTCTCAATCAGAGGCAAGATGACGAAGCCTTTTCCTTCATTTTAGTCTCTATAAGCGCAGTTAGAACTGTATATGTGGTAAAGTGAGTATTTTTCTTGTGGTAAGCTGATTATTTATGAGCGGCCTTTTAGCCTTTAAATATTAATAACATTTAAGACTTTTATAGCTGCTGTTAGAACTACGGAACTACCTACTGGTCGTCGAATGAAGAAAACTAATAAGGACACGAAAGAAGTTGAAAGTAACAAAAATCCATTTCCCTTTTAATAAAACATCTTCATTTATTTCACATTTACTCCTATATTATTAGCCGTCATAACCGTATATGGTATACATGAACAGATCTAATACACGAAGCCGAATCCTTGTCTCTATTGGATGAAGTAAGGACAGGTAAGTTTATATCAAATTTTTTAAATGTTTAAAACAGTCGGGTTTCAGGGGTTTAGATTTATAAATTTCTGTACAGATAAATCAAAGCTAAAACAAGCCAATAAAGACCATCATCCCCCACTCACCCCAATTGGTGAGCCTATCTTTATGTAATACAACAATTTTGTGAAAACAATAGGGGTATATTTTATCTATTGTATACAAGCTTATCTGTTATTCATGGTTATTCATTAACTACCATAAGCTTGAGAAAAGGTGCGACCCAGATTTTACCTATGTTACATACTTAAAGCTTATTTCATTACTCGCCTTGTGGAGGCCTAAAACCTGCGGCAAGACCAATGGGTCCTTTACTTTACCCCGTAATCTACTTGTCAATTGCATTGGATACCTATGGGGGAAAGTGAAACGCAGTTCCAATCTCATTGCTCTTTGAGAATTGTGTACACATCTCGCCACACACGCCACACAGGGACAATACGAATGTGGATTAACGAATAACGACCATTTGTGTAAGCCGAAAACTACCTTCTGACCATTTTTTTGGCTTACACATAGCGTTGCACAAAATTACATGCAAAACTTGGTTATTGGTGGTTATTCGTTATTCAAAATGCTTATTCAGCTTATTGAATAAGCCGATTAGGGTGAATAAGCATCTAATACGGAGATAAAGTGTGCATTGGTGCATGCGCATTTTTCTCAAAATATATCCTATTACAATGCAGGAAGAATTGTTGATAACATTAAATATAATGACACCATTCAAAAAAGGTTTGAAAAGTCTTCTTTCAATTCATAATAGAGTTGAAGTAAGGCAGAGGTGGCATGAGGGGGAGGAGGAGGAAGAGGAGGAGGAAGAGGAAAAACATAACAGTCTTCGGAGTACAGCAAAAATAGTCTTTCTGGACTACTTTTGAGTCAACGGGGCGGATGACGGGACGGACAGATTCGCTTTACTACCTGCATGCTAACAAATAAGGGTTGCTCAACAATCTAAAGCGCATTTGCCTAGCGTAACCTAATAGAAAATATCTGCATTGAAATTTGCTTCTATTTTGTTAGGTTAGAAAAATGCGCGTTAAGCATTGTATGCTGAAAATTATCCGTTGCTTAACCATCTAGCGCATTTTCCTAACCTAACCTAATACGAAATATTTAATTACATTCAACATTTTTAATGCTTATTTTCCGGAACAGGGTGTGAATTAAGAATCTTGATATCATGTAAAGCGTAACCCGCGTTTTTCTAACCTAACCTAATAATAAATCATATAATAATTTCATTGTAAATATATTTATTGAAATATGACATTGACTCAAAAATAGTCTAGAAAGACTTTTTGCTGTACTCCGAAGACTGTTGTGTTAGAAAGAGTAGTAGTATATTCGTAATTATGGTTTTCCTCCACCTACGCCTTCTCCTCTTTGCTGTGCTGCAAAGAGTGTCGTGCTAGAAACAGTAGGTACGCAACCTAATGCGTAATTGCTTTTTTCGTCCTTCTCTTGCAACCTCCTTCCCCTCTTGTTCTGACGGCAATGGTAGAATTTGGAAATTTGCTTTTCAAAATTTGGAAATTTGCTTTTCAAAATTTGGAAATTTGCTTTTCAAAATTTGGAAATTTGCTTTTCAAAATTTGGAAATTTGATTTTCAAAATTTGGAAATTTGCTTTTCAAAATTTGGAAATTTGCTTCTCAAAATTTGGAAGTTTGCTTCTCAAAATTTGGAAGTTTGCTTCTCAAAATTTGGAAGTTTGCTTCTCAAAATTTGGAAGTTTGCTTCTCAAAATTTGGAAGTTTGCTTCTCAAAATTTGGAAATTTGGTTCTCAAAATTTAGAAATTTGCTTTTCAAAATATGGAAATTTGCTTCTCAAAATTTGGAAATTTGCTTTTCAAAATTTGAAAATTTGCTTCTCAAAATTTGGAAGTTTGCTTCTCAAAATTTGGAAGTTTGCTTCTCAAAATTTGGAAATTTGGTTCTCAAAATTTAGAAATTTGCTTTTCAAAATTTGGAAATTTGCTTCTCAAAATTTGGAAATTTGCTTCTCAAAATTTGGAAATTTGCTTCTCAAAATTTGGAAATTTGCTTCTCAAAATTTGGAAATTTGCTTCTCAAAATTTGGAAATTTGCTTCTCAAAATTTGGAAATTTGCTTCTCAAAATTTGGAAATTTGCTTCTCAAAATTTGGAAATTTGCTTCTCAAAATTTGGAAATTTGCTTCTCGAAATTTGAAAACTTTCTTCTCGAAATTTGGAAATTTGCTTCTCGAAATTTGGAAATTTGCTTCGCAGTATTTAAATTGGGAATTAAAAATGCAGTCACTTCGAAATTTAGTTTGCTTCGCATTCCAATGTGGCTTTATAAAATTTGAAACCCATTCTGAAGGTAATTCCTTTGACATCTACCAACGTATAACAAATCCGTCAACGGGTTACATAGCGGGGGGCAATCAATCGCATTGGCACGACCGCATGTCGTGCTGATGAGGTGGATGCCCGGAGTCATCAACAGCTTACCCAGTCCGAGAACGGGCGCAAACGGAGGTTAAGCAGTCTCATTAGTCCGACCGAAGGTCGGGCTAATGATACTGCTTGGATGTGCTCAACTCGTTTGACTGCTCAACTCAACCTGCTGCTGGATGTGATCAACTCGTTTGATCACATCCAAATCTTCCATTTCTTTTAGATGCTTCTTTAGCTTCTCCATCAACGGTATCGGAACTCTTCGTGGAACACTGATAGCGTACGGAGTAGTATCTGGCTTCAACTTTATTTTATGTTGAATGTCCAATTTTCCCAGACCTTCGAATAGTTTGGGAAATTCTTTCACAGGATTAACACTAGACACAATGTGATTAATCCGTTTAACTAGCTTTAACTTTTCACAAGTCACAAGTCACTAAAATTGAATGTAAAGCTATCTAGTTTGTTACCGTATTCTCATAAGCCAGCACAGTTTTACATTTTGCCTAAAATACATAAACCTTTTACAATATTTCCTAAAGGTCGTCCTATAAGTAGCACGATACACACAATTAACAGCAATATCAGTAAACTAGTAAATATATTTTTGCAACCTCTCATGAATTATGTACCTAATATTATTTTAGATTCAACCCACTTTTTAATTGTATTAAATCAGGTGAAATTAAATCCGATACGAAAATATTGTCTAGTTACTGTTGACATTGTTTCACTGTACACAAATTTACCACTTAATGTATGTAAGAAACATTGCTGTGACTTGTACTATCAACACAAAAATGACATTGAGGTTCCATTTAAACTTAATATTAAGCAATTTAAAAAGTTACTGGACTTATGCTTAGACTACAGTTTTACTCAGTATAAGAATGATTATTATTACCAATTTAGGGGTATACAAATGGGTGGTTCCGCTTCCGTTTCAATTGCGAATATTACTGTACACAAAGAAATCGAATCAATATTTGGAGCCCCTCAAATTGTTTTTCATAAAAGGTTTCTAGATGATGTATTTATGATTGTAGACGTAACTGATATCACTGATGTTAATAATTGGCTACAAAATCACTTAAAACACAGATTTTTAGAATTTACTTATGAAATTAGTAATAATAACTTGCCTTTTTTGGATTTAGATATTACATTGAGTCTAAATAACACTGTATCAACTAAGCTATATAGAAAACCGATGTCTAAATCGCAACCCTTACACTATTATTCTAATCACAGAAAATGTCTACTCAACTCAATCCCTTATGCACAGGGCTTACGTGTAATCCGAGCTAATACTAATAGAATAGACGCAGGGAATGAAATTAATAACCTAATGAAAGTATTTAAAGCAAGATGTTACCCACAAAAGGTTTTGGAGAGTACAGTGATAAAATTGGAAAACTTGAGCCAAGAGTCTCTACTTACTCCGAAGAAACCTTTATTAGCTACCTATCTTAATATTCACAATCCTGAAATAATGTCTAAATTGAATGTTACTTTGGATTCTATATGTAATAATACTGTTGCATTTCAAAACAAAATTTTCATGGTATTCCCATTCTATAACTCTATTACCAATTACAGTAGTATAATTACGGATTTTGTTAAGGATGAGGTTAAAAATTGTTCTAATGTAACTTACAGCTCAATTATCAACTCACGTAAACTTATAATAAGCTTTAGTAAAGTAAACTCTTTACAACTCTACACTAAAGGGAAATAGAGGTAATGTTTAACTCTGAGTATTTGTTTTCAAGTTTCTCAATTCTGTCAAGCATTAATTTAGTATCATGTTCCCCTAATAGCATGAGAAGGCGGAATGAGAGACCGGCCAATTCAATGTCTATTGTTAACATAACCAAATATGTAACTCAAAAATTACTTTCCTATTTCTCTCTAATATAAAATATTTTCCTGGATGTTTTTTCTCTTTTATTTACGATAACAGGTAATTACTAATGGTATACAACTATATATGTCACTGTCTTATAAATAATTTAATGAGTTAATTCATTTAATACGAAATCACTTTTCCCAAATGTTAAATTTAATTTTACTCTTACTATTAAAAATTGGCCATAGAAGTACATTTATTCATTTTACGACATTATTAATCTAATTATAATCCTTTATTACAATAACAGGCTGATGATGTAACGAAATCGATCCCTGTGTAATAAATCTCAATGACATTGGAAAGTTCAGTCGACTAGTTTGATTCCGCATTGATTGGAGAAGTTAGTTTGATTCATACTCATTTGAAGTTGAAATCTTATTTGAATCATCCCAAAGCAGCTGGCAGTCCTAGTAGTGGTTTTGCCAATCCATTTACGAGATGAACTCGGTAAACTTTTGTTTGTTATATTGCAATTCTGCTATTAACTCACCAGTAGTAGCCAGTTTGGATCCATCCGGGCCGCACAGGTTATTTGTGGATTTCTTTATTTTCTTTGCTGGAAACTGACGCTATCTGTGATGGTATCACTGTGACGTCTGCTCCAGGATCCAATTTGAACAAAACTGGAACGCCTTCCACATTTACTTTTGCAGTCCACCGCTTTTGCCTGTCCCTTTTCTCCGCTTCCTCGGATGACACTGAGGCAATATAATCCACTGATCCAACTGTTTTAGTAGCACTATTTTGTGTCACTTTGTTTCTGCACACACGGAAAAAATGTCCTTTCCTTTTGCAATAGTTACATTCTGCCTCCTTGGCTGGACAGTTTTCCTTTTTGTGATTTCTGTCGTAACCGCACCAAGAGCACTTTGCACTTTTGTCTTTTTCACTACTGGAACTCTTATTACTTTTGTCTTGCTGCTTCCCTTTTCTTTGGGCACTGCTTTCCGTTGACCTCTGCTTGTCTGTGAATTTCTTCTTCCTCTGGAAAGACTGAACTCTGTCCACGTTAGGGGTTTCCTTTTCTCCGTGGAGTTCCTGCTGCTCTTTCCGAACTGCTTCGTATTGACGAGTTATTTCCACTGCTTTGGCCAAGGTTAACGCGTTGTACATTTGTAGCTTCTCGGACAACTTTCTGTCTCGAACACCGACAACTATTCTGTCTCTGATCATGTCGTCATGCAGAGCACCATACTCACAATGTTCTGCCAATGCGTACAGGGATGTAATAAATTCTTCTGACGACTCGGCTTCTTGTTGGACACGTAAATTAAATCTTGCACGTTCAAATATCGTATTTCTTCATACAATGAAATATTTCTCAAATGCCTTCACAACCGGATCGTATTTCTTCTTCTCATCGTCAGTCAGTCCAAGTCCCAACATTATGTCTTCGGCTCTGTCACCCATCATGTAGATTAGCGCATTTACTTGTTCCTCTTCACCTCTTATTTAGGCCGGACACAACACGAAAGCGTTCGAATCTTCTCACCCACTTTGGCCACTCTCCTGGGGTAGAGAGCGAAAATGGCTCTGGGCCTTGCACACCAGTCGCTGCAGTCGCCATTCTGATTTAACTTGTTTTTCCCCTGACTAAAACTTTTCAAAAATAACTGTTTTTGAAAGCTAACTAAACTGCGTGTCGTTATCGTCAATTGACACCAGTCACCACACCAGTCACCATGTATGATTATGCTAGGTTTCGTATACTCCGGTGTCCTAACTAACCACGAGGTTGATAATAAACCGAGCGAGTTTATTCTTACGTCTAGTTTATTCAACGGCCAACAACCAACTGTCATACAATACAATTCATAGTGTGTGGATAGAATACAGAGTCATAGAAAGATAGTTACTCAATGATCCTATCTACACAGAAATGTTACTTTTTAATACTTAAGATATAAGTATCTTGAATCTTAACCCGAATTATCACTGGCATATTTAGATTCCACGTGTAGAATATAAACTTTCCCAAACTTTCCCAGAGTTTGGACATAAATGCCGCTTTTAGCAATTTTCCCGTATTTCCCAACTTTCCAATGTGTCCAAACTATTGGGGTGGGAATTGGGAAATACCGAAACCATTCTTATTTCTCTAATACGAACTTTCGATTTCTTTTCTGTCACGCATATAGCAAATACGGCGCTTTCCCATGGTGTCGCTAATGTAGAATAGGGCTTCTTCCAAGGTGACAAAATTTTTCCATCGGTAACCTGTAAAGTCTCCTTCATACAGCTTAAGGCTGTCCGTCTTCCCATTTTGCTTGTGGGACTCTTTCAGGGCATAAACTCAGTGTTTTTTTAGTCTTTGTCTTTAAATCTTAATGCTTATCAACTTTTTTAATAATGTCAGGAATTCTTACTTTTCGATGGTGGATATGCTTTGGTGTTCCTGACCCAACACTTTTTGCTTAGCGTCTTTTCCCTTGTAAATTCGAAATTTTGTAGATAGTTGATTTTGAAATTGGATTTTTTTCGTTTTTAAGACGTTTGGAGATAGAATAGCCACTAAATCCAGCTTTGGAAAGAGCTTTTACGTAACTTTCCATTTCAGGGGTTAATTTTTCCCCATTTTTTAACGTAGAAATTTGAATGCTTGCAAACAAGTAGTCAAAGAAAAATTCTAATAATGAGTACCTAGAACTTACCCGCCCAATTTACCGGATTGCGGTTAAACTAAAAGGATAAATAGTCCTCAAAGTAGGGAAACGTTCTGTAATACGAACCTCAATAACTTATTTCAATGGTGTAATAAAAATAAGCTTACCAATACATGATCCAGACCAAATACATGATATTCCACAAAGGCGGTGATGTTTTGGGGGCAGACACTAATTTTAGTGATGTAGTGTCGTCGATAACCACTGCCAACGATCCTTTCTAAGATTGGAACAACGTTGATGGCATATTCGTTTGATGTGCCTTAGCATTTTCTCTAGGCAGAGGATTGTAACCTAGGAACTTTGGAACGAAAGTTATTTCAAGTGCTTTTCTTACATATTCGAATATTTTGCTTACTTTCGCTTGACTGACATGTATTCAAGCACATCTTGCGATAAATTCAGTTTTAGCTTTACAAAAAACAGGCCTAAGGCATTTCTAGTACTCTTGTTTACGCTATTTCTTAAATGGCAACTAACTGTCTTGCACAAATCGTTGAAATTAGCAGTATGTATCCCTGTAAACCGTTGGTAGTCAATATCAATCAAAGGATATCCTTCATTAAAATCCATATTTGCAAAACACGACATTTGTCTTTCTTCAATAAAACCGTCAAAGATGCTTTAGCATCTTCAGCTTAAGAAGTAGAACTTTGCCGGGTAGCATTTATGCTGTCAATGGCTTCAAGTTTAAAAGTACCTATTTTCTCCAGATGGCTATTTTTCTGTGGAATCATAATTTTCCTTTTCAGCTGTACATCAAACACCGCAGCTTTTGGAGTACGCGATCGGTGTTTTGCTTTATAAATCGAACATTTTTTCTGAGTTGCGGAGATGCTGGGAATATTAATTATTAGGGAAGGTTTCTTGAATATTATTGGATCTTGAAATGGATTCTGATATAGAAACCTGGATAGTTGATCCATGTGCCGATTCAATCGCTGAAACTGACTTACACAAGTTTCTTTTAATTAACTACATAATGTTGGCCTGCCAATCAACAGAACTTATGTTGTCAAAATTAATTGTTACAGGCAGATCTGCTAATTCCTTTTCAACAGCCTCAGGAAATTCATTATGGTTTTCAATCTTTGGATGTGGTTGTTCAGACGGGAAATTACTAGTCCACTTTCTGAATATTTTACTTAGTTCAAACACTAGGAGAGGTGCGAACAAAATAGTGTGGCTGTGTGTATGTGCTATGAAGAACAATCAACAATCTGTCAGTTATTATTTTACAATTTAGCTTTAATGACAACGAAAATAATGAACTTTATGACAGTGTTAATGGAATAATTAATTAGTACTCCCAATCCTATACAGAAATCAGTTTTTCAATCAAAATTTCTAAATTCTATTAGAGAGTGTAAAACTGTCTGTCTGCTCTTCACGAATGATTGAAGACTACTAACTTAACAATATGACATCCAATCGTAGCTTTTGGAAACTCAAAACGATTGAACAGAAAAATAACAGAGCGGCAGACTAAAAAATATGTTACTATACTTATTACATAGAAAACATTGAGAAACATGAAATGCAATTTGACACTCCCACCTAAGTTCTGAGAGAATTAAATTATAACGAAGAACTTACAGTGACCCAAACAACAAAACAATATGAATTTTTGAGTAAAATAAACAATTATAATTTTAAGAATGAAATAAACAATATGATTTTTAGAATGAAACTTTTAAGTTGGAATAAAACGATCGGGGTTCTTAATTTTCCGTCCGCTTCTGGTAAAAATCTCCGGTTCCTTTTCCTTCTCCTTATCCACCTCCAGAGGATATGGAGACTGAAGTAAGGGGATATCTTGTTCTTAGTAAGTTACGTTATACTAACACTCTGTATACCTTTACTCTCCGATTAGATCCGAATCAATCCATAGATAATAATAAATGTTTATACTAATAATAATATGTTTAATATATGGCCGTATGACACTAGTTACCCTTAGGTATTATATCATCCAATTCCGGTCCTCGGGAATTGACCTGTAAGTAAAAGCCCGTATTCCATTTGCCCAGGATCAATTACACACAACACAACACGATGTTTATCTTACGAGGATAACAGAAGAAGTGCCCAGTTTATTACATTCTATTCTTTAGCATTTACTTTAGCCGCCCACACAACAATGTCTATAAATGTGTATTCGTTAAGACTAAGACTTGACTCATGACAATTAAAATAACATATTAATAAGCTTGGCTTCAGGCTATACAATGTAGTAGGGAAATAGGTATCTTACAAGACAACGCGATGATTTCTTCTCTATGTTCAACTGGAACTTCAAGAGGGTACAAGCGTTGCACTTTTCCCTTTTCTGTTTTTATGCGAGCCGCGCGTATGGTTCCAACTTTTCCGGGATAAACCTCAATCACCTTAGCCATTGTCCAGTCAATCCTCTATTGGTTGTCGTTTCCGATGAGAGCGATATCACCCAGTCCAATTCCTTTTTTCTTTTTAGCTTTTCCAGGTTGAATCAGCATCCCAAGATATTCAGAACGGAAACGATTTCTTAAATCCTGCACTAATTTCTGTTTGTACTTCAGTCGTCTATTTAGTCCTTTGTTGTCCAAAGAATCCATATCCGGAACACCAATTTCCGGAATATCTTGCAAAAACATCGAAGGTGTTAACGGAACAGGATCAGTCACATCCTCTGATAAATAAGTTATCGGGCGGCTATTGATCACACTTTCTGAATCACACAAGACAGTTAGAAGTTCCTCATAAGACAATGAAGCATTACCCAAAACTCGTCGTAAATTCTTCTTAACTGACTGCACGAGCCGCTGTCACCATCCGCCCCACCAGGCCCCAGAAGGGGGGAAGAATATCCATTGAATTCTTTTTATAGCAGCTTGATTTTCAATGGCATCCCAGTCTACACTCTTAAATAAATTAACAGCTCCCGTAAAATTGGTGCAATTGTCACGAGTGTACGTCAAAGCCCCATCTACTTCGCTTTGGATGTCTCTCTCTTCTCCGTCTTCTTCCAGGAGTTTTTCCGTAATTTCTTGATCGGCCTGCTCAATTTTTACGAATATTGCTTCCAGCCATTTAATGAGCATTTCGATTGTTACCTGATTGATTTGTGCTGCTTTGAGTTCGTCATCAATTTCGTTTGCAATTCTCATGAAAGCAGCACGAAGAGGAGAACGCATTTTCTTCCAAAACTCCATAGCACTTCCGGGTCAAACGTTGTGGCGACAGCAGCTCAAAATTCCTTAGTACTATTTTTTCAGTCACTTCTCCTAACCAGGCGGGCGCCAAAAATGTTCAGACGGGAAATTACTAGTCCACTTTCTGAATACTTTACTTAGTTCAAACACTAGAAAAGGTGCGAAAAAAATAGTGTGGCTGTGCCGTGAAGAACAATCAACAATCTGTCAGTTATTATTTTACGACAATTTAGCTTTAATGACAACGAAAATAATAGTCTATGACAGTGTCAATGGAATAATTAATTAGTACTCCCAATCCTATACAGAAATCAGTTTTTCTATCAAAACTTCTAAATTCTATTAGAAAGTGTAAAACTGTCTGTCTGCTCTGCACGAATGATTGAAGACTACTAACTTGACAATATTACATCCAATCGTACCTTTTGGAAACTCAAAACGATTGAACAGAAAAATAACAGAGCGGCAGACTTAAAAATACGTTACTATACTTATTACATAGAAAACATTGAGAAACATGAAATGCGATTTCACAGTGGTATATCATCAGCAGTTGTGTTCTGCACAACTGCTGATGATAAAGGTTTTATGAGATGAAAATCTTCTTTGTTCAATTTAAGATGTTTGCAAGCGATCTCTGACAACTCCAATGATTTGCAATAAAACATCCATGAAGACTACTTTATGCTCAATTGAACCACGTCCCATTTTTATAGCTTTCCTTTTATTCTTAATTATTCGATAGCAAACACCACACCTCAGATGAGATCTTCACGAATTTTAATAAAAGCAATGTAATTGATAGATTTAATATGGTTCGGGATTTCAAACGTAGGAACATGCTTGTAGGTGCAATTGTAATCCAAATAGAAAACTAAATTGTTCAATATACATCGAATTTTGTCATTTGCATCCAGCATTCTCAATTGTAGAACCAGCAGGTTTCTTTTGGGAAGTTGGACTCCACACGTTAACCCTTCTCATGATCGCATTTATAATAGATCAAGGAAATGAATTCTTAATAAACTGCCGAAATATACAAGGTGGTTCCAAGGGATTACTTATACTTGTAAATGATGATGATTCAGGATTAATGTGAGATATAAAGATGATGTGAGGTGTGCATACTGTATACTAATTCAATGTTTTTGCATAACATAATTTAGTTTAAATGTATTTTAAAATTTTATTCCTTGTTTGACTTTTAATGAACACCTGCATTTGACAATTTCGTTTCCAAAATAATCAAATTCTTTTAAATTTTATCAAATTGGTTCAAATTTTATCAAATTGGTTCAAATTTTATCAAATTGGTTCAAATTTTATCAAATTGGTTCAAATTTTATCAAATTGGTTCAAATTTTATCAAATTGGTTCAAATTTTATCAAATTGGTTCAAATTTTATCAAATTGGTTCAAATTTTATCAAATTGGTTCAAATTTTATCAAATTGGTTCAAATTTTATCAAATTGGTTCAAATTTTATCAAATTGGTTCAAATTTTATCAAATTGGTTCAAATTTTATCAAATTGGTTCAAATTTTATCAAATTGGTTCAAATTTTATCAAATTGGTTCAAATTTTATCAAATTGGTTCAAATTTTATCAAATTGGTTCAAATTTTATCAAATTGGTTCAAATTTTATCAAATTGGTTCAAATTTTATCAAATTGGTTCAAATTTTATCAAATTGGTTCAAATTTTATCAAATTGGTTCAAATTTTATCAAATTGGTTCAAATTTTATCAAATTGGTTCAAATTTTATCAAATTGGTTCAAATTTTATCAAATTGGTTCAATTTTTATCAAATTGGTTCAAATTTTATCAAATTGGTTCAAATTTTATCAAATTGGTTCAAATTTTATCAAATTAGTTCAAATTTTATCAAATTGGTTCAAATTTTATCAAATTGGTTCAAATTTTATCAAATTGGTTCAAATTTTATCAAATTGGTTCAAAATTTACCAAATTGGTTCAAATTTTATCAAATTGGTTCTTATTTTATGAAATTGGTTCAAATTTTATCAAATTGTTTCAAATTTTATCAAATTGGTTAAAATTTTATCAAATTGGTTCAAGTTTTATCAAATTGGTTCAAATTTTATCAAGTTGTTTTGTCTTAAATTTTATCAAATTGTTTCAAATTATATTTAATTGGTTCAAATTATATTTAATTGGTTCAAATTATATTTAATTGGTTCAAATTATATTTAATTGGTTCAAATTTTATCAAATTGGTTCAAATTTTATCAAATTAGTTCAAATTTTATCAAATTATTTCAAATTTTAACAATTTGTTTCAAATTTTATCAAATTATTTCAAATTTTATCAATTTGTTTTAAATTTTGTCAAATTGTTTCAAATTTTATCAAATTTTTCAAATTTTATCAAATTGTTTCAAAGCATACATATCCAATCCATAGGCTTTCCATTAGCTTTCTTCACTATTACTACAGGTGCTGACCAAGGTGAATCTGTGACATCGCTCTCTTGTCTAATAACTCATTAACTTGACGTTGCCTACGTTTTAGCGAGCCAGAGGCTCACTTATGGAACCGTGTTGTCTGTCCGTACGTATGTACGTATGTACGGATGTACGTATGTACGTATGTAAACACCATAACTCTTGAAGGCATTGACCGATTTGGAAAAAACCTAGGATTTGGACTCATCTCGACCTAGTTAGGAACCCTATTTAAAATGGGCGTGGTCACCCCACCCCTTTCGGAGTTAACGCGCTCTCACTTTATAAGCAATAAGATATGAAAATGGGGTTTTGGGTACTGAAATATGTTACACCGCTTCTAGTAGTTTGTTAGCGGGATAGTAAAAAATATTTTACTCCGTTTCCACTTTATATTGAATAAGAAACTCAAATAGGGTTTTTAGGTGTAAAATATAGTTTACGAGTGTGCCCACTTTTGGGAAGCGGTATATTCATAATTTTGGATGCCTTTTATTATATGAAGCGGTAAGCTAACCTTTTGGGTGTTTCCCACTTTATTAAGCGGTAAGCCAACTTTTTGGGTGCTTCCCATTTTATGAAGCGGTAAACCAACTTTTTGGGTGCTTCCCACTTTATAAAGCGGTAAACCAACGTTTAGGGTGCTTCCCATTTTATGAAGCGGTAAGCTAACTTTTTGGGTGTTTCCCACTTTATGAAGCGGTAAGCTAACTTTTTGGGTGTTTCCCACTTTATGAAGCGGTAAGCTAACTTTTTGGGTGTTTCCCACTTTATAAAGCGGTAAACCAACTTTTTGGGTGTTTCCCATTTTATGAAGCGGTAAGCTAACTTCTTGGGTGCTTCCCACTTTATAAAGCGGTAAACCAACTTTTTGGGTGTTTCCCATTTTATGAAGCGGTAAGCTAACTTTTTGGGGGTTTTCCACTTTATGAAGCGGTAGGCTAACTTTTTGAGTGTTTCCCACTTTATGAAGCGGTAAGCTAACTTTTTGGGTGTCTCTACTTGTGGGAAGCGCCAAATTAATTTTTAATTGTTTCTACTTGTAGAGCTTACAGTTACCATGACAAAATCTATTATTTTTTTATTTTCTTGAAAAATGTTAATTCATATTGCGTTGCCATAGCAAAATTCAATATTTTCGAGTTTCCATGAAAAATTAAGTTTTCAATTGCTATGACAAAAGTATTTAAATTATAAGCCCTTGGTCGGGCTAAAAATTATCAAATTATGACTGAAGCAAGTAATTTTGCACTCTGGCTCGCTTCCTGTAACGGCTTGGCGATGTTTTTTGCTTGCCAGCAGGTGAATATCGATATGGTCTTTTCTTTACTGGTTCCGCGCCTTGTACATCAATAACATGCTGTACACCACGACATTTGCCATTGTACAATGCACTTTTTGCGAAAACGCGGCAATATTTGTCAAGAACTCCATAAACTATTTCTCTGTTCTTCAATCAATTCACTTCCTAATTTAACTTTATTTAAAATGTCATCAGTCTCTTGTTGCGACTATTCTGTATATAAACCATGAAGATGTTCGTCTGCATCTTCATACCAAAATGTGGTATCAGTAACACTATCATACTTAATATCTGCCTTCTGTTCAACTTTGGCCAACGTATTAACTTCATCAAAGTTGCAAATGATCTGGCTCATCTCCAGTCTTTCGTACGTTCCAATTAAGGTTCGTTTCTTTAGTAAAATAGGCTTCATAGTAGCATTTATAATAAAAGTACAACCCTTGCCCTGTTTTACATTAACATTTAAATTATCTACTGTAACAGATTTAACATTTTCTAATTGCTTTCTTGGTTGTATTATGATACTAGTGTCTATCTCCTCCCCAATTATAAAATAATCCCTTTTGGCCTAGTTAGGTGGGATGATAACTTGATTTGTCAGTCTACCTTCATGTGTTAGGACCTTTTGTTGCTGTATCTGCATACTTTTTGAGTTTTCCGTAGACTCTGGAATGGAGGCAATGAAATCAATCGAAGAAACGCGTAAAAGGATGGTTAGTGTGTTAGTAGAAGTTTGGTTCACGCTTTCAGTATGCTTTATAGGCTCATTGATGGTGGAATTACGTGATACTCGCTTAAGACTTGGAGATTTATAGCCCTGTTGTGTCTGCGTGGCATCGGTGTTAGTAATAATCAAATATTTGGCGTATGACGGTTTAGTGCCGGTGCCATTCTTTTGACCCTCTTCAGAAATAAACTCGCAAGTAGCAGAAGGAAGGCCCTTATGAAACCTTCTTGACTCTTTCGCTAAGTCCACACCGAATGCAAAGATATTCCTCTTATCCCCATAATCGAGAAGAAACTTGTATGTATACAACCAATCTTTCTCCAATACTACATTATTACTTGGGCCCTTTACTATGAAAAATCACCATAAAATTCTAAACTTATTGACTTTCCTGAACATTTCGACCTCTGCATCGATATAAAATTTGCGTTCATCGTCAATTGCTAAACTTACAGTAAAAGGTGTTATTTGTCTGCATCTATGTATGTCAAATCTTTTCTTATCTTTTGATAAGAGACGCATGTAAAAGTCTTTATTAATCGCGGAAATTGTCGCGTCATTGTCACCCAGTACTTCAGTTATACGAACATTTAATTCGAAATTCACGTTAGCCTGATATCCCATATTACCTAAATTTCGATATCGCGGAGGAAGAATGTAGTAATGCGTGTTTGTATACGTAGTCTGTAAGGATCCATTACTAGAACTACCTACAGCCACACTATCTGAAGATTCACCTGTAAACTCCCCACTATTATGCCTTTGTCGCATGCTCTCATCAATATTCTCTAAAGTTACTTCAGTTTTCGTACCTTCCTGACGTAATTCCTCATCAGTATCTTCTATTTCTTCGAAACTATCATCATTACTCGTTTTGCTACCTAAAGCATCAAATCTGTTACTCAATTTTAGATTTCCGCAATTATTTTCAATCAAATTCTTTTTTGTTTTAACAATTGCATTTTCGTTTAAGTAATTAGTTTTATTGACTTTTGAATTTTTAGAAATATTTACTAGATTTTTAGTTGAATTATTATTAGTTTGAATTTTCTTGTTAATTTCATTTATTTCATTTGAACAAGTCACTTTTTCAATCACTGCGGACCTTGCTGAAGAATTGTCGAACAACTGTACTATCAAACTATCATCCGTGTCAACTATCGTGACTCTTGGATTTTTTATGCTATCTTTGCTGATATCCTTTTTATCTTTGCTATGCTTCCTAGGATCTTTAGTTTCAAAGCCAATAATTAAACTAACCGCTTTGCTATGCTTACTATCTCCATATAATTCTACATGCTTTTTCTCAAACTGCCAGTTCTCAACTTTTCCCACATGGATTATGCTCACATTACTTCCGAATGCAAGATGGCCATCATTCGTAAGTACTGACCGTTCGGAATTATGCACTATTATTTAAGTTATTTAAAGTTCATTTAAGTTATTTAAAGTTCATTTAAGTTATTTAAAGTTCATTTAAGTTATTTAAAGTTCATTTAAGTTATTTAAAGTTCATTTAAGTTATTTAAAGTTCATTTAAGTTATTTAAAGTTCATTTAAGTTATTTAAAGTTCATTTAAGTTATTTAAAGTTCATTTAAGTTATTTAAAGTTCATTTAAGTTATTTAAAGTTCATTTAAGTTATTTAAAGTTCATTTAAGTTATTTAAAGTTCATTTAAGTTATTTAAAGTTCATTTAAGTTATTTAAAGTTCATTTAAGTTATTTAAAGTTCATTTAAGTTATTTAAAGTTCATTTAAGTTATTTAAAGTTCATTGAAGTTATTTAAAGTTCATTGAAGTTATTTAAAGTTCATTTAAGTTATTTAAAGTTCATTTAAGTTATTTAAAGTTCATTTAAGTTATTTAAAGTTCATTTAAGTTATTTAAAGTTCATTTAAGTTATTTAAAGTTCAGTTAAGTTATTTAAAGTTCATTTAAGTTATTTAAAGTTCATTTAAGTTATTTAAAGTTCATTTAAGTTATTTAAAGTTCATTTAAGTTATTTAAAGTTCATTTAAGTTATTTAAAGTTCATTTAAGTTATTTAAAGTTCATTTAAGTTATTTAAAGTTCATTTAAGTTATTTAAAGTTCATTTAAGTTATTTAAAGTTCATTTAAGTTATTTAAAGTTCATTTAAGTTATTTAAAGTTCATTTAAGTTATTTAAAGTTCATTTAAGTTATTTAAAGTTCATTTAAGTTATTTAAAGTTCATTTAAGTTATTTAAAGTTCATTTAAGTTATTTAAAGTTCATTTAAGTTATTTAAAGTTCATTTAAGTTATTTAAAGTTCATTTAAGTTATTTAAAGTTCATTTAAGTTATTTAAAGTTCATTTAAGTTATTTAAAGTTCATTTAAGTTATTTTAAAGTTCATTTAAGTTATTTAAAGTTCATTTAAGTTATTTAAAGTTCATTTAAGTTATTTAAAGTTCAGTTAAGTTATTTAAAGTTCATTTAAGTTATTTAAAGTTCAGTTAAGTTATTTAAAGTTCATTTAAGTTATTTAAAGTTCATTTAAGTTATTTAAAGTTCATTTAAGTTATTTAAAGTTCATTTAAGTTATTTAAAGTTCATTTAAGTTATTTAAAGTTCATTTAAGTTATTTAAAGTTCATTTAAGTTATTTAAAGTTCATTTAAGTTATTTAAAGTTCATTTAAGTTATTTAAAGTTCATTTAAGTTATTTAAAGTTCATTTAAGTTATTTAAAGTTCATTTAAGTTATTTAAAGTTCATTTAAGTTATTTAAAGTTCATTTAAGTTATTTAAAGTTCATTTAAGTTATTTAAAGTTCATTTAAGTTATTTAAAGTTCATTTAAGTTATTTAAAGTTCATTTAAGTTATTTAAAGTTCATTTAAGTTATTTAAAGTTCAGTTAAGTTATTTAAAGTTCATTTAAGTTATTTAAAGTTCAGTTAAGTTATTTAAAGTTCATTTAAGTTATTTAAAGTTCATTTAAGTTATTTAAAGTTCAGTTAAGTTATTTAAAGTTCATTTAAGTTATTTAAAGTTCATTTAAGTTATTTAAAGTTCATTTAAGTTATTTAAAGTTCATTTAAGTTATTTAAAGTTCATTTAAGTTATTTAAAGTTCATTTAAGTTATTTAAAGTTCATTTAAGTTATTTAAAGTTCATTTAAGTTATTTAAAGTTCATTTAAGTTATTTAAAGTTCAGTTAAATTATTTAATTTACATTAACTGCTAATTGCATTGTGTGATAAAATCGGGTTGTCTCGGTTGCATATATGGTTGTCAGGACCTGGACTGCCCAACACAGCTAATGTTACGCTGAGCTCGGAAAGCATGAGTCGGCAAAAAATAAACCGGTTTTGCTGATGAAAGAGATAAGGGACCTCTATGAAGTTCGCTGGACAGTACAATACACAAGTGTTAAATAAATTATAGTATGGTACACAAGTGTTAAATAAATTATAGTTAGGTGCACAAGTGTTAAGTAAATTAAAGTAGAATAAACTTCAGTGTTTGTGGACTTCAGATAGAAAAATAAATTTATTGCAATAAATACAAAAGACATAATTAAATATTTTAATTTTCAACAGGGAGAAGTATCATTGAGATGGGTAAACGTACTGACAGATTAGATAATCAAGAAGGCAATGGAACACCCTTTGTTAAAGGTGGATTTATGGATTATTGCTTATAGTTTGATTTATAATGAAGGCATTCCTATTTTGAAGTTAATTAAATTCTGTCTACAGTTTTACAATCCGTTGATTATAATTTTGATGAGTACCCTCCTCCACCAAAGATAGGTGCGTAAAACTATGCTCTATTTGTATTGAAAAATCGAAACGAAAAAGGGAACAACGATTTTGCAGAATTTTTTAAAATGACAATGTATTTAGGAAGAAGTTCTGATAGTGAAACTGTCAGTGATGCTGGGAAAGGTCATCAAGGAACAGTTAGAGGTAGTTTTGTAAAACTACCACATGGAATTTTTTACCACAGCCTTTTCCTTATTGAACTTGGATGAGTAAAATTATGGTTTTTTAGTTGATGGTTATATAAATCTTGACGACTACCCTCCTCCCCCAAAAATCGGTAAGTTATTTTCGGTTCACAATAAATTAAGTATAAAAGAAGGAAGTAATGATGATATTAAAGGTTTACAAACTCCTTTGCATATAACTTATAATCCAGATTATCAGATTATTTTTTAATTGTCCCGACTGCGCTTGCCTCGTGATTATTTCTGCGGATTATTTTCCCTCAAAAATAATAATCGTCCTCGGAAACATTTGTTTTGATTATAAATTATAATCAATTACACTCACGTTTTGTCCGTTTAAACTTTACATTGAATGTATTTGTAGTGCGTCAATATGGGTCATGTTATGTGTGTCGTGTTTCAGAATGCGCATATCAATAAAATAACTGTTAATATGTTATTCTTTAACAATACTACTCAATCTTATTTCTGAACAGGAAGAAGCGTGATTAATTACCAAGAAACGTCCTATATAAAAAGTTATTTAAAGTTCATTTAAGTTATTTAAAGTTCATTTAAGTTATTTAAAGTTCATTTAAGTTATTTAAAGTTCATTTAAGTTATTTAAAGTTCATTTAAGTTATTTAAAGTTCATTTAAGTTATTTAAAGTTCATTTAAGTTATTTAAAGTTCATTTAAGTTATTTAAAGTTCATTTAAGTTATTTAAAGTTCATTTAAGTTATTTAAAGTTCATTTAAGTTATTTAAAGTTCATTTAAGTTATTTAAAGTTCATTTAAGTTATTTAAAGTTCATTTAAGTTATTTAAAGTTCATTTAAGTTATTTAAAGTTCATTTAAGTTATTTAAAGTTCATTTAAGTTATTTAAAGTTCATTTAAGTTATTTAAAGTTCATTTAAGTTATTTAAAGTTCATTTAAGTTATTTAAAGTTCATTTAAGTTATTTAAAGTTCAGTTAAGTTATTTAAAGTTCATTTAAGTTATTTAAAGTTCATTTAAGTTATTTAAAGTTCATTTAAGTTATTTAAAGTTCATTTAAGTTATTTAAAGTTCATTTAAGTTATTTAAAGTTCATTTAAGTTATTTAAAGTTCATTTAAGTTATTTAAAGTTCATTTAAGTTATTTAAAGTTCATTTAAGTTATTTAAAGTTCATTTAAGTTATTTAAAGTTCATTTAAGTTATTTAAAGTTCATTTAAGTTATTTAAAGTTCATTTAAGTTATTTAAAGTTCATTTAAGTTATTTAAAGTTCATTTAAGTTATTTAAAGTTCATTTAAGTTATTTAAAGTTCATTTAAGTTATTTAAAGTTCATTTAAGTTATTTAAAGTTCATTTAAGTTATTTAAAGTTCATTTAAGTTATTTAAAGTTCATTTAAGTTATTTAAAGTTCATTTAAGTTATTTAAAGTTCATTTAAGTTATTTAAAGTTCATTTAAGTTATTTAAAGTTCAGTTAAGTTATTTAAAGTTCATTTAAGTTATTTAAAGTTCAGTTAAGTTATTTAAAGTTCATTTAAGTTATTTAAAGTTCATTTAAGTTATTTAAAGTTCAGTTAAGTTATTTAAAGTTCATTTAAGTTATTTAAAGTTCATTTAAGTTATTTAAAGTTCAGTTAAGTTATTTAAAGTTCATTTAAGTTATTTAAAGTTCAGTTAAGTTATTTAAAGTTCATTTAAGTTATTTAAAGTTCATTTAAGTTATTTAAAGTTCATTTAAGTTATTTAAAGTTCAGTTAAGTTATTTAAAGTTCATTTAAGTTATTTAAAGTTCAGTTAAGTTATTTAAAGTTCATTTAAGTTATTTAAAGTTCATTTAAGTTATTTAAAGTTCATTTAAGTTATTTAAAGTTCATTTAAGTTATTTAAAGTTCATTTAAGTTATTTAAAGTTCATTTAAGTTATTTAAAGTTCATTTAAGTTATTTAAAGTTCATTTAAGTTATTTAAAGTTCATTTAAGTTATTTAAAGTTCAGTTAAATTATTTAATTTACATTAACTGCTAATTGCATTGTGTGATAAAATCGGGTTGTCTCGGTTGCATATATGGTTGTCAGGACCTGGACTGCCCAACACAGCTAATGTTACGCTGAGCTCGGAAAGCATGAGTCGGCAAAAAATAAACCGGTTTTGCTGATGAAAGAGATAAGGGACCTCTATGAAGTTCGCTGGACAGTACAATACACAAGTGTTAAATAAATTATAGTATGGTACACAAGTGTTAAATAAATTATAGTTAGGTGCACAAGTGTTAAGTAAATTAAAGTAGAATAAACTTCAGTGTTTGTGGACTTCAGATAGAAAAATAAATTTATTGCAATAAATACAAAAGACATAATTAAATATTTTAATTTTCAACAGGGAGAAGTATCATTGAGATGGGTAAACGTACTGACAGATTAGATAATCAAGAAGGCAATGGAACACCCTTTGTTAAAGGTGGATTTATGGATTATTGCTTATAGTTTGATTTATAATGAAGGCATTCCTATTTTGAAGTTAATTAAATTCTGTCTACAGTTTTACAATCCGTTGATTATAATTTTGATGAGTACCCTCCTCCACCAAAGATAGGTGCGTAAAACTATGCTCTATTTGTATTGAAAAATCGAAACGAAAAAGGGAACAACGATTTTGCAGAATTTTTTAAAATGACAATGTATTTAGGAAGAAGTTCTGATAGTGAAACTGTCAGTGATGCTGGGAAAGGTCATCAAGGAACAGTTAGAGGTAGTTTTGTAAAACTACCACATGGAATTTTTTACCACAGCCTTTTCCTTATTGAACTTGGATGAGTAAAATTATGGTTTTTTAGTTGATGGTTATATAAATCTTGACGACTACCCTCCTCCCCCAAAAATCGGTAAGTTATTTTCGGTTCACAATAAATTAAGTATAAAAGAAGGAAGTAATGATGATATTAAAGGTTTACAAACTCCTTTGCATATAACTTATAATCCAGATTATCAGATTATTTTTTTAATTGTCCCGACTGCGCTTGCCTCGTGATTATTTCTGCGGATTATTTTCCCTCAAAAATAATAATCGTCCTCGGAAACATTTGTTTTGATTATAAATTATAATCAATTACACTCACGTTTTGTCCGTTTAAACTTTACATTGAATGTATTTGTAGTGCGTCAATATGGGTCATGTTATGTGTGTCGTGTTTCAGAATGCGCATATCAATAAAATAACTGTTAATATGTTATTCTTTAACAATACTACTCAATCTTATTTCTGAACAGGAAGAAGCGTGATTAATTACCAAGAAACGTCCTATATAAAAAGTTATTTACAGTTCATTTAAGTTATTTAAAGTTCATTTAAGTTATTTAAAGTTCATTTAAGTTATTTAAAGTGCATTTAAGTTATTTAAAGTTCATTTAAGTTATTTAAAGTTCATTTAAGTTATTTAAAGTTCATTTAAGTTATTTAAAGTTCATTTAAGTTATTTAAAGTTCATTTAAGTTATTTAAAGTTCATTTAAGTTATTTAAAGTTCATTTAAGTTATTTAAAGTTCATTTAAGTTATTTAAAGTTCATTTAAGTTATTTAAAGTTCATTTAAGTTATTTAAAGTTCATTTAAGTTATTTAAAGTTCATTTAAGTTATTTAAAGTTCATTTAAGTTATTTAAAGTTCATTTAAGTTATTTAAAGTTCATTTAAGTTATTTAAAGTTCATTTAAGTTATTTAAAGTTCATTTAAGTTATTTAAAGTTCATTTAAGTTATTTAAAGTTCATTTAAGTTATTTAAAGTTCATTTAAGTTATTTAAAGTTCATTTAAGTTATTTAAAGTTCATTTAAGTTATTTAAAGTTCATTTAAGTTATTTAAAGTTCATTTAAGTTATTTAAAGTTCATTTAAGTTATTTAAAGTTCATTTAAGTTATTTAAAGTTCATTTAAGTTATTTAAAGTTCATTTAAGTTATTTAAAGTTCAGTTAAGTTATTTAAAGTTCATTTAAGTTATTTAAAGTTCAGTTAAGTTATTTAAAGTTCATTTAAGTTATTTAAAGTTCATTTAAGTTATTTAAAGTTCATTTAAGTTATTTAAAGTTCATTTAAGTTATTTAAAGTTCATTTAAGTTATTTAAAGTTCATTTAAGTTATTTAAAGTTCATTTAAGTTATTTAAAGTTCATTTAAGTTATTTAAAGTTCATTTAAGTTATTTAAAGTTCATTTAAGTTATTTAAAGTTCAGTTAAATTATTTAATTTACATTAACTGCTAATTGCATTGTGTGATAAAATCGGGTTGTCTCGGTTGCATATATGGTTGTCAGGACCTGGACTGCCCAACACAGCTAATGTTACGCTGAGCTCGGAAAGCATGAGTCGGCAAAAAATAAACCGGTTTTGCTGATGAAAGAGATAAGGGACCTCTATGAAGTTCGCTGGACAGTACAATACACAAGTGTTAAATAAATTATAGTATGGTACACAAGTGTTAAATAAATTATAGTTAGGTGCACAAGTGTTAAGTAAATTAAAGTAGAATAAACTTCAGTGTTTGTGGACTTCAGATAGAAAAATAAATTTATTGCAATAAATACAAAAGACATAATTAAATATTTTAATTTTCAACAGGGAGAAGTATCATTGAGATGGGTAAACGTACTGACAGATTAGATAATCAAGAAGGCAATGGAACACCCTTTGTTAAAGGTGGATTTATGGATTATTGCTTATAGTTTGATTTATAATGAAGGCATTCCTATTTTGAAGTTAATTAAATTCTGTCTACAGTTTTACAATCCGTTGATTATAATTTTGATGAGTACCCTCCTCCACCAAAGATAGGTGCGTAAAACTATGCTCTATTTGTATTGAAAAATCGAAACGAAAAAGGGAACAACGATTTTGCAGAATTTTTTAAAATGACAATGTATTTAGGAAGAAGTTCTGATAGTGAAACTGTCAGTGATGCTGGGAAAGGTCATCAAGGAACAGTTAGAGGTAGTTTTGTAAAACTACCACATGGAATTTTTTACCACAGCCTTTTCCTTATTGAACTTGGATGAGTAAAATTATGGTTTTTTAGTTGATGGTTATATAAATCTTGACGACTACCCTCCTCCCCCAAAAATCGGTAAGTTATTTTCGGTTCACAATAAATTAAGTATAAAAGAAGGAAGTAATGATGATATTAAAGGTTTACAAACTCCTTTGCATATAACTTATAATCCAGATTATCAGATTATTTTTTTAATTGTCCCGACTGCGCTTGCCTCGTGATTATTTCTGCGGATTATTTTCCCTCAAAAATAATAATCGTCCTCGGAAACATTTGTTTTGATTATAAATTATAATCAATTACACTCACGTTTTGTCCGTTTAAACTTTACATTGAATGTATTTGTAGTGCGTCAATATGGGTCATGTTATGTGTGTCGTGTTTCAGAATGCGCATATCAATAAAATAACTGTTAATATGTTATTCTTTAACAATACTACTCAATCTTATTTCTGAACAGGAAGAAGCGTGATTAATTACCAAGAAACGTCCTATATAAAAGGTGAGTTGAATTTGCACTGTCTCAAATTCAGAAAACATAAAAATATTAATCTGATGCTAAATCGGTGTCAATTATAAACAGTTTTACAATCTACTGATTATAATTCTAATGCGTACCCTCCACTACCAAAAATCGGTAAGCTAATTTTAATTAAACGATGACATATGCATTAATTATCAAATTGTCAAATCAACTTGAGGACTAATTTATAAAATATATTATCTTTACTAATTTATATTTTTCCTTGAGCAGGAAGAAGTACTGATATGAAAAGGCAGTCAAAATATAAGAATAGTGATACACTAGTTAATACAGGTTTTGTCTAAGGGAACAAAAAGTTTTGACTCCTCAGCAAACGGCATTGTTATGCTAAAGTATTTCAAATATCAAAATGCAATTTGGAAATTAATAGCCTCAATTCTATTCTAAATTATCATTATTGGACCAACAATGGCATCAAAATATGAATTACTGTCCCACGTGAAAATATCATTTCTTTTATTTTCTTTCTAAAATATGTATTTTGACATTTATGTTTAACTATAAAGCGTTCTATGGTAATTTCCAAACTTGCTGTATGTAAACTCATGATTTTTTGAATTGTGGGTGTAATTATGAGCAGTATTTATTATACTGCATGGTACATAACTAAGGTGGGCAGCTGTATCTGAAGAACCGAAAGTAGCCCAGCAAAACTACTAAAACACCAATCGAAAGCCAAGTTACAATGAAATTTTTACTTTGGTCAAAATCGGTGAAACGTAAGTGGCTTCAACAATTTCGTGAAAAGTAAAAGTACAAAACTAACATAAGCGAGCCAGACTATAAAATTAGCTGTCTTAAATTGATAATCTTCAAATTCCTAAATACTTTTGTCAAAGAAGTAAAAAAAGAAAAAAAAATACCGATTTTTACACGGGGCATTTCAAAATAGAGTTTGGGACGTGAACTTCAAATTACTGGACGTAGTGGTCAACGTTACCCCTAACAACCCCTTCTTCCCCTGACCCTTACTGGGAAATCGCGTCCCAAACTCTATTTTGAGAAAAACTGTTGATTTGCCTCACTTGGGAATGATAAAAATCCCAGTATCCTATGCAACCATTTTGTTGACACTCAAAAATATTGAATTTTGCTATGGCAAAGCTTAACTAAATAATATTATTCATAGAAACTCAAAAAAAAGGAATAAATTTTACCATGGCAGTCAAAATGAATTATAATCTTTTACAAAGATTAAAAAATTTTAAAAATTTTGGCATGGTAACTAAAAGCAAACACATTTTCGTAGTTTATTTTTTGATTTTACTCTCTAAAAAAATGACGCAGAGATTTAACGAATTTATTGAAAAGTATGCCTTCACTTGATTAGGCAGACGTATTGTGTACATTTTCGTCAGCAAGGATGCGAAAACCCAAGGGTGTTTGACTAAAAACCCCTGACCTGGTGGGGTTTTTGGCAAGGATACAAAAACCCATTGGTTTTTGGGCAAAAACCCTCGACCCATGGGTTTTTGATGGTTTTGGGGTTTTTTGGGTTTATGGGTTTTAGACCTACCAAAATAGTGTAATATTCTGTGTATATGGTTTAATATTTAATTCCTTTTGAGTCACAATATGATGAAGAATGATAGTTTTTAACTTTTATTGGCAAATATGTTCATATTTTGCAGGATAAACTGTAATTTGCTATGAAAATTACGGTGTCCTTTACATTCATGCAAAAACCCCAAAAACCCATGGGTTTTTGATAAAAAAGTGGGCCGGGTTGTTGCTCAAAAACCCAATAACCCAAAATCCCTGGGTCGGCATCCTTGGTTTTTGGTGGTTTGCGGTTTTTGCCTACTTTCCTCTGACAGGGAATAAGAAATAAGTAATTTAATTGCCTTTTTTCAAACTTTCTTCTTTACTGTCACAAATAATCACGAAATCGCTACACGAAATTTATATCACATCAACAAAAGCTTTAGTCGTCTTTGTGAATATAAATTAGAGAACAGCTTTTTAGCCCGACCAAGGGCTTATTATAGAACGGGTTTGTCTCTGTGTGTGCGTGTGTTCGCACTCTAACTTTCGTAAATCTGAATGGAAAAATCATTTATTCCGGATTTGAACGAGTTGGCCCAAGTGACAGGCTAAGTTCGTTCGCCATGAAAATCGTAAAAACGGTTTTCCCAATATTCGTTATTTTTCATAAGGCCAACGAGATAGTCACCTCAAAAATTAGTCAGAATATTAAGTTCACCGCTTCCAATGATAAAGTTATTTGACATAGCCATAAATAAATTTCCATAAAATCCAATCTTTTCGTGGATGTCATATCGCCTCTGTTTAATAAGAAAGAGAAATAAAAAAATTATGCAAAAAATTATTCTTGAAAAGAGGAGGACATTTCAATTTAATTTCTTCCGTTGCTTTATTATCAGGATAGCATTACAATTTTTAAGCCGCTTCCCAAAATTTGAAACCTTTGAAATATCAAAATTCGTATTACATATTTTCAAAACTCGCATCACAAAATTTCAAAATTAGTTTCAAAATATTTCATAAAGTCAACGAGATGTTGGTCAGTTCAATAATCACATAATCAGTCAAAATGTCTAGTTCACCGCTTTTATTTAACAATAAATTTTGAAATTTTCTTTTCAAAATATCAATATTCCCTTCCGAAAATTTTAGTATTTGCACGTTTGGCAAAAGACCGTTTGGCAAAAAGAAAATTCGTCCTCAAAAAAACCAAAAGGAGCGTTTGGCAAAAATGCATTTTAGTAGTACAGGGCAGGACATAAATCATAGTGGCATTAGCATGATGTCATAACACTTGCATACTCTATATGTAAGACTTTCCAAATTCCTTTTCAATGAATTAACATTATTAACTTGTGTAAATGTTTCTGCAATGAATTTACTAAAGTAAGCCATGTATAGTATTATAAGCAGACTTAGTTACCTACATACAATTAGTATTGTTTCTGGAATGGCTGAAGTCACACATACTCCGAAAAGAGTGGCATACAAACTTGGAAAAAGCGGATACCTACAAAAGCTTTACCGAATACCTACAAAGGAAGTAAGTACTGTTACTGCACAGAAAAAAACGATTGTGTTGAACGATAGAACAGTTTAAAAAGCCATCCGCGAGACAAGGGATTTTTCTGCTGAGCCATTCATTTTAAGTTGAAGTGATGTAATAATTGAACTATTTCTCCACATCTGGGAGTTTTTCGTAATTTCTCGCATTTTTCGCAGTTTCTCGCAGTTTCTCGCATTTTTCGCAGTTTCTCGCGGTTTCTCACATTATACGCGTGAAATTCGTGCGAAAGGCGAAATAGACGAACACTGTTCTGAGATATGAAGATTGTGAGCAGATGGTTCACCGGAAGATGGATCAAGATATTTATGTAAAGCAAATTAGCAAATAATATTTTCTCTTCTTCATATTCAATTGTTACGTCTATCTCATCTCCATAATTTCTTAGGGCAGCCCCAGGTGGTAAAACAGCAAGAAGTTGTGCAGTACAGTAATCATCAGAATCCGAATCTAAAATTTCAATAAACGCATTTTGAGATATTCAAATAGAAATATAGCTGAAATAAATTGTGCTAATAAACCAGATTCTGATCAGAGTCCGACGCCGACGACGCTGAGCCGAAATTTGACACCGTCAGCCATTTCTACGCCGCCGGCATTAAGTGTCTAAGCCAGGCACTTAATACATTGTGCCGAGAACGGCGTTCTCGGCGGGCCGGCAATTTTGGCCACACCGAGGGCGCCGCCGCCGATCATTTTAAATTTTTTCAACGCTGCCGCCGCTGAATTTTTATCGGCGTCGGAGTCTGCTTCTGATCTCCGAGCAATAGAAAATAATTTACAATAATTCACTTTTGAAAACTTTTATTGAAATAATTATGTTTAGCTTACCCATTGCACGTAGAGTTTGTGAATTTGTTAACTTTCTTATGTTATTCATTTCGGCCTTATAGATTTAGCAATAATTAATTGCACCACTAGCTCAAGGGTGGTATTTAATCGTTCGTCTTAACATTTGACATTTTCGTCTTTTTCCGTGGAATATTTCGTCATTTGAATTTTTCGTCTAACCATTTAACGGGTCGTCTTACCATTTAATGTGTCGTCTTCCATGTAATTTATGAAGTTTATGGCAACTCAACATTGTAGGGTGTATTGTAGCTCCGTGTGCATGCACACGAACCTGCACATGCACACAGAACCAGAACCAGAACTCAGAACCAAAAAATTCACTATGCAAACACATAATTGGAATTGCGTCGATGAAGAAACTTACATATTTTACTCAGTCAGTGAGGAAAATTCCAATTTCCGAGAAGCGGAAACGGGGTAGACCTAAGCTGGCCACAAAAGCTTTACTTTACTGAACATCTATGCCACCTAAAACACTAAAAATAATGTATATAAATGTAAATACTATGTAAATTCAAGACGACACATTAAATGGTAAGACGACCCGTTAAATGGTCAGACGAAAAATTCAAATGACGAAATATTCAACGGAAAAAGACGAAAATTTCAAATGTTAAGACGAACGATTAATTATGACTCCTAGCTCAACAATCAATCAGTACTTACTTCCGCAATGGAATAGGTTTACTAAAGGAATGGTGTATTTATGCACCGAATTTTAAATAAGTGAATTACACGTATTATACGATGAATCATGAAGAGGTCTATATATCAGACTCCGACGCCGACGAATGCCATGCCGGCTACGAATCCCATGCCGGCGGCGGCGTGGTACCCCCTGAACCCTCGGCGGCGGCGGCGCGCCGGTTCACGCCGACAAAATGAGGTCGGCGCCCATTTATTATGCATTTTTTGCTGATTCTGCAAATAAGATTGCAATTTTTATATTAACACAGATGATTATTAAGCTCCAAATTCTTTGTACAGACTTTTGTAACAGAAGCCAATAATGTCTAATTTCCGGTTTTATAACAAATTGTTTGAAATAATGCTTTTCCCTTTGCAGGGGCCATGCGGAGGTCATGCAGGGGTCACCTTCATCCGATTTTGACCAAATCAGAGATTTCAATGTAGCTTTGCATGGGGTTTCCAATAGTATCAACAGTTTTGCTGTGCTATCTTCGGTTTTCGGCTACCCACCTTAGCTATATGTACCACACTGTATTACAATGTATTCATTGAAATCCGATGATGTGAGCGAAGTCTGTACATCTTATAAGTACATATAACATCGTCATGGTGTTGTTACAACATATTGTATTAAAGTTGGAGTTGGGTTGGGAACATGGGAGGGAGGGCCATGATATCATGGATCTCTGTAAAAGTGTTCTCAGCGTAACCTACAAATTCAAATAATGAGTCCCACTTTGTCCTAGATGCATACGTTGTTGCCAAGGCTCATCAAACTACTAATCCTATTTAACAAAATCAATTTTAATGGTTTTGTAAATGATTGGATTAAAATTACCGTGCTGTATATTTAAAATGTACACAGCTCAGTCGTAAGTTTACATAGGTCTTGAGTTACAATTTAACGGAGCTCCAAGATAAAACTAGTTTAGAAACTCATATCGAAGTGATATGACATCTGTTGTTTCGGTATCCAGTGAAATTATGTCAAAAAATGTCAAAAACTGAGAGGGGCTAAATAAAATTTTAGCACTTTATATGCACGTGACAATATAAGCACATGAAAAGCACATTGCAATATCAAACAACGAATAATAATAAATTAAAAGCTAAATAATTAGAGTTCCCGATCGATTGTTGTCATTGATAAACGAATCCAGGTTTACTAATGCTTGGATTGGCAAGTAAAATTTATAATACTAATAGTGACATAAAATTTCAACACTAAATTTCTTGATCTGCCCACAACCGATTTCCCTGAAACTGGCACAGATTGTAGTCCTATATAGCCTTGTTGAAAGCCATATTTAAAAATGTGTCGACAAGCATTGGTCTGGAGGGTAAAAAAAATTGTGGTAAATGACTAAAAGTTTCAACATTGAATTCCCAGAAATGTGCACGATCGATTTTTCTCAAACTGGCACGGATTGTAATCCTATATACACTTGTCAAAATCCATATTGCAAAATGTGTCGATCGGCATTGGTTTGGTGGGAAAAATATTTTTGTGGTAAATGACTAAAAGATTCAACATTGAATTCGTCTAAAGGTATTGACGCTATGAGACATCTATCGGAAGTATTTTGCTGTTTCGGGCGAACTCAAACCTTCTGCTAACGCAGAATAATAATAATAATAAGTGTTTATTGATCGATATGGCCAGCTTACATCAATCACAATTACAAGTGCAATTTTTTTATTTACAATTATAAATATTTCTTATGAAGTTTCTTAACTTAAAAGCAAATTTTCAGAAGGCAAACATGTTAAATATGTGTACATTTTGAATATTACAAAGTAAAAATTTGTAGTTTTTTCTAGTCAGGTTTCCCTGGCTTGCCATAATAATTGATTGCAAATACTTATTTCTAGGTTCACTATAGTATGGACAGACAAACATAACATGAAATATGTCTTCCAAGTCGTTTAGATTACAAATATCGCACTTTTTTTGGTTATTAGATTTGCTACCTAATAGATTGATAGTTGTTTTACCAAAAGTGAGGTAAGTAGATCCCGTTTTTAATTGGCAGACAAATCTTACTTGTGAACATGGGAGTGATCTACCAAAATATGTTTCATCTTTAATGTGTGTTTTGATAGTTTTATAGGAGTCTTTGTGAGTGTGTCTACATTACTCATACATTTATTTACAGTTTTGCTAATTATATTAGGATCCTGTGTGTTCCCTAATTCAATTAAATCTCTATTATCTAACAAAGATTTCACTTGTATCACCCAATTATATTTCTCACACGACATATCATCAATATTGCTTAGGTTTATTAGATTGTCATAGCATGATCTAATTAAGCTATTTTTGGGTTTTCTTAAGATGTTTCCAACAAATTTTAGGATAGACTTAATTAGAAAAACTTCAATATGCTCTATAGTTGTCTCTAATCTTATAAAGCAATTGGGGGTTTCATTGGGAAGGTACAGTAATTTGCGCAGAAATTTTATTTGGAATTGTACTATTACATTTAGGTACCTAATGCCCCAAACAAGAATTGCATAAAAAAGTACTGATCTCACAAGAGAGTCAAAAAGTTCAATTTGTTTTTTAAAGTCATTAATCTTAGCATTTTTACAAAAGGAGATAACGGTTGTTGCAGCTTTTTCAGCTTTACAAAGAAAATGTTCCTTTGCTTCATTAAAATGCCCGATGAACTAAATACTACACCTAAGTACGTATAGGATTTTGCCATCTCTATTTCCTGTCCATTCCAGTGAAAATTGCTGAGAGTAAGCTTGCCTTCTCTCCTGAAAACTACAATTTTAGTTTTACTTGGATTTACTTTTAACCCGTTCTCTTCAAAGTAGGTACACAGCAAGTTTATTATTCATTGTAGGTTAGCAGGAGTGTCCGCAACTGTACAAATGTCATCAGCATAAAGAAGTAGATTAACAATAAAACTACCTATATTAATTCCAGTCACATTTCCGTTTTCTAACTTATCCACAATATCATCTAAAAATAGCGTAAATAATTTGGCAGATAGCGTTTCTCCTTGTAATACTGATCATAAAATCGGAAATTCATCTGTTAATCCATCATTTTTTTTACAATTGCATGTGCGTTATCTTATACTCCTTTTACAGTGTTTATGAACAGTGTACTGATGCCTTTTTTGTACAATTTTTGCCGCAAGTGTTTGATAACGCTAGCGTGCTAACGCAGAAAGTATTGCCACTTTTTGGAAAATTGTCCATATTTTCTGACTGCGACATTGTGTCGTAAAGTTTATGCAAGAAAAATTGGGAATTTCTACAGCAATCTGGCGACAGTTAACAAAGCATTTCCAGAGTTTGTTGAGGTTTTTTTCAGTAATTTTGCTCGGCTTTCTTCCATGAACATTGTAGGGGGCTGTGTAATACCTCTTTCGAAAGCCAGATACATTTCCCACAACTTTCTCGCTGACACTTTAAGGTACAATGAAACAGTCAAAAAATATTGACAATTTTCCAAAAAGTCGCTATACCTTTCTGTGTAAATCGTGAGTTTGACTTCGCCCGTTTCCGACACAGCTGCAATTGTTGATGTTGTTCATGTGTCTGTGCACTCTAGCGATCTGAGCGCACTGCGTCCCCAGCCAGCCAATTCCCAGAAATGCGCACGGTCGATTTTTCTCAAACTAGCACAGAATAAAGTCCTATATACACTTGTCAAAAGCCTTATTGCAAAATCAAAGTTTCAACTTTGAATTCCCAGAAATGACTACATTCTGTGCTAGTTAGAGTAAAATCGATCGTGCGTATTTCTGGGAATTCAATGTTGAAATTTTTAGTCATTTACCACAAAAATTTGTTTTCCAACTAAACCAATGCCGAGCCCCACATTTTGCAATATGGATTTTAACAAGAGTATATAGGACTACAATCCATGCCAGTTGGAAAAATATCGATCGTGTGGATTTCTGGAAATTCATTGTTGAAATTTTTAGTCATTCACCACAAAAATTTGTTTTCCAACTAAACCAATGCCGAGCCCCACATTTTGCAATATGGATTTTAACAAGAGTATATAGGACTGCAATCTGTGCCAGATTGTGTAAAATCGATCGTGCGCATTTCTGGGAATTCAACATTTAATTTTTTAATGGTATTGTTGTGCAGAAATTTGCGCACTTTTGCTGTGGTGCTCGTGCTGGAACTTACCCTAAATTATTTGTTAATTAAAAGAAGGGAGCCCTGGCTATGATAAAACGTAGAGAACACTTATAATATCCCCTGTAGAGGTTTACACCTTTGAATTTCTAAGTAAAATTAGTCCACAAAGTACTCAAACAGCCTTCAGTATCGTATTTGACTTGAGGGAAGTCCTTTTACTTAAAGATTGAGAATCACATTCCCCACCCTAAGTAAAAACCTAAGTGCGTAATGCAAACTCCATACGGACTTTTTGCGATTACGTTCGCTTTAAAAAGTTGAAGTTCAACCCTATTTTTTTCAATGTGTTCAACGGGATACAGCAAAATTAATTCTGCAGCCTCAACGACCTTAGTAAGGACTGCAAAATTAAGCAAAATTTAGCTGCGCCCCTTGGCGCCTTTTCGAAATCAAGATTTTCAAAAACAGGTAAAAATGACATTCGGACCATGTCATTTCCTGACAACCTTAATCGTGCCATACATCAATCGAAAGCTGCTATTAATAGCTTTCGAATGATTCAAGTCTTAACGTTCTAAGTTGACGTCGTCAAAAGTTATTACGGGTTACGCGAAAAAAACCGAAATTCGGATTTTTCGGTCCGGGAAATTTGGGGAGCTAAAGCAACCATTGAATCGTGATTAGAAGCACAAGTGATGCCTAGAAATAAGAAGCCCCAAATTCGCACAAACTGAATTTTCTGTGCCCAATATCTGCCCAATGCCCAATACGCAAAAAAATTATGCTATTGTCAGACAAAAATCTACACACGACAGCTAAATTAATATAAACCATTTCAAGACTGGGTGTAGCAATAGCAAATAGTGACAACAAATATTGACAACAAAAAAACAATCATTTCAATGTCTGTCGACATGCGTGATGTTTGACGTGGACACACATCACGTCACATCAAACATCACATCTTTCTTTTACAAAGTGATCTCACATCACACATGACATCACATCACTCTTTCCCAAAATGATCTCACATCACACCTCACATCACTCTTTCCCAAAACGATCTCACTTCACACATCACATCACATGATAAAATTTCGCTTGAAAAAGTGCTCTAACGTGACCACAGCACACATCACATCAAACCGTGATGTGATGTGCCCATCACTGTCCTCAAGTAATCACAATACAGAAGTAACAAAGACACGAAATTCTGATGGAATTAACTTTGTAATTTACTTAACGTTGGTAACTAATTTAGTAATGCCAAGAAGAATTGCTGTTTTGATGTCAGCAAATAGTCAATCATTTTTCGCAAGTTATCCTTTTTGCATCAGATAAAGGCAACAAGCCTTCGTAAGCATTAGGTATTTCCACATCAAGTATCCAGTTGGGCTGCCAAAGAGTTCTATTGCTAATTCTGGTATGCCCTGAATAAGGCGTCAAAATGTTGTGTCTCCCATGGACCGTTGGCATCATGTGTGTTTTTAGTTATAATTACTTCAGCTCGATTAAATGTCATTTGAATCCAGTGGTCCAGCGGCTTGGGAATGAGCTCTTTCAAATATGCAATGTTTCGAAAGTCATTAAAATTCATCGTCCTTATCCCAAATGGTTTGTTAATTCTTGAAGTTCTGATTGTTTCTATCAAATCTTCTGGTGTGAAAATACATGCTGTTTTCAGTCGTCGCTCGATGGTAGCAAAATGTCTATCGAAACTTGTCATGTCCAGAAACCTATGTCTATTTGTCCTCGGTTTCCATCGGTTTCGTTCCAGAAAAACATCGTAGCTTCATCTGAAGCGGGTGACGAAATAGCTAAATTCTACGACAGATATTTTTTAAGGTAGTACATTTCCTGACTACTCAATCGTGGGGACAATAATTGCTTCATCACGTCTATAGCGATCACAACAAAAGTGGGATCAATTTCTGCATTTTGGGTATCGCTTTTCATTTCCGCATACCCATCATGAGCTTTCAAGAGATGATCTTCTATTTCAGTTTGAATTTCTCTTCTTGCTTCAGCATCCGTAGCAGGGCAATTACGTAATCTTGATTGTAACTTGTCACATACATTACAGGTATCTGTCTTAGGCAGTCCAAAATGTAATTTTGTTTCTCTTAAGAGATTCTTGCATACATTCTCAAAATCTTTATAATAATCTCCATACTTTTCAGTAAACATGCGAATCATTTTTGACGCATTGAGATCCGGTTCTAGGTAAGGTCTTTCCGGATCTCCGTTTTAAAAAAATTAGTCATCACTAATAATAGTCATAAGTGTGACAGGCATAAAATTTAAAATCGACAATATGCTCACAGCTCTGCAGTAATGGTATAAGTAGGTAGGAAAGGAATGAATGTGCTCCTTCATAAGTAAGATATTTTCTTCTGAATGACGATGATTTCGATTTTTATGGCAACTTCTACTTCCATAGCCAAAAGTCCGACTTTCTTGTTTTTCTGTACAGTTTGTAAACGTTTACTGCTAATTGAAAACACGTCGATGAATGTAGCAGCGCAACAAGGTACTTTCACTCCAAATCGATTATTAATAAAATAATAATAACTTCCTCCTCTTCTGCTTGTGTCTATATCAGTAGTTCTTTTTACTGGAACTGACCAATCCATAAGAGAAAGTAATATGTTAGACTGCCTGTTATAATTGTCATCTCCAATTCTCCAAAAATCATCATTCAAAGCCTGTTTTTCTTGTTAAGACAGCAGACACCCCAGTTTCTGACTTTGCTTGACATGCCTTTGCCTAAAAATTAATTTTGCTGTTATTTGATGTTTTGTAAATTTTGTAGCCTGATAATGATAAGTATTTTACTGCAGGATGTCTCGCTAAATCTCCGTGGAGTGCACCATTACGGCAGGTGTAAGGCAGTCCACTATTTTTGAGGAATTTTCAATGGTAATCTACACTTCCACCTATTTTTATTTTCCGTTTGCGACCTTCATTTATGCGACTAATATCTGCTGAAGTAACGGAAATCTTAATACGTGACATCGTTAATTTGTATTAACAATCAACCAACAAGCGTAGCATTGAAGTTATCAGAACTGATTTCTTATTATTGTAATCAAGAAACGAAGGGTTAAAAATTCCCCTAAAGATGATCACTTTTCAATTTCAGTTAGGATTAACCGTTTTTGTTACCATGGGTTAAAAATATCTTATGAATGTATTTCTGGTTCACCCTTTTTCGGCCGACCAACTCATATGTACCATGCGGGACCTGCGGGAGGAACTTCAAAACAATTGAACAATACCCATGAAATTCCTAACAAATTGTAACAACTGCTTGACGACCGAACTACCTAATTCGGTGTTAAAATGGATTTGTAAAAAAAGCTTCAACTTCTTAAGTATTACACTAAATTACAGATGTAAAAAAACACTAGGATGGTCCCATTTATATCTCAGGATTTTAGCGATACTACCTCATGTTTGAGATAAAAAATAATATGTGAGTGTTTTCGATAAAATTCAATAATCTTACGCAAATTATTTTTCATATCAATCCACAGGTAGAGTATCGCTAAAATCCTCTTGCAGTTTGTAGTATAGATATATGCGGTCATCCTAGTGTTGTTTTTACATCTGTATAATCTTAAAGTGATTGAAGCTTTTTTTGCAAATCCATTTTAACACCGAATATGATAATCCGGTCTTCAAACAATTGTTACAAGTTCTTAGGAATATCCGCGTCTTATGTGACAGAATAACAATCGTATTGCTGAAATATTGGAGTAAAAATTTTGAACAAAAATGAATAATTCCGTCTGGAGATAAAGAATCTCACTCTTTTCAGGACAATGGCTAGTGTAATAGAATCCGAAAAGATAATTTGATGAAAATTGAGATTTCAATGTAAATCCTTTTCCTATTTCAAATGGTAAATCTCAAAAAAATCACTTTTAAATTAAATTTAGATAAATCTATTTATACACTATGTACTACTAAGGTAAACAAAAACCACGTCCCCTCTAGAGGCGCCCCTGTCAGATTATAGTGTAACTAAAGAGACCTCAAGTAAACACAGTTTGGAAATATATGAGCGGGCCTTCCTACACACACGCGACCACGTCATCTAGTTGGCCTTGCTGTAACGTTTGCAGAGTAAACGCATATCATTTTCATTGGTAATTAATTATACGGTATTATTTAAATGGAGATGAATTTAGAATTTTAATTACCAAAACCCAGTATCTTAGTAGATAATAAATTATTACAAAGTAATAATATTGGTATCCTGTTGCGAAGGTATTTCAAGTCAACCCATGTTAGTCTCCGAGAGGATTTGATACCAATGAGGCCGATGCCTCAGAGAGACGTAAAGGTGCTCTTAATAAGAGTCCCAAGCGAAACCAGCCGATTATTCTGATTTGGCATTACGGATTATAAAATCTACAAAATTTTTAGCATTAGAAATCCCCTAGACTCCAGATTTCCTAAAATTGCATCATGATTCGAACTCTGACACAGAAGAAATTCGGAATGGAGAATTGCAAGAACGACACCGAGTTACTGTATCAACAACTGATTGGAGCACTCTACTCATGGGTAGGTGCACGAGACTTACTTTCGCAGTTAACAAACTGGCGCGATACTTTCAGTGTTTTGACGAGAAGCACATGAAGGCGGCAAAAGAGGTCTTACGATACTTGGTAAGCACCAGTACATACTGTATCAGTTACTCTAAGGATAAGGGTGTTAAACGACCTCAGGCATCATCTATATGATAAACGATTCACCGATGTCATGAACAAGCAAGTACTCAACTGAGTGTGAATACTTAGCAACACTACAGTGGCCAAGGAAAGCATCTGGTTGAAAAACATCCTGTATGATATGGGAGTTTTTGAGAAGAATAGCACTTTGACGATATACACGGATAATCAAAGTTCGACTAAATGTGCAGAAAACCCGGAGTTTAACGAAAAGACAAACCACATTACTGGATGAGACGAGGCAGATAACCCTAAACTACTTGCCCCTGGAGAGGTTTGCCTTAACAAAACCACTACTGAAGTCCGGTGGTGTGGAGAAAGAAAGGAGTCCAGCCGTGATAGGATTCACGAGCATGAATTTGAAGATAAACCTCATCACCTCTCGCAAAAGATTTGAGCATTGGACACAAGGAAAAGCGAGCCATCTTCGCTATTATTGGCGTCCTGATCACCAGCGCCGTTGCAAACCCAGGAGTTAGAATGGGTGGATACGCACTTCACCAAACAGACCAATAACAGATCCCTCAAGCGGAAATTAAAAGTCCTCTGGATGATTTGGAACGAAAAACGAGGATCATTAGTGAATAACTTGAGAAGTCAAGAAGACATACAACCGAAGTCAACTCTCTAGTCGAGAAGTCAGTAGAGGTGCAATATCTTATTGCCTACTTTTTTCTAGAATTTGTCAGTACAGTCCGCTGTATATGCAATTCGCTGAGCGCAAAATCTTAATATGATAGAAAACAAATCCTCTTGAATTGTAGGACCAACCATTTGTACTTCTTTTAAAGATGTTTGATTCGTTTTCTTAGTTCCGTCGAAAACTACTCGTAACTTCATTGTTGTAGTGCTTTCATGTACTACACAATGATGAAGATAGTAACGCCTATCATTTGTTTTAACTAATTTTTCATTCGAAATTTCGTTTGGGGTGAAAAAGTTTACCCCAAACGTTCGTTCGTTTGATCACTTGAAAGCTGAAGCGTTCGTTCGTTCAAAAACTTCAATCACACCGTGCAGTTCACTCAGTTCAGTTCATAAATATCTGTACACTAAATGCAAATGGCCATTAAGTTTAGTGTGTACTGCACAGATGGAGCACCAAGTTGCATTTTGATGGTGAAACTACCTGAATTTCGTTGAATACATTGCGGTACCTTAAAATTTAGCTGTAAAATGATCTGAACGGAGTGAAATGGTGATCCTCTGCAAGTTCGTTCTGCATGTTACGCTCAGTTCGTTCATTCACTTCAACTGTCATGGCGGAAAGCTCTAATAGCTCGTTCGTTCAGGTCTAATGAACTGAAAGAACGAACTGTTTATCAGTTCTCAACGTGAACTTTTTCACCTCTGAGATACACTAGAATGATGTCCCAGTGTTCTGTTGGCTGATTTTGTACTTGCAATGATCTTATGTTTCGAACTGCGGTGTCAAGAAATTTCCGTAGTTCGACAGCAGATTCAGTTTGCACAGATGGCAGACTCAGAATGACCTTCAAATGAGAGTAGACAATATTCCCTTTGATTTTTTTGATTTGATAAGCTTTATTGACAAAACCTGGCCAGCTTAAAGCTGATCTCTCCCAATAGTCACAATAAAACCCATCAACGATTAGTTAATTCAATTCTAAAATACGATTACAATGGATATTTATGTCAATATTACTTTACAGTTACAATTAATAAGGATGTATGGGAAGTATAAAATTATTTGTGATTGTAGAAATGTATGGTGTTAACTTAACAATTTGTATTCAGTGTATTTACTACCAGATTATGTAACATACAATTTAATTTTGTTATTTTCTTTTTAGTATTATTCTTTGTACTAGATCATTTCGGACCGTGTTATGGGATTTTAACAAGTCAGATTTAGAAAATTTTGTATTATAACAGTTCCAGGATATCGCAGCTCAAAATTTTAGGCTTCGTTGACCTGTGACTGTGTTGTAGCGAGGTACCACCATATTACCTTCCAATTTCGAGTTGCGAGTGTGTTCCTTAACTTGATAAAAATGTTCCAATGCCTGGATGTTGGGGGGAAACACCAAGGCTTTGTGTACATTGCATAATATATAATAGTCTAACCGCTCTCTTACTGTTAGTATATTTGCTAATTCAATGAGGTCATAATCCTTACGACAGTTGTAGGTGGGGTGCAATTTTAACATGTTAACTATCAGATTATTTAGTTTGATTATTCTACCGTCACTTACGCAAAGCCAGTGGACAATACAATAGTCAACAATAGATAGTGCGTATGTTTTTACCATTAAGCAGTATACTCTAAAATTAACAAACTTGCAAAAATGTTTTAAACTTCCTTTCACCTGGGAAAGTCGTTTAATTACATACTCAAAATGTTTATTAAAGTTAACATGTTCGTCAATAATCAGACCTAGGTACTTAAAACTAGGAACTCTTTCGATTTGGTTATTATAAATTGATAGCGAGGGTAACTTGGGGATATTTGCATCGTTTGCTTTGTGCAGTAACATGTATTTCGTTTTTTCAATATTAACAGTTAACCCGTTTATTTGACACCAGCAAATCAAACTATCTAGAGTATTTTGTAAATTGGAAAAAGCTTCGGTTACAGAGTTTTTATAAATGCAAATTATTAGATCGTCCGCGAAAAGCAAAAATTTTTCTGAAATTGCTAATTTTATGTCATTGATATATAAAAGAAGCAATAGACTGCTTAGTACCGACCCCTGGGGTGTGCCCCTTGTGGAGGTAAAATCACCACTTTTGTAATTATTGATGCTAATGTCATACTTTCTATTTCGAAAATAGTCACAGATGATTCTAACAAGATAAAGATCTAATTTAAAATCGTTTTTTAATTTTTTTAAAAGTACAATTTGGAGCAAGCTGTCATACGCTTTTCGAAAATCAATAAAAATTGCTAGGACACGCCCACAAATGACATCTAAGGTTTTGAAAACAAAATCTAAGAATACAGTAACTGCTGAGTTTGTTGAGCGGTGTTTTCTGAAACAAATTGATTGTCTATTATATCATTGTCAAGTAGGTTTCCGTGAATTCGGTACATAATTATTTTTTCAAACATTTTCGCAAGGGTGGGTAGGTTTGATATTGGTCTATACGATAGGGGATCCAGCCGACTACCTTTTCCTTTATAAATAGGTTTTACGGTAGCCGACTTTAATTTTTTTGGGAATTGGCCAATGAGTAGAAAGAAAGAAAAAAGAGTTGCAATTTTTGGTGCCAGGCTTGAGTAGCAATTTTTTAGCGCAATAAACGGTATTACGTCTTCACTTGAACCTGTTATGTATTGTTATGTATCATAGTTGTGTGTTTGTCTCATAGTGCTCCGTAGATGTACTTGCTATATTTTACGTGTCCTTGAATTCTAGCTAGGAGATTCAACACACATGTCCGAGTGCCCGACCACGCCGGTTGGCCTGTAATCTTGTAAAGTATATTTATTTAATTGTCATTAAATAAATACTGTATAAATTGTATCAACCCCTTCTGCTCATTTCACAGCATTCTAGGGTCGCATACACTACATTTGGCGCAGCCTGCCAAACAGTTGTTTTTGTTTTTTCGTGTTTCAAGTCCAGTTTACTATGCCTGTTGGAAAATTGAACTCTTTCAACCCTTCTAGTGGCGATTTCGAGTCGTGGGTGGGGATTTTGAACAACTACCTCATCGCCAACGATGTCGACAAAACTAAGGAGAAAGAAAAACCCCGTTCCATTTTCCTGTCGTCCATTGACAGTTCTCCACGATTTGGTTTTTCCTGACAAACCTGAATCTAAAGATCTAGACGCGTTAATCAAGTCTTTACAAGATCATTTCAAACCCGCTCCTAAAGCTATCTCGGAACATTTCCGATTTCATTGTCGAAAGCAGCTACAGGGGGGAAGTGTCACATTGTTTTTGGCCGAACTTCGGGGATCTCGACGTTGCTCTACGGGATCAATTTGTGTTCGGGCTCACATCAGAGGCAGCCCAAAAGCGACTCTTTTTGGAAGATGACAGCCTCTTCAAAAAGCTGTCCAAATTGCTATTAGTCAAGAGTCAGCGGAGGTCAGCACGCTGGTGGTTCGCAGTTCCTGCTCTCCTACTCCGCCAGTCAAAAAAGTTTCGTCTGCTACCACGGGTCGTGCTCAGCAGAAGTCCAATACCAGAAAGTCGTCTGGTAGTGCAAAGTGTCCCAACTGTGGAAACGACCATTCCAAGTCGGATTGTCCCCACAAGGACGTCATTTGCTACAAATGTCAGAAAAAAGGACATTTCGCAAAATTTTGCCGGTCAAGTTCCAGTTCCTCTAAGAAAAACTTGTCTGCCACATCTCAAGTTCAAACTGTCCGTCAGGTATCACCTCAGACAGATTTAGTAAATATATCATTAAGTATCAATGGTATAGGACATGTCATGGAGCTCGATACAGGTTCCAAAATTAGTTTTTTTCCAGTTAGTTTTTGGCAGCAACTCGGTTCACCCACATTGCAGAAGTCCAATGTCCCCTTTAAAACGTTTACTGGTCAGATATTTACTGCCAAGGGGAAGTTCCGTTGTGAAATTACATACAATGGTCAATGTATGTCACATTTCCTTCACGTTGCTGACGGCTCTTCATTATTCGGTACTTAATTCGCAAGTTCAAAATGGACTGGAAAAATATTCTCAGTGTTCGCCAGTCAATCAGGTACAACAGCAAAACAAAATTTTAAATTCATTGTTAGAGGAATATAAAGACATTTTTGGCCAAAATCACCACATTGGGAAGAAAAGATAACGCACCATTTCTGCTCGAACTTACTGACTCCTGGGACAAACAAAATATTTACGCACATGCATTTAAATTACGTGGAACAGGAATATCCATTCAAAACGCAATGACAGCAGATGAACGTGCAGCAAGGAGGATACTGGTGTGTAAACTAAAAGAGGCAAAGCAGCTAAATACTCCAGCATATATACGGGGTTTCAAACTTTTTGTTGGCAAAGTCGGCGAACAGTTAATTTATACGTATGTGAACGGCGATCTGCAACTTGAGTCTCAATCTTCTTGTGATAATAATAAAATTACGATATTGATTAACGTAAGATTTAACATAACTAAGTTTGAAGTAAATTAATCGCGAAATATTTTTTGAATTATTCTTGTAATATTTCATTCACTCAAATGTAACAGCGACATATTAGCAAAGATATATCCTTCTGAATTGACTGACTCACTCGGGCTCCCCTCTTGCTAACTAACTGGTATTATCGATTCATTAAGCAATCATTATTTGACATTTGATTATCATGTAAGAATTAACCATAATTTAATGTAATGTTTTCACAAAAGCTTCTTTAAATTTGCAAGTTCTATGTATTGAAAATATAATAATAAGTATAACATTGACTATAATTTTTTGTGTATTTGCAGGATGTGATATTATTTAAAATGTGATTCGATCATTAATTGAAATAATGTAATTCGATTGTAATATGTAAAACTGTGACGTGTTTTGAACCGGCACAGCCTATGTTCAAATAATAAATACATACATATATACAAAGACATTTTTGATAAGCCTGTTGGCACTATAAGTAACTTTAAAGCAAAGTTAGTTCTTCGTGACGATGCCGTACCCCGTTTTTTCAAAGCTCGTCCAGTTTCGTTTCCTTTACGCGAGATGGTGCAGAGCTCAAGAAAATGGAATCAGCTGGTGTCATCACACGAGTTGAGCACTCCGATTGGGCATCTCCGTTAGTTGTTGTTCCGAAGCCCGATGGGAGAGTTCGTATTACGGGAGATTTTAAGAAGACTATCAACAGTCAACTCTGTGTCACCCAGTATCCCTTGGCAAGGGATGAAGTCATTTTTGAGTCGATTTCCGGGGGCGAAAAGTTTTCAAAGTTGGATGGCCCCGATGCTTTCCACCAAGTAGAGGTGGACGACTCGTGCAAAAAGTTTTTGGTCATAAATACTCCTCGTGGCTTGTTTCAATATAATGTTTTGCCGCAGGGAATTGCATTCTCTCCAGCCATTTTCCAAGAACTAATGAATAAGATGTTGCAAAATGTTGAAAGTTGTAATTCTTTCATTGATGACGTCATTTGCTCAGGTCGAGACGATGACGAGCACATCAGGAATTTACGCCAAACATTTCAAAATATGAGAGAGTGTAATTATCGACTTTCTCGTCCTAAGTGTCAGTTTTTAAAGACGTCTGTAAAATTTCTGGGAAGGTTAGTTAGTTCCGAAGGTCTTCGCACCGATCCGTTAAAGGTGGAAGCCATGATGTCCATGAAGGAACCCCAGAATGTGCCTGAAGTCAAGTCTTTCCTTGGTCTCATTAACTTTTACTCTCAGTTTGTGAAAGATTTATCCCACTATTGTACTCCTCTCAATAATCTTACACGCAGTGGTGTTGAGTGGAAATGAACCAAACAATGTCGTGATGCTTTTCAGCATATAAAAAAACTTGTCTCGTCTACTCCAGTTTTGGCCCATTACCAACAGTCCGTTCCAGTCGGTATAAGTTGTGATGCGTTGTCAGTTGGTCTTGGAGTCGTGCTATTTCACAAGTACGAAGACGGAAGTGAACGTCCCATTGCATACGCTTCCAAGACTCTTTCTCCTGCAGAGAGAAATTACTCTCAAATAGATCGGGAAGCCCTTTCTATTGTTTTCGGTGTGAAACGTTTTTTTCAGTACCTTTGTGGACTTAAGTTTTTGTTAGTAACCGACCACAAACCGTTACTTTCCATTTTTGGTTCCAATCGTGACTTACCACCGTTGGTTGCAACCCGATTACATCGATGGAATGTATTTCTCAGTAGTTTTCAGTTTGACATTATTTACAGGAATACGTTACATCATGGAAATGCAGACGTGTTGTCTCGTTTACCCCTTTCTGACTATGCCCCGGTGGATAAAGAAACAGAAATATCGGTCAACGCCATCCGAAGTGGAAATCCTGTCACGTCAAAGTTTGTTCGTTTTCGTGCATCAAAAGACTCCGTGTTAAGTTCTGTAGTTCGTCATGTACAAAACGGTTGGTCTGCTAAGGCAGATCAAGTTCAAGAGAAAATTCGTCCGTATTTTCTCCATCGTCACGAACTTTCTGTAGAGCAAGGCATCATTATGTGTGGCCTCCGTGTGGTATTGCCAATATCGCTCCAGGCTGATGTACTAAAGCAACTCCACGATACCCATCCGGGAATCGTGAGAATGAAGTCGATGGCTCGGCAATACGTCTGGTGGCCTGGTATTGACGGCGACATTGAAAAAACCGTCAAAAGTTGTACGGAGTGCGCCATTCATCGTGCAAATCCGAGTGTAGCTCCCCTACACCCGTGGTCTTTTCCAGAAAAGCCATGGCAGCGACTACACATCGATTTGGCTGGGCCCTTTCAAAACAGAATGTGGCTTATTGTTGTCGACGCCCATTCTAAGTGGCCTGAAGTTTTTGACATTGGTAAAGACTCTACCTCGTCAAAAGTAATTTGTTGTTTACGAGAAACGTCGTCTCCGATAACGGTCGCCAGTTCACTTCCAGTGAGTTTGAACAGTTTTGTGTTAATAATGGAGTTCGTCACTCTACCAGCAGCGCCTACCATCCGCGGAGTAATGGTGAAGCTGAACGGTTCATTCGCACTTTTAAAAGTGCTCTTCAGCGTGGTGCTAATGAGAACGTTAATCTTGTTTTGTGTGACTTTCTTCTTAATTACAGGTTTACTCCTCATTCTACGACGAACGTGTCGCCATCAGAATTGTTGTTACGGAGTAAACCTCGAACTCTGCTTGACCTTATCCGTCCGGATGTTAACGCCAGAGTTCGTGTCCAGCAAGAGCTCCAGCAGGAGCATTTCAACGGGAAGTCCCCTCTCCGCGAGTTTCAGGATGCACAAAAGGTGTGGGTACAGTCCTTTTCCAAAGATAGTCCGAAGTGGTCTTCTGGAAAAATTGTTCGTTCTATGGGTCCCGTCTCTTATGAAATCGATGTCGGTGGCCGTGTCATGAAGCGTCACGTCGATCACATTTTGTCGGGAGAAGTCCCAGAAGTCGTGCCCGGTCCGGTTTTGAGTCCGGTGAAAGTAGTGCCTACCTCTCCTCCGTTTCTCTCCGCCGCTTCCACACCCGTTAAGGCGGAAGAAGAAAGTTCAAGTTCATCTTCGACTCCTAGTCAAAGTCCTGTGTCCCCGTCAACTCCAGAAGTTCAAATGCCTCCAGCAAAAATTCCAAGGCCAAAACGTCAAGTCAGGCAGCCTAATTGGTTGAACTATGGCAGTTTCGATTAGGGGGAAGGAGATGTTATGTATTGTTATGTATCATAGTTGTGTGTTTGTCTCATAGTGCTCCGTAGATGTACTTGCTATATTTTACGTGTCCTTGAATTCTAGCTAGGAGATTCAACACACATGTCCGAGTGCCCGACCACGCCGGTTGGCCTGTAATCTTGTAAAGTATATTTATTTAATTGTCATTAAATAAACACTGTATAAATTGTATCAACCCCTTCTGCTCATTTCACAGCATACTAGGGTCGCATACACTACAGAACCCTTTTTTGTTTCTTTCATAATTCGATCTAATTCATTAATAGTAACTTCTAAATTCATACACTCTGAGACATTGTCAATACCTATGTTTTCTGCTAGTTTATTATTACATAAGGTATTTTCATTAGAATAGAATGTATTTAATTCAATTGAATTGTCTTCGCCTTTAACAGTGAAGGCTTCATCAAAAATTTTACAAATGTCGACATCGTTGTCATAAGTTATGCCACCATACTCTAATTGGGATATTTTATGTGTATTTGGTTTTCCACCATATAGTTTATTTAAATTATCCCAAATAGATTCGGACTCTATACTTTTTTCAAAGTTAGTTTTAAAATATTCTACTTTGGCCCGGCGCATTGACAAAAGGATATAGTTTTTAAGTCTTTTGTATTCGTTATATTGATTAATATCCTTAGAGAACAGACTTTTTGCTTTTAGGCAATCTCTATGGTGCATTAGTTTTTTGTGAGTAGCAGATATCCAAGGGTGACAATAGCCTTTTACTTTTCTTCTTATGATAGGGGCATGTTTGCAAATTATTTCATAGATTGCATTTATTGTAACCTCATAAGCATCATCTGCATTTCCGATTTGAAAGTAATTAGGTAGTTTTATATTATCTATTTCTTCATTTACCTTTTCCCAATTAACTAATTTAAAATTATGCTTTTTAATAATTTTGGGAGGGATTTTTATCTTCTTTTTACCAAACGTACAAAACACTAGATCATGGTCGGAGAGTCCTGTGGGTATTACATCATGTTGAATAACTGATTTTGGGTCAGAAACATAAATATGATCTAGTAGAGAGGTCGAGTTAAGAGTTGTTCTAGTTGGTTTTCTAACAATTTGGCTTAAACCGTGTTCTCTGTGTAGAAGAGTATAGAGTATAGTATAGAAGTATAGAAGAATATAGTATAGAAGTATATACTTTAGTATAGAAGATGAATTTTTGTCGCGTTTTAGTAAGTCAATATTGAAATCGCCCATAATAATAATTTTGTTTTTCATGGGGTCGAAATTTTTTAGTAATTGATTAAGCACGTCACTTAGTGCAGATATTGTAGTGTCTTCTTGCCGGTACACTACTACAAAAATAAAAGGTTTGCATGAAGGAGGTGTGATTTTAAAACATTGAATTTCTAAGTTGTCGTCTAGGATTAAGTTAAATTCTAAGTTTGTCAGATCAACCTGAATTACTGAGAAACAGTCAGATATATATGTGACCAAAGACCTGGTTCTGTCATTTCTGAAAAGTTGGTATCCTTCGATTGAAATATAATTATCAGAAATTATAGTTCCCGGGTAATTCAGTTTGGTCTCAGCTAAAGCAAAAACATGGAAATTAGTGTTTTGCAAAATTAATCTTATTTGGTCTACTTTACTTCTAAGGCTATTAATGTTTAGGAAGGCACATTTAGTACCTTTGCTTAATTTAAGGGGTTCATGCAATTATAGGTTTGGAATATCGTTGCAAATGTCAAATTCAATTTCGTTGAATTGAATTGAATTGAATTTATTAAGATATTACCCTCAACTGAGGTCATTACAATATCAGGAATAGACATTATCATACAACATTATCAATTACTATTACGACCATACACATTCACAAGGTTGAATTAACATCATAACTCGCCACATAATCAATACATGAATACTCATGCAGTGTAATACCAATACAGCATACACTTTCATCAACTTGTATATTTAGGAGATATTTTTTTAAATTATTCTTAAAGATTGATAAGTTATTGCTATTCCTGATATGCTCTGGAATACTGTACCACAACAGAACACCATTATAACAAAAAGTCTTTTTATACATCATCGTGTTCCCTTGGTATTGAGGATTAGTATAATTATTTAGTCTAGTAGAAATTGTAGTCACATTATTAAAATCTAAATAATTGTTAAAATACTCAGGACAGTCATTATTGAAAATATTATACGTTAATTTTAGTATTTCATCCTTATACAAGTTGTTAGGATAAAGCCACTCCAATAGTACAGTGGTATCTAATTTAACAGAGTCATATTTACCATACCCTAACACAAATCTACCTGCCCTTCGAAACAACTTATTTATTAAACTAATATTATATTGAGGTGCACTACCCCATATCGCACACATATATCTAATTATAGGCATAACTAGCGTATTAACCAAAAGCTTACGATTAACCAATGATAAATAAGGTTGTAATGGATATAATGACCACAATATTGAGTTACTTCTTTTACTAACATTACGTATATGCTCAGTCCATTTCAGTTCGGAATCAATGATTAGACCTAGACATTTAATTTGTTTAACAGAGGAAATAATAGTATCATTTACTTTAAACTTAACATTACCTAAGGACTTAACTACATGCGGTCGACCAACAATCATAAACTGAGTCTTACTAACATTAAGTTCCATACGACTTTCATCCATCCAATTTAGTACATTATAAAAATCATTTTCAATTAACTGTAATAGTAATGCTATATTACTAGGCGGGCCAGAAAGAATCAAATTAGTGTCATCAGCAAAAAGGATACTTAGACTATGTTTGACAGCTAACGGTAAGTCATTAATATACAATGAGAATAATAAAGGACCTAGTATACTTCCCTGTGGTACACCCAGAGTAGTGTACCCTATGTCAGATATATTATTATCATCAACAAATACAAATTGTCCCCTATTTTCTAAGTAAGATACAAACCAATGTGAGTCTATACCATACCATTGTAATTTACTAATCAATAGTTTCCTACACACCTTATCAAAAGCTTTGCTCAAATCTAGTGATAAAAGCATACATATGTGTCCAACATCAATGGCCTTTAACATAAAATCAGTAATTACTATTTGTGCATGTACAGTTGAATGTTTTGCCCTGAACCCAAATTGATGTTTACTTAATAAGTTATTATTATTTAAGTAGTCTACTAAACCTGTATACATACATTTTTCAATAATTTTTAATAGTATAGGCTGATTACTAATAGGACGCAAATCCTTGGGTTCACATACATCAGTGATTTTAGGAAGAGGAATAACCTTTGATATCTTCAAATTATCGGGTACTAAACCCGTAGTTAAGCTACAATTAACAATATTCAGTATTTCAGTGCATACAACAGGAGCAGGTAAAGAGAGATTTAGCATAATTGGTGATATACCAAAGCAGTCACACGATTTAACTTTCTTATTCTTGAAACTTTTCTATGCATTGTACAGACATGACATATCAATTGCATCAACTTTAAATTTACTGTTATTCGTAGTCAAGTCTAAGGGTACAGAAGGCATAGGCAGGTTTACATGAATAGGATTCTGTGTACTAATATTAATAAAATAATCATTTACGGCAGTGGCATTAAGTGTAATCTTCTGATTACTAGTGCTTTTAAAATTAATGAGAGACTTAATGCCTCTGATTGCACCTTCCTTCTGAATCACTAAATTGACATGTTCCTTCGTATCATTTAACATTAATGTCTTAGTTTCCTTCTTCAGATAAATGTAATTATTAATATTTTCTATGATAGGTACTTTACACTTTAATTTATATGCCTTATCACGTTTATGCTTACTTACTAGTGTAGCTTCAGTAAATTTAAATTTTGTAGGATACTCGACAACCAATTTACTTTTAATTGGAACCACCTTATCATACAGTGCTACAATACAGTCACTGAAATAATTAACTCTAGAACTTAAATCATTATGCTCAATAAGTCTCAAGTTATTAACTGAATTGGCTAGAGTAGAATAATCTAAAGTATTATAATTACGGTAAGTGATAAGTTTCTTAGAATATTTCGGTTTATACATATGTATTTTGGAAGTAACAAGGCAATGGTCTGAAATCATAGGATTAGATACACTAACGCTTTTAATTAAATCGTCCCTATTACATATAAAAAGATCTAGGATAGAGTCTTTTCTCGTAGGAGAATTGACATACTGCTTAAGGTTGTATGTATGTAATATAGATAAAAGTTTATTATAAGTCGCATCAGTTTTTAGATTAAAATCACCATGTACGAATATGGCCTTTCCTAAGATACTCAATTCAGAAAACATTAAGTCAAATGTGCACATGTCATTATCTATACAGGTACTGCTGTAGTCAGGGGGTCTATATATACACAACACAATAAATGACTTATTATAGTTTAGTTGTACACATAAAGCTAAATATTCAATATTTGTATTAAGGTCCAGGTCAACTTTACACTTAAAATTATACTGCTTACATTTGTATTCATTCCTAACAAATGTACCTACTCCTCCACCACTAGATTTGTAAGTAAGCTCTCTGTCATTACGAAATAAAAGATATCCAGGGATATTAATAGGTACAATACCTTCTTTCAAAAATGTTTCACTAACACAAAAAATATCGATTGCATTCGATGACACAGTATAGGATATTAGAAACATTTTATGAACCAAAGACCTTGCATTGATATGAGCTATTGAGAGTCAATTACTATGAGATTCATGTGTACCTTTTCTAAGTACACTTGATTTCTTACGTACTGTAACATTCGTTCACATCAAATATTGTATGGACCTCTATAGGTGGAAAAATACAAGACATACAAATGAGGTTGGTTGAATATACTGCGTTTTCGTTACAGTCGCTGCATTTGGCTACCAATTTGTCTTGCTTGCATGTTTCGCAAATCCAGTTTTCGGTGATAATCTGGCGGAAAGCATTGAGTGGAACCCCTAGGCATAGACGATGCGAGAATTTTGCACAACAGCTGCATGTAAGCCCGAGTTTATTTTTCTTTTTGGTTTTGCAGATTTCGCATTTAGATGTTTCCATATCCGGTTGGTTTCCGCAATGAGAAACTTCTCTAGTATATCTTGTATAGGTCAGGAACGTTCATCTCTTTTTCTCAGGTCAGATATGAAAAGCAAAGAGTTTTGTATTAGAAAATTTTGCAATATAGAATAAAATGTGGCATCGAAATCATATGTAATAAATAAGTATTACACGTACACGCAGGGAACTAAGCTTTACTTAAAAAGCTTTCGTTCCCGCTGCGGTTTCTGCACAGGTTTTCATCTAGGATTTCTTGGGCTTCGTCATTGCTTCTTCAGGGTTGCCATCCTGATCCTATCTTCTAAACTCGTGGCGAGGTGGGAGAAAAAATCAAGGTCGGCAACTTCACTGGGATTTACTCAAATGATAAATCGCAGCAGAAACAGGAGAAAAAACGTCAGAAAAAATATGGGTTGCCCACATTTTCGATGTGATGTTAACGGAGGACACTTTAACTTTAGATTTGCAGTGGATGATTTCTTCAAATAAAGTCACTTTATAGAAAAATTTTTATTTCCAATGTAAAAATTTGGCCGAGCTAGATTGCTCATGTATTGCAACAGCGATGTTGCCAAAGGCCCTTTATTTTCATACCGTTCATTAAGTAACTTCCAAGCTTCTGCATAATCGGTATTGTTGTTATAGTTATTGAAATTACTTTAAAAGGTTGCTCGCTTCGCGCTTTCATAGGTAGACTTCAGGTAGTTAAGTTTTTGAGCTCCAAACAGCTTTGGGTTGTTATGCACAGATGATTGAAACTGATCAAAAAATGTGAATCCAATCGTGATAGTCACCAGAAAATGTTGGCAAATCGATGCGTGGCAATTTTACATCTGTTGAATACTGGCCAATTGGAACTGCAGCAGTAGCTACATTTGTTCTCTTCAGTTTCATCAGGTTTGATCTCATAGTTTCATATTTATCTTCAAATTCCTCATTTTCTTTCTCATGAACTTGAAATTCTTTCAATGTCTTCCGAGTTTTAGGAATTAATATCTAAATTTTCCAAGAAATTGTAAATCCGTGTTAGGTCTACTCTGAGGATTTCTCGCTTCTTGACTAGCTGTTACATCCTGAGATGAAGATCCTGATTTGACCTGAGAAGTTTCAATTTGCACAGCAAAGAATGATAGACAATAACTGAGAGAGCTGGTTGAAGAAGTAACAGTTACAAAATCTACTTCATGGCAACAAAAATTAAACAAAATTTTGGGGAACATTCGTAATATTATGACGTCCATATTTTTGGCAATTCTGCCAAGTAAATTAATATTACGTAAAAAAACTTCACAAGCAAACAATAGGAGGAAGAACAGCTATAAATCCTTACAAAAGTAAGTTTGAATACACATCACCATTTTTTGAATATTTTAGCTCCAAATTTTTTACAACTGAAGAAAGCTTGCATCTACTTACTTTTTTATGCAGTAATGTACATCATTTACTGGTCAGATATTATTCCTACTGAGGAATAAATCTTTAGTTTCAGAAATCTGAGTTTCCCACGGTTATTTTTGCGACATGTAATCATGAAAACCGTGCGTTTTTGATTTTCCGCATCTCTAGCCTTTTTAGTAATATTTTATTTGGAAAACATTATTCTATTGATGTGTCTTCATAAAGGTTAGTAAAAAAGCTTTGGGTTCTTAAAACTCCAAATTTTTAAAGATATTAAAGATGGATAGACATTTCCAAGAGTGAATACTCGAAAAGGAGGTCAAAAAGACTTCAGCATCAATTTAAAATGGTTTTCAAAAAACATTTTCCCCCACAGCAGTATCTATCCCATGTATATGCCGATTATTAAAATCGTCGGTATTTAAGGAAACAACTTCTTGAAATTTTTGGGTTCGACGAATATTTTTACATGAAGATTTCAGTTCCGGTCATTAAAAAGCTAGAAAAGTTTTAAATCTCAGTTCAGAGTTATTAATGAGATTGTTTTTTGCTGATTTGGTAGAAACTGATATACAGGGCAAATTTAGCGGCCAACAGAGCTTTACAATGGTTGGATCTTGGATAGACTTAATTACGACTACGAAAGTTAAATAACAAGAATAAGGTTCTTGTAAAGATTTTGGAAATGTATTCCAATTTTCGAGATGAAAAAAACTGGTGAACCGTCTTTACTAAATGAGCAGCGAAATAAAAACAACAATTTGAAGCCCCTTGGCCTACTTGAAACGCTACTTATAGTTATAGTCACAAAAAGTATTACTGGTTTACAACGACCCTAGGCAGTTCCAAAGATGGATTTTTTTAAGTTCCAATATTAAAGATATTTGAATATTTTTCTATATTTTCATTTTCATATAGTACGAATGTGAATAATATTTTACCGTGGTCATCTGGTTCTTTATTGCAAGTGCTAAAACTGCACCTAAATTTTTTTATGGTTTTCCCATAGTTACAAACGCAAATAGCCCCTGCATTCATTTCAATAAAATTAGAATTAATTTTAAAGTGTCTTAAAAACAATGTAAATTATCCTAAAAAAGCATTTATTTTGTCATATGATGAAAAAATTAGCCAAAGCATTTAATTTGTCTTAATTGACATGTCTTAAAACATGGTGTTGCCGTGATTATGATTACAGTACATGATTAGCCATTGTAAATGGCTAATCATCTATTATCATTTTGAATAATTTCCAATTCATATAAACATTATTGAAATGCTGAATTTAAAGAACTGAAAATTAAAATTTTTTAAGACAGATTAAGCATTTGTATTAAGATACATTCCACGATTCATCTGACACTTTCCTATTAAGACAAAATAAAATGTTTTTTATGACAAAATCCATTGTTTTTAAGACCCTTTAAATTGCATCCATAAAATTAGTGTTGAAGCCTACATTGTTCATTCACGGATACGGATTTTTTATACCAATTTTTATGGAGAAAGTATAATATTTTAAAAGTTTGGTCAGCTATTTGTTTACCCCAATAATTGCGTGTAAAACTATAATCTTCGACTTTCAGCAGAACTGCCAATTAAATTAATCTCGCAATCAAGGAGCGTCAAATGGTTGCCTCGGTTACTCCTCGGCTGCGTTTAATCAGGAGGGTCCACTAGAGTGTTTTGTTCCCAAATTTAGGAATAATTATAAGGGACATTTCCTGCAGGTTGTCATTGGCAACGGGGCCATTTCGGGGTCATTTTGTCCCTTATAAATATTCCTAAATTTCGGAACAAAACACTCCAGTGGACCCTCCTGATTAAACGCAGCGGAGGAGTAACCGAGGCAACCATTTGACGCTCCTTGCTCGCAATAATACACGAAAGTTCCCCAAAAATTTGTTTACTTTCTGTTGTCATGAAACAGATTTTGCAACTGTTACTTCTTCAACCAGCTCTCTCAACTGTTCCTCGGAAAGGGGTAATAGCAGATTATCCGTTCAGAAGGACCAAAATATGTAGCGTCAATGATAAACTGCGAATGGACTGCATAATTTTTATATAGATTTTATTAACATAAATTCAGATAATTTCATTGGAAAATTTGTGACAACTTATGACGAATGGCAATTGACCATTGACAACTTCTTCATGGAGAAGTCTGCTGTTCTACTTGACAATTGACTTGCTCATTGCTAACTACTAAAACTTAGTTATTAATTTCATTTGCTTCGACGTGACACATTACACATTGTATATATGATTATTTTATATATACTCTTATGTATGCCACTGGCAGCTTCTTGTTTACTCAGAACGCACAATATTCATCGGAATGTCATATCCATCATGTGAATGTAATGTCCATCTTGTGAATGTAATGTCCATCATGTGAATGTAATGTCCATCAAGGCTACTGTATCCTTAGGGACACGCATTAGAGCGTAGAAGGTTAGCCCACCTGGGGGTAAACAGAATAAAAAAAATCACTTTTTTCGTATTGGGGTCAATTTTGCGAATTTGACCCCATATCCCATACCCTGGCTCCATATCCCGTAACCTTAGATACTGTACAATTTGGCTGATCATTTATTCGCATTGGATCTAAATTCTCAAATTTAGATCCACTCCGAAAAAAAGTGAATTTTTTATTTCGCTTACCCCCAAGTGGGCTAACCTGGTACTCCCTGAGACTTCACACTAGAAATCAAATAGCCTTGAATGTCCATCATGTGAATGTAATGTCCATCATGTGAATGTAATGTCCATCATGTGAATGTAATGTCCATCATGTGAATGTAATGTCCATCATGTGAATGTAATGTCCATCATGTGAATGTAATGTCCATCATGTGAATGTAATGTCCATCATGTGAATGTAATGACCATCATGTGAATGTAATGTCCATCATGTGAATGTAATGTCCATCATGTGAATGTAATGTCCATCATGTGAATGTAATGTCCATCATGTGAATGTAATGTCCATCATGTGAATGTAATGTCCATCATGTGAATGTAATGTCCATCATGTGAATGTAATGTCCATCATGTGAATGTAATGTCCATCATGTGAATGTAATGTCCATCATGTGAATGTAATGTCCATCATGTGAATGTAATGTCCATCATGTGAATGTAATGTCCATCATGTGAATGTAATGTCCATCATGTGAATGTAATGTCCATAATGTGAATATAACGTCCATCATGTGAATGTCATGTCCATCATATGAATGTCATGTTCATCACGTGAATGTCATGTTCATCAATAACTACTAGTTGAATTAAATTCAACTAGTAGTTATATTTAAATACTCGAATATTTTACCATTTTCAAAGAGGAGTAATCGCAATGTTCGAATAGATAAGTAAAGATTCAATGTAATGTTAATCGCAATTACTACAAAATTTAACGACAAGTGTTACTACAATCCTAAAGTCTACTGTAACAATTTCATCTGCAGTGAAATAAATTAATACTCTACTTTTTATTGACAATTGTAAAGCAAAACTAGTTTCGATTTGCTTCCCGTGCTACGCAATCGAAAAACTCGCTTTTTTCTTTTCTTTTTTCATTTTTTTCGTTTCTCAAAAAATCGTTTCGCTTCGGTTTTCAAAAAATCGTTTCGCTTCGGTTTTCAAAAATTCGTTTCGCTTCGGTTTTCAAAAAATCGTTTCGCTTTCCTTTCGTTTTCAAAAAAACCGTTTCGTTTTAGCCCGACCAAGGGCTTATAGAACGGGTTTGTCTGTGTGTGTGTGTGTCTGTGTGTCTGTTAAGACTCTCATTTTCGTAAATGTAAATGGAAAATTTTTTTACTCCGGATTTGAACGAATTAGCCCAAATCAAAGGCTAAGTTCGTTGGCCATGAAAATCGTACGAGTGGTTATCTCAAAATTCGTGATTTTTCATAAGGCCGACGAGATAGTCAATTCAACTTTTAGTCAAAATTTTATTTTCACCGCTTTTAATAATAAAGGAATTAAACACACCCATAAATAAATTTCCATATGGTCCAACCTTTCCGTGAATTTTATATCGTTTCTTATTTACAAGTAATAGAAATCAATAAATTATGCCAAAATTTACTTTCAAAAAAGGAGGAAATTTCAACTTAAAAATTGCTTCCACTGCTTTGTTAGCGGGATAGCATTCAAAATTTTAATACGCTTTCCAAAATTTGAAAATTTGCTTCATACAGCATAAAAATTTGTGACACAAAATTTGGAAATTTGATTCTCAAAATTTAGGAATTTGATTCTCAATAATTGGAAATTTGATTCTCAATATTTGGGAATTTGCTTTTCACAATTTGGGAATTTGCTTCTCAAAATTTAGGAATTTGCTTCTCAAAATTTGGGAATTTGCTTCTCAAAATTTGGGAATTTGCTTCTCAAAATTTGGGAATTTGCTTCTCAAAATTTGGGAATTTGCTTCTCAAAATTTGGGAACGTGCTTCTCAAAATTTGGGAATTTGCTTCTCAAAATTTAGGAATTTGCTTCTCAAAATTAAGGAATTTGCTTCTCAAAATTTGAAAATTTGCTTCTCAAAATTTGAAAATTTGCTTCTCAAAATTTGAAAATTTGCTTCTCAAAATTTGGGAATTTGCTTCTGAAAATTTGGAAACGTGCTTCTCAAAATTTGGGAATTTGCTTCTCAAAATTTAGAATTTGCTTCTCAAAATTTAGAAATTTGCTTCTCAAAATTTAGAAATTTGCTTCTCAAAATTTAGGAATTTGCTTCTCAAAATTAAAAAATTTGCTTCTCAAAATTTGGGAATTTGTTTCTCAAAACTTGGGAATTTACCTCTCAAAATTTATGAATTTGCTTCTCAAAATTTGGGAATTTGCTTCTCAAAATTTGGGAATTTGCTTCTCAAAATTTAGGAATTTGCTTCTCAAAATTAAAAAATTTGCTTCTCAAAATTTGGGAATTTTTTTCCCAAACTTTGGGAATTTGCTTCTCAAAATTTGGGATATAGCATTTTAAAATTTAAAAATATGGCATCTCAAATTTTGGGATATGGCATCTCAAAATTTAAGATATGGCATCTCAAAATTTAAGATATGGCATCTCAAAATTTGGCAATGTGCTTCTCAAAATTTAATATTAGCTTTCAACATTTCAATATTTAGTTTCAACATTTCAATATTTGATGAAATTCTTTAATGCTAACTCTACTACAGGGTAACAAATCTGCCAAAGGCTAATAACGTAGGGCGGTCAATCACATTGGCACGACCTCAGGTCGTGCTAATGTGGTTGCTGCCCGGAGTCACTAACGGCGACCCAGTACGAGAACGGGCGCAAACGGAGGTCAAGCAGTCTCATTAGACCGACCGAAGGTCGGGCTAATGATACTGCTTGGCAGGAGTTTTTAAGCCGTGTATTCAGTTTTTTATTCCCCTGACAACAATTTCGGTTGAAAATTTTCAATGTTCACGAAATATTCCCCCAGCGAAAAGTTGTGTTTCAACGTTTTCAACGTTCAAATTTTTCACTCACCCACCTTCCGTTCACCATCGCCATGGTGAACGGAATTTTCGAGGTGAAAAATCTTGTGTGAGTACTGAAAAGCGAAATCGAAGGCGAAGAGAAAATTTTGGTCATTTTCGTACGAAAACAGGCCGAAAAGGGGAACTGAATACTGGGCTTTGGGCAAAAATGAAACGAAACGAAATAAACGAGTTTTTTGTTTTTAAAAACGAAACCCTCCGACTTTTAGAACTAACCCACCCAGGAAAGTTGGGAATATTCTCAGTGTGGGATAATCCCACCCGAAATATTGGCCTCAACCCAACTCTTAACTATGAATAGTAATGTATACTACCGTAGGTGAGATAAATTCATATTACCAGTTTGCCTGCATTTCTCAATTTTCACCAAGCTAACATAATATATACCTACTAAAAATGTATTTGTTCACACTAATTTTGTGAACGAGTTGTATTGTACAATTAATAGAAATAAACCAAATATTAAATATTTTCAGTTAATTCAATTTCTACATTGCGATTTGTGATATTCTTTCCCTATTTTTCTTTAAGGTAGCAGAATAACTTCAAATTTAAATGTTAAGAGATCCGTAGACACTGATTCGCTTAAGGATTCAGGTACAGTTCTCAGATAGTTATACAGAATATATAATTTAATGTAGCTGTCTCTCGATTTCGAATTCTCAGAAACCATAAAAATCATTGATTCAAGAAAGAATATGGGCTTGGCAAATTTTTGTTTAGATGCGTGGATGGCAAGCAAGTACAAACATACAGCAAATACAAAGAATTCAGGCAATACATTTAGTGAAAATCAAAACCCTTGCTCAACAGTTACCTGCAAAAAACCTGATGGCATTTGCACTCAATTGGCTCCTAATGACGGTTTTGCACCACGACCCAATCACCCTGCTGCTCAATGTTGCCCTATGTATAGATGCGTATACTATTTTCACGGTAATAAACAGCAATACATTTCTGAAATATATCTGCATCTCTAGATTTTTTATTTTATTGTACTCAGGAAATAAAAGAACAATTGCTTTTTTAATAAAAAGTATTGCCTTTTTGCTTTATTCCTGTATACATAATACAGACATAGACTTAATTGATAAAACATTAAATTACAATGCCTAATGCCATAATTAATGTTCAAATCGACGCAGAATACATTGTATTGTATTATCTCATCTATTGGTACAAAAGAATAGTGATTTTAAGCCGTTTTTAGATAATTTTTGTAAAATAAAAAAATCAGAAAGCAGAAAGCATTGCTGTTTTATATTTTGATTGATTGCTTTTTGTAGAAAACGCAATAAAAGCTGCTTTTTTATTCCCTGATTGTATTATTTATTTAGGTTCAATGGGAGAGTACCGACCGCTTTTACAGGACGATAATTCTCCACTAAATAACTCTTCTAATGGAAATTTGGAACAGTCGCAAAATGTATTGGGCCAGAAAAGTAATGAAAACAGGAGTCAATCAAATCAGTTGGCCACCGATAGTGACAACAACAATCATATGCAGGCAAATACGAACGTGGAAAGAAACATGGGTCAACCAAATCACAACCAGTTAAATTCACTTTCTGGAAATAACCGTAATGAGACTAATTCGTTGATTGCTAGCACAAACCAAAACGTTCAAAGCAACTTCAATAGCCAAACCCATACACATGCTCAGGATTCTAACATTCTAAACGAACAATCTTTGAATAATGGTTTTCAAACTCCACAGCCTGCTTTTCCTGAGCAACAAGAACTAAGTAGTGGAAATAATAATTCCCCATCTTCACCCTTTCTCTTAATGAATGAAAAGAAATCTAATCCCCAGTCATCTAACGATGCAGAAAAGAAACCATTTGACCCAACAAATGCATTCGGTAACGGCAACCTATTTGAATCTGCGAAAACTGAATTACAACCATCAGAAACACTCAAATCAAAAGTGAATCCTGAAAATGGCCCTGTGTCTGTATCATCGTACATGAAAGATGATGGCACCAAAGTTGTGAATGCAATTGGAATCGGCAAAGCAGATGTCGTAGCCAATGCCTCTGATGATGATGACATAGATGAAGATGAAATGGAACAAATGCTTAAGGAAATGGAAGCCATAACAAACGCAGGCCTAGAAGAAATAGCTCTTTCTAAGATGGCATCGAAAGCCACAAATACCCTTCCTAGTGGATACTTGTCCAGTCTTCTTGCTCCTTTGAATTCGAAACCAACACAGAAAGAACAACTTAACCAAGCCGGAGGAGGTCTTAGTGGGTTTCCAAATCTCATAGGCAATGTAGGTACTACTATAGCAAAAACCGCGGCACCCCTAGGTAAGCTGCTGACTATAGGTGAGAAAACTAAAGGTGAAGAATCAACTACTCCTACACACAAACCAAAATTAAAACAGTTCATAGGCAGTCTCTTCGGATGAAGTATTTTTTAATAGCTTCTGTTGAACCACACAACGCACAGTGGAACTAGAAGTTATACAACAGAATACAGACCTAGGCACCTCAGCAGGGTTGGCCAAAATGCTTTGTCGGAATACAAATTTTCTGAAAGTTGGAGCGGAGTATTTTGTATTTTGACTAATTTGTCAAATGTATTTTGTATTTTGACTAATTTGTCAAATGTATTTTGTATTTTGACTAATTTGTGAAATGAATTTTGTATTTTGACTAATTTGTCAAATGTATTTTGTATTTTGACTAATTTGTCAAATGTATTTTGTATTTTGACTAATTTGTCAAATGTATTTTGTATTTTGACTAATTTGTCAAATTTATTTTGTATTTTGACTAATTTGTCAAATGTATTTTGTGTTTTGACTAATTTGTCACATGTATTTTGTATTTTGACTAATTTGTCAAATGTATTTTGTATTTTGTATTTTGTGCTTTCACTAATTTGTCAAATGTATTTTGTATTTTGTATTTTGTGCTTTCACTAATTTGTCAAATGTATTTTGTATTTTGTATTTTGTGCTTTCACTAATTTGTCAAATGTATTTTGTATTTTGTACTTTCACTAATTTGTCAAATGTATTTTGTATTTTGTACTTTCACTAATTTGTCAAATGTATTTTGTATTTTGTACTTTCACTAATTTGTCAAATGTATTTTGTATTTTGTACTTTCACTAATTTGTCAAATGTATTTTGTACTTTGAATAAATGTCTGCCCCGAATAGTGAAAAGACTTGAGAAAATACAAAATACTTTGTCTGCCGAAAAACGTGCATGCGTACGCTTTGCGTTTGGATATCGTTCAGAGGGTATTCTTACTAAGACTCGGGCAACATTAGTCTCAACTACCAAGCAGAGATATCTGCAATTTGAATACTCTTCCACTACTTTATACTGAAATTTCATTCAGACATAAACTGAATTACCCAAATTTTGAAAAATAGACTCTTCTGAAAATCAATTACTACTAAGTTATTGCTAGAAATTCGTTGATGGGGCTTTTAAACTTGGATTATTAAATTAAATAGCTAATATTAAATTAAATTGTAGTATTAAATTAAATTGTAATATTAAATTAAATTGAAGCAATACATTAAATTTTGTAATATTAAATTAAATTGTAGTATTACATTAAATTATGATTGCATATCGGTAATTAAAGTGGAAATGAAGAATTGAAAAAATTGTAGTATTTTGTATTTTATCAAGTATTTTGATTAAATATTTTGTATTTTGTGGAAGTTCGAGCGAAGTATTTTGTATTTTCACAAATTTTGAAAAGTATTTTGTATTTTGTATTTTCACAAATTTTGAAAAGTATTTTGTATTTTGTATTTTCACAAATTTTGAAAAGTATTTTGCATTTTGTATTTTAACAAATTTTGAAAAGTATTTTGTATTTTGTATTTTTACAAATTTTGAAAAGTATTTTGTATTTTGTATTTTCACAAATTTTGAAAAGTATTTTGTATTTTGTATTTTCACAAATTTTGAAAAGTATTTTGCATTTTGTATTTTCACAAATTTTGAAAAGTATTTTGTATTTTGTATTTTCACAAATTTTGAAAAGTATTTTGTATTTTGTATTTTCACAAATTTTGAAAAGTATTTTGTATTTTGTATTTTCACAAATTTTGAAAAGTATTTTGCATTTTGTATTTTCACAAATTTTGAAAAGTATTTTGTATTTTGTATTTTCACAAATTTTGAAAAGTATTTTGTATTTTGTATTTTCACAAATTTTGAAAAGTATTTTGTATTTTGTATTTTCACAAATTTTGAAAAGTATTTTGTATTTTGTATTTTCACAAATTTTGAAAAGTATTTTATATTTTGTATTTTCGAATTGAAGTATTTTGGCCAACCCTGCACATCAGGATGAGGTTTCATTTTCGAATAAATGCAAACGGTTTTAAAGAAATGCAAACATTTTGGAATAAATTCAAACATTTTGGAATAAATGCAAACATTTTGGAATAAATTCAAACATTTTGGAATAAATGCAAACATTTTGGAATAAATTCAAACATTTTGGAATAAATTCAAACATTTTGGAATAAATTCAAACATTTTGGAATAAATTCAAACATTTTGGAATAAATGCAAACATTTTTAAAGAAATGCAAACAATTTTGAATAAATACAAACATTTTAGAATAAATGCAAACAAACATCGAGTGTGATGAACACAACTATTTGTGATGTCATGTCGTGTGATGTTGTAAATAAATCCAAAATACTTTAACGAATATTAAAATTCGATATTTAATCTAAGTAAGAAATAATCTAAGTAAAATGGAAATAGTTCACTTAAAGTCTAAATGTTTTAATTGAAGCCAAAACACCGCAACCAAAGTCGAAATATTGTAACTAAAGTCGAAATACTTCAATAAAATTCGAAATACTTTAATGAAATTCGAAATACTTTAATGAAATTTGGAACAGTTTAATTGAAATCAAATTACTTTAATTAAAGTCGAAATGCAATATTTAAAGTCAAAATGCCTTAATTAAAGTCGAAATACATTAATTAAAGTTGAAATACTTTAGTTAAAGTCGAAATACAATAATTAAAGACGAAATACATTAATTAAAGTCTCATTTTGATCTTCATCGAAATATTAGACATTCATTCATGCCGTATTTCGATGTAGAGCTGAAGCTGTGCCATGTTGCTGGTATTGCTAATTATATTTTTTAAAATTAGTTTAGTCATATCTAAACTTCCTCTATTTCAGCGCTTTAATAAATCTTTAATTTTTGTCAAAAAAGCCACGATTTCAAAATTTTGGGACCTCCTGAAATTCTTTGGAACCTCAGAAAGTTCCTCAGGAACCTGCTGAGGTTCCTTCAAAAAGAGTTCCTCAGGAATCTCCTGCCGTACCTTCCAAAGAGTTCCGCAGGAACCTCCTGAAGTGCCTTTGTCTGGGCTGTACAAGTTATGGAGATAGTTATTTACAAAGTTAACTCAGAACCACTTATAGGGATATCAACGTTATGTTTTCAATGGAATACAGTTTTAAATACAAGCACGTGCCATCAACGTTCCTTTAGGTATTCTTAGTATCAAGCCTCAGGGAGTAGAATACCCTACTTGGGGGGGGGGGTATCCGGTTAAGTATGCCAATGCTAATTTGACTGGGGAGGTTATTAGTGCCAATGCAAATTAAGACTATGCAAAATTGTCCAATAACCCTGGATGCCAATTAATAGACAAAATATGCCAAACAAATGTATGTAAATGTATACAAATGGGGGTAAACCAAATAAAACATTCACTTTTTTCGCATTGGATTTAAATTTATGAATTTGGATCCAATATGAAAAAATGATCTGCCAAATTGTACTGTATCTAAGGGTAAGGTTACGGGATATGGAGACAGGGATCCCATATTGGGTGGAGCCAAGGAGTATAAACTCTCTGTTGTCTTTAATAAGGAGCCCTCAGTAGCATGTTTTGCAGGAATATTTCTAAGGGACAAAATCGTCCCCTATGCTTCCTGTCGTCATTGACTACTCGTGGCAAATTCGGGAAAACGTCCCTTATAAATATTCCTAATCCCCCGTGTGAATTTTTCTACTGAGGCCTCCTGATTAACCAGCAACAAACGGGAGCCAGGGAAACCCCAAGTTTATACTCCTTGGGTGGAGCCAAATTTACAAAATTGGTTCCATTACGAAAAAAGTGAATTTTTTATTTTTTTTACCCCCTAGTGGGTTAACCTGCTAACCAGCCCTGAGGCTTATGACACTAGATATCAAATAACCTTGACGTACCATGGATGTCGACCCAGCAAGGTTTTTGAGCAAAAACCCATCCCAATGTTTTTATCAAAAACCCATGGTTTTTTGCTTGGCGGAAATTTAAAATACACCGCCATTTGTTACGGCTCTATTTCACCATTGTGAACATTACAGCGCGCAGGGAATGGAGCAGGCTTCCGAGGAAAGCTCAAAGTCTGTTGCACCGTATTATTGGTGACGGAAGAGTCTCCTCCTCCGGCCCAAGACTGCGAACTGCGAAGCCAACTCAACAGAAAATATTTCTTCTTGCCTTTCCATCTAATTCATCAATCACTCCTATATTGGCATTCAGAGAGTCCAAACCTAAATTGTAAACTGTCTACTCTCTTTCCCTGTACTCTCATAATTTTGATATTACTTTAAATTGATTTTCATTTTGTGAACTTGTATTTGAATCATACATTTGAGCTTTACGTTTTATTAAATCTAGTTTTGTTACTATAAATCGAACTCTTGATCACTGGCAGTCATTACTTGTAAGGTGAGAACTACCCCCGAGAAATAGATTCTAACAATTCATAATATTTCATCCCTAACAATATATTTTCATACAAATATACTCACAGTATACTCACAGTAATATACTCACAAAAAATAATAGAAAGTTGTTGTAACCCTTCAACAATAGGGGTTAGTTTATGTAGCTGTTCCTATACCCTATACCTAAAGTGCATCCATGATTTTATACGGGCGACAAATGAAAAATGTTCCCTGTTTTCCATAGTAAGTTGTTTTTGCTGTCAGGATACAAAATAGTATACTCTAACACATACACGGAATGACAACATTACACAAAGCAATGGTATTAGGTTTCATTTAATTCCTAAGCAACAAAAACCAGTAGATATAGAGAAGTAAACATTATCGTTATCTCTGGCTCAGGTAGATGTTAAGATAATGTTCCTAAACAAATGCATGTAAATGAGGACTTGGAGGATCGACTTCAACTCCCAGCAACTGCCAACGCTCATCTCACCGGCCGCTCCTTGCATCGGCCAAGGAACCCACCGGGATATAAAACTCCTCCTTCTACAATTCCCAATCTCTCCACAAATCAATCATTCCATCATCATTATTTTGTCAATCAACCAAACACAACCTAAGCCTTTTGCTTCTCATTTATTTTGCAATGTACTAGTTAGTATTGTAAGACTGAAATGTCGAGCAACCTCCATTTTTATCCCTTATTTTATTTTACCACTGCACTGTTGAAGTATCTATGGATCTCCAGACAGTTCAATATTTTATTTTTACTACGTTGTGCTAACTCCAATCGTTGAGACAACTCCGAGGACTTCTTAATTCATCAGGATTCTTAAGGTTTGTTATACAAAAATACACTTTTGCTTTGCTGTAAAAAGCCAAGCCAATAACACTTTAAACTTAGTATCGAGTGAAACTGCCCTATTTCGATCAGGCCATTCCTAGTTTCGGGCATTTTACACTGGTATTCACCCGTGTATTCGTATTTAACAATTTTGTGGAAATAGCTTCATTATTTGCATGTATATCAAAATTACCCTGCCCTGGTCACTAATCTTTACTTCTATACTTCCTAGTTTAAGATTTCGTCTTCTCTAGACAGGCATAGTACTACTCTAAGTCACGGGTTACTATTTTATGTAATCTACCTAGAACCATTTGGCAAAAGCAATTTAATTAAATAGTTAGTCATATTGTCAGGGGCGGGTTTAGGAGGAGGAAGGTGTTTTATCTCTATTTCGATGATGATGTGATGTGAGTGAGTGTATACGGTTGTATACAGTAGAGATGGGAGAAGAGAGCTGGACTCCGTTGTAACTCTTTCCCTTTGTTCTGTTGTGGGATGAATGAGGAGAGACTCTCGTAGTCCATAAAAGCTGTGTGTTGTGTCCTTTCTCTTTCTAGTCAGCCGAATGAGTAGTAAACACACACACACTGTGTAGCTAAAGGGTTAGCCAATGATGATGATCAGATCAGATCACTAGATTCTTTGGCACTCAGTTATGATTGTTTTGGTTCGCACTATATTAAATCAGCTGAGTGTTTGATTGTCACTTAAGATATCTTTTACCACTACACACAAGTACAATTGAGAAGCCCGGGATAAGAAGGGCCTCTGAAATTTTAATTGATTTTTAATTATTTAAAGTAAACAATGAAAGGGGACATTCATGAAAAATTTCTACTTTATTTACCCCTGAATTGGGGGAAAATGATTGCCGAATTAACAATACATTTAAAATAGGAGTATGCTTTGGAATCGCTACATATCAAGGTACATAGAAACTATGGTTACTAGGAGCTATACCAGGTATGGAGATAGTTATTTCAAAATTGCCTCAGAACCACTTATGGGAGATTATGGTAAATAAGTGAGTCTCTGTCGTTGTTTGCATTTTAAACTTTATAGCATTGGATACATCACGCAAGTGGTTCTGAGTAAATTTTAAAGACAACTATCTGTACATCTGGTATGGCTTCTAGGTACCATGGTTTCCGGGTACCTTGCTACATATTGTAGGAATTATGTAATTCACAGAATGTGTCTTTAAGATAACAGTATTTCAAGAAACAAGGTTTTTACTTGTAGTAGCAGTTTCTTATGAAATATTAATTTCAAAAATTGAGTAAACTACCGCAAGCGCCAAATTAGAAAAAAAGTTTGTGCGAAACAAAATAAAAAGCATATGAAAACTTTGAATGTATGATTAGTTACAGTAATGTTATTTGCAAGTAGTTATTTGAGGTAATCATTTTTTCAGAAATTCATAATCATTAATTACGAAAAATTTATCAGAAAATTTCAAAAATCAGAATCAGAAAGTGAGACTATCAAAAAAGTCCGAATTTAGAAATTTAATGGTCAAAGTGATCAATCTTTTTTTTAAATAATCAATTTTGTTGTTTAGAACCTTTCTTAAGAAAAGAATCGATGTTACATCCGACTAATTTCCAAACCTTGATTTGGAATAGGAAATTTTCTGTAAAACTCACAAATTTTGCGTATAGACTCAACGAAAAATCTCATTTTACTCGAGTGTGGAATTCCTACACTTAATATTTGATGTATTTTAGTGGTCATCTGCGTACTGCATTTTATCAAAAATTGTGGATTTTAGTTTCATGAGCCATAACGCAATTACTGAAAATGTGGTTGTTTTAATTTCAAAGATCTGATTTTTCTGATTTTACTTCATTAATTTTCAAGCACTCGTTCAATTCATCAATGCAGAAAATGCAGATTATCCCCGAAATACTTAATTCCATACACTTGAGTAAAATCGGGGTTGTCTGTGAGCGTCTGAGAAAGTTCTGAGTTTTAGATGGTATGCATTTAAGTGTTCTTATTTTAATATTTTGATCTGTTAGCACACTGTTACCGTGTTACTGAAAGTGACCCGTGACTTTAAATTTTACTTCATTGCTAATTTTATCAGCGAATTTCAGTTCGATTTACAATGCCCAAATAATTTTATGCAGGTGAATATTTTCCTGGTCGCAATTTTCCAAAATACGCAAATTTTTCAAAAGAAATACATGTGCGCGGCATTTTTGAAATACCCCTTGAAAATTTATTATGAGTTGCTAAGGGCGTTAGCAAACTAAAAAACCCCGAGGGCCCTTCTTATCCCGGGCTTCTCAATTATAATGATTGTGAACTAAAGACACAGTTCTTATGTTGTATTTTATACACTAAGATGAGTTTGCAATTGCCACTTAAGTTTTCTCACTATTAACTTATGGTTCGTTAGATTGCGAAATAATCACTTCGTGATTATCTAATGCAGTGTACTGCAGGAGAATAATGTGTACGTAGTTTAGAATGTTATATTTAATTGGTAAACAACAATAAACTATATTTATTTTATTTTATGAATCATCAAGAAATAAACTTTAGCTTGTACAAGTGAATGTGGAAAATGGCTGAGTTGGTCAGCAACGATAAGGAAATCCGAAGGACAAGTTAAGATTTAGTTGTTCTCCGTAGGACAAGTAAAGTTAGAATTGAGTTGTTGTCCGTAGGACAAGTAAAGTTAGAATTGAGTTGTTGTCCGTAGGACTAGTAAATATAGAATGTGTTTGTTCTTACTTACTAATGTACAGGTATGCTGCCTTGTGGCAGAAGAGAATGGGAAATCGGTGCTGAGTTGGAAGGAGGGAAACGTGGCCTCTTTTTCGGCGTCTCTAGTCGCTCATGTCAATGGAGATTACATGAACGACCTAATTTGCATGCCTTGCCCTCATGACCTCTAGACTGCCTTGGAAGTTAGGTGTAAATGCCGTTGAGCCTACCTTCCACTGCTAAAGAGTGTAGAGTGGAGTACAGGTAAGTTTTGAATGCTTACAATATTAATTTCGGTATCATTAAATAAGAATACATACGTTGATAACTAATAACTACCTACTATAGAGAAATCAAGTCATAAAGTTGTTTCTCCCTTCGTGTCGTTGTCTGTTACTGAAGTTAAACTTAAATCCAATTGTGTCTAAAGCATAATATTTATTTCAGAGTAACTATTCATCTCTTTAGCTAATGCACGATTAAATTCAAGAATTAGACTAAAGGACTCGTACCAGCAATCTTCATTGATTCTGGCCATTTGTTAAAGGTTATTTGCCAAACACAGATCTATCGCCAAAATCCAAGATAACCCTTTACAGCTCCGACCCCATTTTGGGGGATTTGACCGAGGATTTGGCAATATCAAAATGTTAGAAAAGGTAAAGTTGGGCAGTTGTTGAGAAAAAATCGGCTGCGGCGTACTTTTCTTGGATTTTAATTAGCTTTCAAACAATTGGCAAAACTCGCTATTTTTAAGCAGAAAGACGGATATGTAGTCCTTTTTGGATTCATGTATTCTATATTTTGAAAAGGTTTGGCAGGATACAGGACAAATGGATACGCAGAATTGGAAAATTACCTATCATTTCTCTTCACATGTGACCTCTTCTGATGTGATATGATCTTATGTGATCTCTTCATATGTGCATCGCCTTGTGGCGATGCACAGTGAAACAGCTATATTCAACAATCCTTGCATAAGCATATCAGACAAAAGGGTATATTTATATGTAGTAGCTCTCGAAGGCAGTGACAGATTTGGATAAAACTTCGGATTTGGACTTATCTCAGGATGGTTAGGAACTCTAACGAAAGTGGGCGTTGTCGCCTCACCCCTTTCGGAGATACCGTCCCTAGAAACGCGTCGACTTAGCATTGAATAAGATAGCTAAATGGGGCTTTTGGATAATAAAATATAAGATAGTAAAAATTATTTTACTCTGCTTCCACTTAATTAACTGCATGACATAGTCAATTAGGGTTTTAAAGTGTAAAATAAATTATTTTGGAGTTTCCAATTATAGGAAGGGGTAAGTTAACTTTTAGGTGTTTCCCGTTATACGAAGCGGTAAGCTAACTATTTGAGTATTTCAATTCGTGGGAAACACCAAGCTTAATTATTTCTATGAATAATTGTGTGCGTCCGCTAGATAAACGACTTTTTGGCTAGTAAGGAGTAAGAATTACTCCTCCAAATTTTGCACTATTGTTACCCTAACGGAAGCATGCAGCACAACTGAGACTGTAGCCAACAGTCTCGTAAGCACATTCGACAGCACGATCTTTATAGATTAAACCGCCTTGTTAGGTTTGTATAAAACAGAGTACTTAAGAATGTAATAGATTACTATAATTATAAATAGAATACTTAAGAATAAATAGAATATTTTATGATATTAATACAGTATTTTAGAAAAAAATGAGATTTCGTAGGTTCTTTCTAGATATGATCTTAGACTTTTATACTACAGCTTCACTTTTTCTAAAATACACTATTTGTACCTAAGATATTCTTCGGTTTTCTATTTATAATTAAAGTAATCTATTAGATTCTTAAGTACTCTGTTTTATACAAGGTTGGAATACAACCTAACAAGGTGGTTTAATTTATAAATATCTACCAGGACTACCAGGGCTGTCGAATGTGCTTCCATGACTGTTGGCTACAGTGTCGGTTGTGCTGCACGCTTCCGTTCGGGTAACAATAGTGCAAAAATTGCCGGAGTAATTCTTACTCCTTACTAGCCAAAAAGTCGTTTATTTAGCTGGCTCGCGTCTGTTACCGCTTACTGTTAGGTTTTCAAATGTTTTGGTTATTTTCATTTAATTGGTCTTCTTAACTTCTTCTTAACAACTTCTTAACTTGCACAAATTTAACTTGTTCTTAACTTGCACTTACAGCATGCTTATGTGAGACATTTTCCTTTTTGCCTGGTAAAATTCAACCCACCTCTCATTGAGAGTTGAGAGGAGTGAGTGAAATTTGAAAAAAGGAGAAGTATTAACTCGTATAAAAGAACTGCAATTTATCGGGCATTTAGACGTATTATAGTAACAGTTGGTATTAGCCCCATTGTACTGAGTACCTTTTTAATTGAATTGGAATCCAAAATTTTGAAAAAGAGAAAAACAAATTCCCCGTTGGGATTAAACTCATATTTGAATAACGTCGATTTGAAAAGACAGGTTTGAAAAACATGTGTTGAAAAAACTAGTGTTGAAAAAACTCGGGGTGAAACGCTAGGTAACCCTTCTTTGAAAAATTTCCGATCCACTCCACTGAATTGAATTGAATTGAATTTAGTTTATTAAAGTGTACAATTTTCAGTACAAGAGTTAAACTGTTATAGCATAATTACGCACCGAAGAAAGCTACCAGTTATAGCAAACCTTACTCCTAGGACAAGCCGTGTTCGTTACCAGTAATCAATCGAGAGTCAAATATAGTAATATATTACATATTGTACAGATTTAAGTGAAATAATAGAGTTATGTCACATGGTATTAGGATGCAGAGTTAAATAACAAAGAAAGTTATCTTTGTGCAATGATATGACTATTTATTTTAGTCGCAAAAGTACTAGGAGAATAGAGTTTTGATTTTAAAAGTGGGGGTAGATTGTTCTACGAGTTTATAGCGTAGCACATAGGGCTCTTGGCAAACAGAGCAGTCCTATGTGTGATTACAGGAATATTATTGTACAGAATACACAAACTTGGGTCAATGATTCATGAGCTGTAAATATTACAAGGTCATCTGCAAATAGGATAAATTTAACATTAACATTTTCCAGATCTTCTGTGAGTGTGTTAATAAACAAATTGAACAAAATAGGACCTAGTACCGAGCCTTGAATGACCCCTCTACCGTAATCGTAGATCTTAGAAGTATAGTTGCCAAGTTTAATTACAAGCTTTATATCAAGGAAATAGTTATAGAAAAAATTTAAATAAGTATCATCTAATTTATACTTAAATTTAATCGAGTAGACGAAGAGGACATACATAATCAAATGCTTTTTTAGGTCATAAAAGATAGCAACTGCTTTATGATTAGGCTTATCCAAATGTGTATAAATATTGAGTGAAAGCTGTAAGTGCAGTGACACAGGAACGATTTTTTCTAAAACCGTGTTGGTTGTCATTAATAAGATTATTACATTCTAAGTATTGCATAAGATTATCTTATGCAATTGAAATTATAATTTCAAACCATTTACTAAGCAATGGTAAATTGGAGATCGGTCTGTAGGATAAAGCTTCATTTCTACTACCACAATTTTTGTAAAGTGGATATATAATACTTTTTTTCCATGCATCAGGAAAAATTCCAGAAGACAAGATATTATTAAAAATAGTGGTAAGTGGAGAAATGATACTATCCATACAATTTTGTATAACCTTAGCGGGTAGTTCGATCTCAGAATTAGCTACTTTAAACTTAAGCTTAGTAGAGGCTTTGATTACATCATCTTTGGTTAAAATTGTCTTAATATTAGAAAGTAAAGACATGTCATTTAAGGTGCTCCCCAAAATACTAAGAAACACTCACTCGCCGTATTACTCGCTAGAAAAAATGGTCTTCCAAAAGTTTGTTGACTAGCGCGTACTACCAACTACCAAGGCTGCTGTATCCTTAGGGAAACGCATTGGAGCGTAGTAAGTTACGTAAAATTACTACGCTCTCTAGAGCGTGTATACATGAGGTGCTGAGTAGTATAAAGGTGTTAGACAAAAGAACAAAATAAAATTAGTTGTTAATGCCATTAGTAACTACAGTTTGGAAATTTTTTAGACCCCACCTCGGGAAAACATTTTAATTAGACAAATCATGATAACAACCGAACTCCACAGTGAAATAGTAATTTTTCGTAAGTACGGGTAACTTTAGTCAAGACTGTCCTTTCAGTAAGTTGACCCCAAGGTGTGACTACGTTGTTGGCATGGAACCAGGTCGGTGTTACCAGGAGGGTCCAATTAAGATTCCATGCAGTCGGTTTTCACACAAGAAACCTATTGGGATATTGTAATTTGTGGTTAGTCGAAATCAAGATGTTTCAGCAAATTATTAGCGGTTTCCGCCTATTACGTTTGGTAGGGAGACTTCACCACAGTGGTTTTCTTAGAAAGTTAGACCCTTTTCATTTCTAGGTATGCAATCCGGATTGCGATTTTTGATTTTGCAGATCAATAGGCATACAAAAACAGTTTTAAAAAACTTGCGAGTATTTGTCAATGTAAAGTGTAATTATTTCAAAGGGTTTAATTATTTGACTTGGAAAGAATTTGGAATATTTGTTTAATATTTATTTTAGCAGGGCTGGAATTCTCAAAAATTCGCTAAATTACGATCGTTAAATTCCACAAACTCATTGGCTAATTGTTTATTACTACCAAGTTACTATAAAAATTAGCCAATGATTTTGCAAAATCTAACGGTTGTAATTTTACGATGTTTTGAGAATTGACGTGCCTCAAGAGAAAAGTCCAAATTAGACGGTCATACATGTAAGAACGAACCACTTACGCCATCTAATCTTTTGTCTATGGATCGATATAAAACACCATCAATCAAAGAATAATCATTAAAAATTAATTATGCCAATTGTTCCAATATGTCCAAACCAATCGAATACATAAAAATACTATATTAACTCAAGATACAATCACGACACACATTTCCACAAAATATTACTACCTCTGAATGCCCCCTTGCTTGCCTAGGTGGTACAATTACAACAGTTTTACCCGTTTAATCCCAACTATAGGTACATGACACCATTAAAAGCGGGCGCCAAGACCCATGTGTTGGGCTAACACCAAACAACAGCTCTTACACTAACAATGACACGTATAATCCTATATCCTTAGCAATTCATGTACATGAGTGTTCAATGATAATATTTAAGCAAATGCGCGTTTTACCTGGCTCCTTATCTTTGTCGGCCTACAGTAGTTTCGTTCGTGCATGAGCGGACTTTTTCCTTGAGAGTTTAACAATATGTAGATGTGAAAAGCTGAGTTTGCGGGGGACCCGTCTGACTGACCAAAGTGAGTAGTATGTGGTGAATTGAAGCTTATCGGTTTACTGTCAGAAGACAACACAGACCAGATGGGTAAGACTGTAGACTCGTGCTTGAGCCACCAGAAACCATCCCATCCCCAAGAATGTCGACTTACAGCACGTAAAGGTACAGCGACTCTCCTCAGCTCAGCTAGACCGGATTTGGTTATTTGAATCAGATTACATTAAACACAATTAGAGTTGACGTAGACGATGTCTCTAAGAGTAGGAAAGGCCTCGTTTAAATACCGCCAGAAATTACTATGCAAAGTCCTCCGTGATAAGGTTCGGCCATCTTCCAATTATGACATTTAGGCGAGGCACTTCAGAAAAAACCGAAAAATAGGACAGAAGTTCTCACTTTTACGCAAAAATGACTCTCACCTTAATGGTCACGTCTCAGGGTCACAGCACCACACAATAATGTGAATAATAATGTTTCCAAAATGACAAAAATGGAGCAAATCAGAAAATGCTTCCTTTGCAGGAAAACCCAAAAAGCCTGCCACTCAAGTATAATTTGACAGTACACCAATCCATTGCCAGTGGTAAAAATTAACAAAATAGTACCTCGTGAATTAACTTATAGTTAGCAATAAATAGGCATAAGCGAATTTCTTATTCTACTTGTTAAATTAGCTATAGCTGCCATATGCATGACTGATTTTCTTTTTAATGCCGTTTTGCAGAATTTAAGTGAGCATAAGGGTAAGCTACAAGATTTCTCATCAACTGATCTTATGTCTTATTTTTTGACTGAGTTCTGAGTAATAAAGTTAACCGAAATTGTCGTTTCACCTGAGTGTGCTTTTTGACCTGAAAGACCTGCCTTTTCATTTTGATATTGATCTGAAAGACGGGGTACCCTTGGTTAAGGGGTACTTCATGAGCAGCATGTAAATATAAATATAATAAAGTTTTATTATTAGTGCAATACATAGGCTGACCAGACGTCCCCCTTTACGGGGGATTGTCCCCTTTTTGGACCCTCTGCCCCCCGCTGTCCCCCGCGTCCCCCTTTTGTCCCCCTTTCGAATGAAATGTCCCCCTTGTCCCCCTTTTGCAAAGAACACTAAAAATTTGTTACTTGTGATATGTAATTCTACTCAGAATAATTTTTATCAGCCTGCCGACTATGTTAAAAACCAACTAAAGTGCAATCTACCGACAAAAAGATATAATAGAATTACCAGAGTACCTTTCTTTGTAAATGATGTTTCCCTTCTCTCATCATTTTCATTCTCATGCAATGTAAATGCACCGTTTTGCTTTCGATAGCATTTATTAAAATATATTAAGCTTTCCGTTATTCCACATCCTCAACTGTTCAGTTTTAATGCAGTCTGTCAGTATCCTCAGTGTCTAGTTAAAAGCTAAGTTCATTTTCTATTCCACTGTGTGCTTCCTATTTACATTTACTGTGTTCATCTGTTATATTTTCAGACTTCTCCCTAAATTTTAAAATGTCCAAAAGAGCATGCCAACTTACTTCTGATTTGCAAAAAGAATTTCCATTTATAGAAACAAGGTTACCACTTGGTGTGATAGAGAAAAAGACAGCGGCAGCCGAAAACGACAAAAATTCTTCACACTTCTGAATATTTTTAGCACAAAAACCTGAAAATTTTTCGGCCCCTGCGGGCCGAATTTACTGTTTTCCAAAATTCATCACATTTCTACATCATTTTGGCACCAAAACTGAAAATTTTTTCGGCCCTTGCGGGCCGAACCCCACTTTTACCATGTATTGCCTAGGGCCCCGCGTTTTCTAAGAGAGCCTCTGTAAGATTTTAGCGTTTTTTTTGAAAATTTTAATATTTCAAAAATTCCCACCTATGTTTTTAATGTAGGACCCTACCGCCCCGCCCCCATTAGAGTAAACTCCGCCCCCTCTTTTTGTTGGGTGAGGTGTCCCCCTTTTGGCAAAAGAAAATCTGGTCAGCCTAGCAATACATAGAAAAAATATCAACAATATGCATAGCATAAACTATGTATTCAAATGGGAATGCATATCATATGTAACCGTCACTGAATTAACACAAGTAGTATGGTGTTTTTAAGTTTGATTTTCTTTAAGGAGTTCTTAGTTTTGGAAAAGGGAAATACTAAAAGTTCACTTCTGAACAGAAATTAAATTCTTCTCAGAATATGAGCTTTGCAATATTTGATCTCTTATTAGTAGAGTGCAGGTATTTTGTAAATAATTTGGAAGATTTTGGTTTTCAGGAGTAAAGAACAAAGTTTATTTGAAGAAAAAATAACTCAAACAGTTAAGTCCAAGCAATCACAGAGCTGTGATGTTGGTAGACAATTTTACACGGGTAATTACATTAATTCAATTTGGTTGACAATAGTAGAGAGAGTAGTCACAAATGATAATATTTTCTAGGTGACAAGTTCAATTTTAGGTAGGTAGATTTAGGCACTTTTTGGGCTTTAAGAAGTCACCAATAATAAATAAAAGATACAATAACAATTTTCTAGTTTTACAATAACAAGTTGTAAGGGATGGGAGATTTAGAAAGTTCACAAGACAAAGTTGTTGAGGGATGAGGGATTGAAGGTATTATATTAATAGGGTCTTATAGTAATATAGTGTAACAACGGACAATGAGGCTCATTGACTAGGTTCTGACGCAACATTTGAAATGACCGGTCATCGAGACCACAACCATGCCAGGCATCGAAGCACAGTTAAAGCATTATTGTATTGCATTAAGAATGGTAATGTTTTGGTTGCATCTCATATATGTGAATCATATGTGAGTCATATATGGGATAATTGAATTAAAAACATTAGATACATTTATTTATAATATATATGAAAAAATTCAATGTTTAAACTACTAATTATTCATGGTGATATTCCGTCATGCAAGACATTTCTTGCCACGTTGTTTTTTTATTGTTTTGCGAACACATCCATTAGTTTTGCATCCAGATTTCCATTCACTTAATCACTAATTTAGAAAGGTGCTAAACCAATTGAACATTAATTTCGAAATGTGCTAAACCAAAATGATCAATTTTCTAAAAAGTGCTTTTCTAAAAGTGTAGAGGATACGCTGGGGAATTGAATTGAATTGAATTGAATTAAAGTTTATTCAAGTGCATAAGTATCAGAACAATAATAATATCTGTGATAACATATTTACGCACCGAAGGTAACTACCAGTTATAGTAACCTTACTCCAATAGACAAGCCGAGTTCGCAACCAAAGATCAATCGAGAGTCAAAATAGGAATATATACAGAAAGAATACTTTATTTTAATGAGTAAGAATTCATTAAACAAGAAGATAAATAGCATTGTAGTCAGCAAAGAGCTTATCTCTGTGCTAGGATGAATTCATTCAATTTTTTTGCAAACATTTTAGGTGAATATAGTTTAGTTTTTAGTACTGGGGGAAGGTTGTTCCACGAATTAATAGCGTAACACAGCGGACTCTTGGCAAACAGAGCCGTACTGTGGACAAGTATAGGAATATTATTATTTTGCCTCGTAGATCTGGTAGAGGCATTTAGGCTTGTATTGTGAGTAGGTTTGATATAATTACATATATCTTTTACAGTATTAATAGATATTAGCCACTTATACAGACAGGTAAGAGTTAAAAAGTATAATCTTTCAGTGACCGTTAGCATGTTACCTTTTTCAATAAAATACCAGTAGTCAACTTTTCGGTGGTCAATAATACAGTTATTTTTTGACAAATCAATATTACCATCTTTGTTAGCTTTACACCAGAATTTTTTTGTATAGTATTTACTCAATTTAGGGTAATGATAAATGCATAATAAATTATTAATTTTGTTTTGCAATATTTGTAACTGATTAGATTTTGTTGGACCCCAGATTGAGATTGCATAGTCAGAAATGGGGAGTAAATATGAATTAATTAAGAGAACGAAGACGTTGTATGGCACAATTCTCCTAACTTTATTTAATGCACCAATAACGGACGCAAATTTTCGTTCTACTTTATGAAAATGCTCATTGAAATTAAGGTGGGAGTCAAGAAGGACACCAAGATATTTGAAACTATCAACCTTTTCAATCGGGTGTCCATTACATAAAATAGTTAACGAAAGGTCAGAGACTTTGGTATTAGACTTACAAAAAATCATATATTTAGTTTTAGAGTAGTTTATTTGCATTCCATTCTTAACACACCAAAGTTCAATTATGTTATTTGATGTTTGAAGGGTTGAGGAGACAATTGAAAGGGACTCATGGGAAGTAAAAATTACAAGGTCATCAGCAAATAGGATAAATTTTATATTGACCTTGTCAAGGTCATTAGCTAGGGTGTTAATAAACATATTAAATAAAATTGGACCTAATACAGAACCCTGAATTACTCCTCTTCCATAGTCATACGTTTCCGAGGTATGGTTATGAAGCTTAATTTTAAGTTTTCTATCAAGGAAATAATTATAAATTAAATTTAGATAGGTATCGACAAATTTGTACTTAAATTTAAGCATTTCGACAAGGCGCAGAGGGCATACATAATCAAAGGCTTTTTTTAGGTCATAAAAAATTGCTACTGCGTTAGCCTTGGGTTTATCCAAATTAGAATATAAATAATGAGTGAAAGAAGTTAATGCTGTTACACAAGATCTGTTTTTTCGAAACCCATGCTGGCTGTCACTTAATAAGTTATTAAATTCTAAGTAGTTCATGATATTATCTTTTATAATAATTTCAAACCATTTACTGAGGAGAGGTAAGTTTGATATTGGTCTATAAGACAATGGCTCATTTCTACTACCACTATTTTTGTATAACGGATAAATGATACTTAGTTTCCAAGCATCGGGAAAATAACCCGAAGACAAGATATTGTTAAATATAGTGGTGAGTGGAGATAAGATACTGTCTGTACAATTTTGCAACACTTTCCCTGGTAATTCATTATTAGCATTTGCTACTTGATACTTAAGTTTTGTTGCAGCTTTGAGAAGATCCTCCTTTGTAATAGTAGTTTTAATACTAAAAAAAGTAGCGGAATCATTAGTACTACTATCGTTATCATTATCCATACCAGTGTAACAATTTTCAGAACCATTAATTGAGCTATCAGGACTAATGTGTATATTATTTAGATCATCAGATACATTATTATCATTCATTACAGGAGAGTCGCACATTGAATTGCAACTGTTACCAGTAGTTGTATTTAACAAGGGCAATTTTTTGTCAAAACATGGTAACAATAAATTATTTAAAGACAACAGTCTATTATCATTACTATCAGAGGTATCTCTAGGTACAATAAACGAATTTGCAAGAGCATCACAAATTTTGATTGGATCAGAGGTAACACTATTATTAATTAGAAGCTGGTTGATACAATGATTAGACTTTTTCTTATTTCCAAATAGTATGTTTAGTTTGTCCCATAGATTAGCATTGTCAGTAGTATTACTTAGTTCGTTAACAAAATAATTTTTCTTAGCTAAGATTGTTTTAGTGATAACATCATATTTAATCCTACGGTAATCATTTAGATGTTCAGCAGTATAGTTTTTATCTAATTTATGTTTCAGCCGATGTTTCAGGTAAATAAGAGCTCTTAAACCAGGAGCATTGCTTTCACTTAGCCAGGGTGAAAGTAATGCTTTACAGGTACCTTTTCTTAACGGCGCGACACAATCAAGCTTATTAAAAATTTCTTTCTGAAAGTAGGATATTTGGTCATTAATTGATAAGTTATTCAAGGAATCCCAATTAATTTTAGCAATATCATCATTTAGAGAAGTCCAATCAAGATTTTTATAATTTCTATATAGCATAGCAGTAGAAGTTGATTTGATCTTAATTTTTCCTATTACAACAAATATGCATCTATGATCAGAGTCTGTTAGGGAAAAAACACCTGATTGTAAAACTTGGGAAACATTATTAGAATACAGGTGATCAATAAGAGTTTTAGACTTATGTGTGACTCTGGTGGGTACTTTAATTAACTGTTTAAAACTAAACATTGAGGTGATATTTAGTAGATTATGAGAGTCAGAGGTAGAATTAAGTAGGTTAATATTTAGGTCACCCATAATATAGGTATTACCTTGTAGATTAGGCAGTGCTAGTAGATTTGCCAATGAATCACAAAATTTTGTTTTAGATACATCTGGAGGCTTATAGATTATAATAAGAGTTACAGGCATTTTATAATTAGGTAATAACCTAATAATATTTACCTCAACTTCAGGAGGGAAGTCAATCTTATTTTCAATGATTTGAAAAGGCATATTATTTTTAATATATATAATAGTACCTCCACCTCCGTCATTTCTTAATCTATCAGATCTAATCATCTGATGGGAGTCAATAATAAAAGATTTATCTGAATCATCACTACGTAACTTTGATTCAGTAATTGCAAAAAACTCGAATTTATAGTCAGTAAGAAAGAGATTAATGCCAATAAATTTATTTCTTATTGAATTAATGTTTAAATGAGCTAGTTTCAACCCTCTTGAAATTATGGGTATAGGTAAACTAAAGTCGACATTATCAAATATAAAATTAGGATTGGAGATAAGACTATAGAATGTATCTTTCGAAATATTAGACAATTCAGAAGTCGTAAAGGTAAAAGCAGAGCCAAAACAATCATCGCAACGCGACGTAATTCCCAATAGATTATTACAGTTTACACAATGATTATCAATATATGTGTTAAGTTGAGCTGAATTAATTGTACCATTACTAAAACAATTTACAGGCGAATTTGTATCGCTGACTTGAGTTGAATAGTCTGGAGTCGTGCAGAAATTGCAAGTCCAACTGGATTTGATAGTGTGAAAAGTTGAAGAATTAACTTTGAGTTGACAAATCCGATGAAAAGTCTTGTTACATTTAATACAGCACAATATATTTTGTTTAGCTTGAATTTTCTTTCCAGCCGAACAATTTGGATCGCTACAGAGCTTGGATTTTGATTTCGGCATACCTGTTGAGATGATAGTAAATTAGTACAGTCAAGAAGTGATGTATAATAAGTATTGTAAACGTGGCTGGAGAGAGTTGTATGTGAGCAGTTTTTTGTCAAAAAATTTAATTTATCAATCCGAATTAATAGTGGTGGTGCTGAAGTGGTCCATATGTTGCATCATGATTAGTAAATTAATAATGAAATCAAAATGGATATTACAAGTTAAGGAGTGCCATGGTATACTGGAGCACTCCTGCCAGATATATTCAGTTTACAAAACGAAGAGCCAGGGGATGTGATAGTGATCAACGGTCCAGAGATGAATTTTAGTACAGCTTACAATCCAGATCCGATGGTTTTTATCCAGTGTAGTTAGCAAGGAGTCCTCAATAACTATTTGGCAAAGCAGGCCATAGAAATGACTTCAGTCTTCAATTCGACCACGCCTTTACGAAGAATCGGGAGATTTTCCAGCTAGGTTATTAATATTCCAGGTGTAGACCGGAAACAGGGAAGAACTATTGTCACTGAATTAAATCAAATGCGGTGGTAGTGAGGAACACAGTTCGGTACACTGAAGTTGATTCTTTGACAAAAAATTTGACAAAAAATTTGACTTTGGATTTGGATTATAACTTGACAGTCAACAGATTTTAACATGTATCGATGATTGAGTTGTATACATATGCCAGAATACTAGTTGACGGCATGGTTGTAATGTTAAATGTTAACAGGCAAGACTTGAATAAACTTGGAGCTAAAATTTTTAGCTTCAAAAAATGAATTCTATGGGTTAAGTAACAGATTTCGAAAGTAAAATTTACAGAGAATTCAACTAATATGTTTTTGGAACTATTCGATAAGTATTTACTGATGAAAAAATTTAATGTAATAATTTTTTGACAAAACTTGCAGAGCGGAAAAAAATATTGTACCTCGCGCCACGAGGGCGGAGTCAGAGTGTAATCGTCAGAATAGAAATAAATAAATAGAAAAATAGTCAGAATATAATCGCTGGGGAACAGATCCCCATTTCGGGCAAAAAATTCCGTAAAATAACTGGAGTTTTCTATTGTTCTGTTATTGGCAGAGGTAACTGATCTTAGTAGTGTACGACCATTTGCCTACTTTCCCTTCTTATCCTATCCTACTGATGCCAATACAATTTTTGACAGTGATTAGTTTAGGCTAATACTCAGGAACATTATTACGTTAATAAATTCATTTCCTTTATATCTTATAGACAGATGTGTTTGTAAAAAATTCTGTGGCACGAAATGTCATGTAAGAACCGTGAATAATTGGTTGTTTAAACAATGGATTTTTTCATAAATTATAAATGTACCTAATGTTTTTTTAATTGAATTTTTGACTCACATTATATGACTGCAACCAGTCAATTACCATTCTTAATGAAATACAACAGTGCTTTATCTGTGCTTGATGGATGTGGATTGTGGTGGTCTCGATAACCGGTCATTTCGGCACGAGCGTCAGAACAGAACCTAGTCAATGACCCTCATTGCCCGTGTTATCTCATTGACGGTGACACACACACATATTTCCGGGTACAGTATTCTATTTCCTTATAAATGAGTAACGGAAATAAAAGTAGACCTTAATTAAATCAGTTATTACTTTTATGATCAGTTAAATATGCCAATTAAATTGAACTGCTACAATTAGTCTAAATAAATTGTTAAAACTCACCCATTGTGGATATTTTCAACAAAGAGTTCAGTGCAATAATGTTTCTGATATGCAAACAGAGATCTCTATTGAGTTTATGGCTTCCAATATGCGGTGGAGTCATTATTTTTATTTTACTGTCTTCATCGGAAAGATTCTTCGTCTCAGCTTTAAGCCTACCTGGATTGAACATGAAATCTAACAGCAGAAAGGTACTTTGCCGAATATAGTAAGCATTGATATTAGAATGCGAAATATCCTATAGCTATCAAGTTTTAGATAATACAATAGTATATAGTTTGTAATTATAACGTAAAACAGAATAATCCGTTAATAAATCATTTTGATTAATTATAGTGCGCTAAAATCATCTGTCTAAAGCCGCCAACTTCCAGCGGCTGTTATGTAGTTCCATCAAGGGATAGTCATTTCCGTCGTCCCAAAGCTGACTGCTGCAAACTGTATAGATGTTTTAGAAAAAATGGAAGCGGATTTACATTTCATGGTAATGCATTACATTAGAATCTAATCAAACATTCAATTTTTCTTATTTGGCTGAAACCTACAATTCATTTGAATGTACAATGGGTTACCACTTCGTTCATATTATAAGCCTGTATTAATAAACCCTTTCTCGGATGGATTGTAAAGGCCTGAAAGGGACAGGAAATAAAACGGATGATATCGAAATCGTTTCTGAAAATAAATACAGCCACGATAAGTCTGTGTCGAAAGATATTCAAAAACTTAGCAAGGGAAAGGATACAAAGTTATCCGTGTCAAGTGTCGCTACAGGAGATCACGATTCAAATGCTAGTGCTGGAGATGAAAAATTAATGCAAGAAATGATAATAAAAGAATTCGGATTCGCTGAAACACCTAGTGACAACGCTAGATCGGAAGAAAGTGATGATACGAGCTCACCATCAAATAATGTACAGAATAATGACACGATTCAAATTACTCCACAGAATAACGAGGGGAATATGGATTAGCACAAGGTTTTATTCCACAAGTTTCCCATCAATCACAAACATTTCAAAGATGGATAAAAATCATATTATCGCTGTATAATTATGTAAACGCAATAATTAGGGTACCCAAACCTAAACAACAATTGGACACTATAATAGTAATGATGAAATAATACAATCGTTTTATTGAAACTGGTGCAGTTTTGAAGACAATTCTGGTAATTATAAATATATTTGACAATTTCATTGCATAATGCATCAAAATACTGTTATAGTCAAGCAATATATTCCGTTATTTATTTCAGCGACTAAATTATATAAAATAGAATAGCCGGTAGAATGAATGGATGATCTTTACAGTTGCACTCAACTGATCTGACTCCGCATGGGCCGTTTTAAGGACGGACAATTCCGGCACTTGTCCGGGCCGCACAAAACTTTGGGGGCCTCAAAATTACAGACATTCGTTAAATTCAAAAACTGATGTCCAAAATCAAGAAAAATTAAGGACAATTTGCTAAAATTAAAAAAAGTTTTGCGCTTCGCGCAAATATTATTTGCATTTTTTTATATTTTGATAGTGAAATCAAAAATTGATGTTCAAAATCAAAGAAAATTAATAACATTTTGTTAAAATTGGCAAAATTTTTTGGCTTCTCGCATATAATATTCACATTCTTTGTATACTTTTGAAATCCAAAATACTGATGGTCAAAATCTAAGAAAGTTAATGACAATTTGTGAAAATTAGAAAAAAATTTGAGCTTTGCGCAGATATTCTTAGCATTTTTGTGTAATTATAGTGAAATCAAAAACTGGTGCTCGAAATTAAGGAAAACTAAAGACATTTTGTTGAAATTGCAAAAAAATTCGCGCAGATGAACCTTTGTTCAAAGCGACTTAATTACTACAGTTATTAAGGATTCTTACAAAGTGGTGGTAATTGGGGCCATTTACACGGGCAGGTATAAAATAAGCCATGGGAACACAGTGACATTTGTAACCCTTTCCTTCAGTCCCCTCCCGTTCCCACAAAGGTACCAAATTACATTGCATATCGTTCCCATAGCCTATTATGAAGATTTTTCATTTGTCACCACTTTACAGTTCTCACCAAGTTTGTATGCACTCTGCCTGGCAGAAGTAATTATGGAAGCAGCAGGTGAGTGGCCGAAAATGATTCATATATTATATTGGAAATTTAATTGGTCGATTTTTATTTTTGAACTAAGCTGTTTTCGACAGGGGTGTATTTTATATTTCCACAATGTTATTGTCTATATTCATTACCATGGAACGCCAAGTATAAAAAATATATACTAAATGTGCGTATTCGAATGGAAGAAAATGAGATAATACACATTGTGAAATTGATTCGAGGATTAAACATTTTATTCCTCTTTAAACCATTAACAAACAAGCGTGTAGTTAAATTCACCTGGACATGAATGGAAAGGAATAATTCTAAACCGAGCAAACTAAACTTGGCAGACTGGTCTAATATAACACACTTATCCATATTTATAAACCTAATTTAGTGATAGGGAGATTTTACAGTTTTAGATAGCCTTACTAGGATGATAAACAAATAATTACTAAAAGCCTTTACCTAACTAGTTTCTACGTTAAGTTAGCTTACTGAAAATAAGCAATTACATAAAGCTCTTTTAATTTATCTTGAACTGTCTTCATTTTGAAATTTGTCGTACCGTACCCTGATCGAAATGGATTCTTTGGTCCGATATTTGCTTAGAATCTTAGAATCCCAAAGCAACCAGTGAATTAACATAATGAGTGGTATGCATAATAATCACGAAAAGGTTTTCTCCCACAATATTGTGCGATTCCCTGCTTTTAGTATGAATAAAAATTAAAAGCTTTTCTTGTTTCCAAGTGACCCAGAAAGGGGAAAAGCTTTCGCCGAAATTTTCTAAGTTTTCCGGTAGTCCAGGCAATTACCTATTTCTCAAATGAATAAAGTGGGAGAAATAGCTTTTCCTCCAGGGTGATTCCTCTAAAATTTCCGAGGAGCTACTCAGCTAACCCGGTTTGAATTTTACTTATATTTAGAGATAAATATTGGTCACTTGAGATGGCATTAATTAACGTTAGGGTGGTGAGATCTAAAAAAAATACAGAACACGAAAGGAGACCCATGATTCCGATTATAGGACTCTGTACCGCTTCAACAAAGAAAATGTAGAGTGGATTTCCCACTACTTTTTAGGAGAAAGTTCTGAAACTCGTGGAGGTGCGCTGACTACTTTACAAAGAATGAAAATATTTTTAAGATACATGAGTGATCCCGGTTTCCAAAGTGGTGTGGGTGAAGATGTAGGCGTGGAGCAAACCACAGTTAGCAAAACACTCCATCAGGTAATGCCTTACATTAATTTCCCACAACGCTTCAAGGTTACTTAGGAAAATTTGTGGGTTATCCGTTTTACATACCGCATTTCTTTCTTTATAAGGTCAGAAAAAAAATCATGGAGAAAGCTCACATTTGGATAAAGTTCCCAGAAACTCCAGCAGAAATTCTAACAGCATAGGAGAAATGGCAAGAAAAATTTTCTATGCCTACAGCTATTGGAACTATAGATTGTACACATAACAAGATGGAGACGAATACATAAATAGAAAAAATTACCCCAGCTTAAATGTTCAAGCAACTTGTGACGCAAAAGAATGGTTCACCAGCATTAATGCTGAATGGCCTGGTTCCGTACACGACAGTCGTATCTTCAAAAAGTCTAATATCTGCCAAATCATGAAACGGTCGACTGATGCTGTTTTAATAGGTGATTCAGGGTATGGAATAACTCCGTGGCTCATAACACCTTATGAAAACCCCCAGACGAATTCGGAACAGCATTTCAATTCTATTTATGCAAAGGAGCGCGTAATAATAGAAAGATGTTTCGGTCAACTTAAAAGAAGATTCCCAATTCTCCATTATAAAGTGAGAACCTCCCTTGACACCGTACCGTCAATAAGCATTTGCTGCGCTGTGCTACACAACATGGCAAAATACTTAAATGATCCAGAAGATTTCCCTGAATGTGATAATGATGTCCAAATAAGAGAAGTTGGTCACGGTCAAGTTATTCCAAGCAACAGAGTACGTCAATTGGGACAAAGAAGGAGACTCGTTTGTAGGAATATTGTTTAATTTGCGGTAGAATGTTACTAAACTCGTTACATTTATACGGGTTTTTATCTGCATAGTTTATATTCCTATAGTGCAACTACTGATAAAGATGTACTAGTAAATAAAGTGATCGATTGTAGTTTATGTGAATAATTAAATAATAAGATTTAATGAGATTTAACGTAACATCAATATTCAGTAATCAACACTAACTCACAAACTTCTTATAAGCGTTTGTAAAACATTATAAACCAAGTAACATTATAAAATATTATGAAATAAAACAATTCAGCTGTGATTCATTGTAAGCCTTATCGTTTTAAAAACAATTGTTCTCTTCATCTGAGTCAGTAAGATTGTGACGAATGGAAGCATTTTCAATAGTCATTGCGTTTCCGCAACCTGAGTTTGATGATATTTCCAATTTTTTTGTTTCAATCTAATTAATTTTAACTGCTCCAATAAGACTAGACGCTGAAGGTCATTTATGGAAAGATTCTTAGTTTCGTCTGTCTCGTATATGCTCAAAACCGCATCTGCACTTGTTCTTTTAATGCCTTGTTTTGGAGGAGCAGGAATGCCAGGTTTTACAGCAGTAGTTGTAATAGAATCTTTTTGTGTAAGAGGAACAGGAGCAGAAGGGTCCTTAGGCGCAAATGTTTCAGCAACAGTAGTGCTATTGGTGGTACCAATTGATGCAGCTCCCTAGTATTGTAAAACCAGTAATCAGCAAAATATAACTCCACTGCAATTTTAACGAATGGCCAATTGATTTTTAATGAGTGAAGTTTCTCACCGGAACTTTAGCTATTGTTGGATTTGAATCCCCATGTATTAAATCAAACATAACTTTCTCCCAAGGCCGAAGTTCTATCTTTTTGTTTCCTGTTTGTTTTGCATCGGTTTTAGCCTTAACATCGCTTTTCATTCGTGATAACTTCTTTGTTAAAGAGTCTTTGTCAAATGTTATACCTAGTATTCCTTGCAGCTTTTGAATTGCTTCAGATGCACATTCTTTTTTTCTTGAAGCAACTGACGGTAACTGCGATTTGTTCAACAAAATGGGATATTCTTTTATTACGTTCATAAATGCGAACTGCTTTTCCGCACAACCTTTTCCAAAGTTAATATCACCCGTGGAAAAATCTTTGTCAGTCATTTTCGTTTCAAAATCCAGTAGATGTAATTGCTATTATTCACAACTCAACGGCAATTTTCGGCCGTTGAAACAGTTGAAAGTATTGAATAGAAGTACTTCGTTTTTCAGAGTAATTTTTATTCTCAACAAGAAGTTTTCCGAGAAAAGCCTTAATTATCGAGAAAAGGTCAGAATTGCCTGGGAAATGAGTTTGTCGAAAGACAAAAGCTTATTCATACGACAACGGGGAAATGCTTTTCCCTTTTCCTATTTTCTCTCTATTTTTCTATTTTCTCTATTTTCTCTATTCTTACTCTATTTCTACTCTATAGGGGTTTCTCTATTTTTTACGCATACCACTCAATGTTTAATGTTAAAACCAATATGAAGATTTTAAATATACATTTATTTAATGAATTTAAGTAAGTGCTAATGCTTTGTAAAGCTATTTGATATTTAATATCAATTGAAGAAATTGTTTAGGCAAAGCATTTCCCTATTTGGTAATTATTTGTTTATCATCCTAGTAAGGCAATCTGATACTGTAAAATATCACTATCACTAAAATAGGTTTATAAATATGGATATATATGTGTTATACTAAATCAGTCTGCCAAGTTTGGTTTGCTCGGTTTAGAATTACTGCTTACCATTCGTACCCAGGTGAATTTAACTACACGCTTGTTTGTTAATGGTTTAAAGAGGAATAAAATGTTTAATTCTTGAATCAATTTACAATGTGTATTATCTCATGATGTTCTTCCATTCGAATACGCACATTTAGTATATATTTTTTATACTTGGCGTTCCATGGTAATGAGTAGACATTGTGGAAATAGAAAATACACCCCTGTCGAAAACAGCTTAGTTCAAAAATATAAATCGACCAATTAAATTTCCAATATATGAATCATTTTTGGCCACTCACCTGCTGCTTCCATGACTACTTCTGCCAGGCAGAGTGCATACAAACTTGGTGAAAACTGTATATATGTTAGCGGTAATTAGCCAAATTAGGTATTAAGGAAAATGCCTAGGCATTTAGGTAAATGCCTGAAGAAAGCCCGGCTATTTTCATTTAGCCGAGGCATTTAGGAAAATGCCTAGGCATTTCCTTAAATGCCTAAACTTCACTCGGCATTAAGCAAAATGTTTTTGCTTATTGCCGGGTAATCATCTTTTCTTTACTTAATGACTGAATTTTACCAGGCAGAAAGGAAAATGTCTCACATTTGTGCTATAACAGTGTGTTAAATAAGTCAGAAAGGAAAATGTCTCACATTTGTGCTATAACAGTGTGTTAAATAAGTCAGAAAGGAAAATGTGAGTCTACTGTGGCATCGGTATCTAACTTTTTATGCTAATGTACAGGTATGCAGAAGTAAAGTGTTCACCAAGGTGCTTGTACTTGTAGTTTTTTAGCTGCCAGTCGTCATTAGCAAACACAAGTAAAGACATGAATGGTACAAAGGCCATGTTTGACAAATTAATGTCTGATTAAATTAAGGTTCCTGGCCATCAGATTTACATGATGACCTTTACTATCATAGTTAAATCTAAAAACACTATGAAAGTATGAAATGTAAATAAAAGTTCATGACTTTTCCTCCTATATCGAAAAATGTTGCTTCGCAATTATCACTTTCTGTCATTTTTCATTTTCCCATACTTTCTTTCTAACTGAGCCTAAAAATATGAATTTGCTCTATTCTGAAAGCCAAGTATATCACCTACATGGTGAAGAGATTTTTTTGTGATTTTCCACCTCGATTTAGCGATAATTGTATTAGGGCGGAAAGTTATTTGTAGCTGTATGCTACGCCTTTAAAACCTATTATCATTTTAAAAATACAGAGATTAACTTGAAATAGTGACGTCATTTAGATCGTATAATCAGGAACCTTAAACGGAAATTCATAAGAACAAATGAAATTAACGACGCAATTGCTAGGTTTAGGAAAAAATCATTCATTCATTTAAATATATTTTTTGTTAACATTATATCTTGCTGACAATAAATTATTTTTCATCAAATAATTGATTTATTAAACCTGGTTACTTATTTAACACATTGTTTTATAGCAAAACTGTGAGACATTTTCCTTTCTGCCTGGTAAAATTCAGTCATTAAGTAAAGTAAAGATGATTACCCGGCAATAAGCAAAAAACATTTTGCTTAATGCCGAGTGAAGTTTAGGCATTTAAGGAAATGCCTAGGCATTTTCCTAAATGCCTCGGCTAAATGAAAATAGCCGGGCTTTCTTCATGCATTTAGCTAAATACCTAGGCATTTTCCTTAATGCCTAATTTGGCTTATTACCGCTAACATATATATAAGCAAGGAGAATAAACCGTTGCCTGGGTTTTCTCTTGCGCTTTACCAGGACGATCGACTAGAGATTTCCATATGGGGGATTTTGAACTTCTATAAGGGACGTTGTTGGAAAAAAGTCTATAACTTGGCATTAGTCCAATTGGTCGAGACACTTACCCATACCAAGCTGGTTGTCTTGGTTTCTGAAATACAGTACTGCTTAGTATCCCGACTAATGCCAAGTTACAGGCCTTTCCAAAAACGTCCCTTATAGAAGTTCAAAATCCCCCATGTGGAAATCTCTAGTCGATACACCTGGTAAAGCGTTTATTCTCCTTGTATATATGAATCCTTAATAACCATAGTAATTAAACCGTTTTGCATTTGTTCTATTATAACGTCACTCTGCCGGGGGCCTCACAGTTCTAAGGCGGGTGCTTGATCTGAAGAGACACTCGGTGCTATGGAAGCATTTTCTGATTCGCTAGATTTTCGTAATTTTGGAAATATCTCATAGTCTTATTTGCACTTATCAAAAAAATAGTTTTCCTCTGGGGTTGATTTTATGTTACTATTTGTAAAGTTTCTGAAATTTGCACGAACATCTTATGATTTTCCTAATAGGAGTATTCCAAAATAATCTTCCGAAATAATAGGAGTACCATTACTATTACCTCGTTGAAAATCTCCCTTTCGTTTCTTTATATTTATACGATTTTCGTGCAAATTTCAGAAACTTGACAAATAGTAATATAAAATCAACCCCAGAGGAAAACTATTTTTTTGATCAATGTGAATGAGCCTATGGGATGTTGCCAAAATGACGAAAATCTAGCGAATCAGAAAATGCTTCCATAGCACCGAGTGTCACTTGTTTGGTCAAATCAGTTGAGGGCAACTGTAGGTGAGTAAGTAATCATTTATTTTGTCAGAAAAGTAATTAAAAGTGTCGGCAATGCCAAATAATTATTTAATGATGTTATCCGGTTTCAATTTATTAATACACAATAGTTTTGCATGCTTCCAACCAACAGTTCTAAATTCTTAAGGTTTGGATATTCTTGACAACCGCCTGACAACTGGATTACAATAATCGCTGTAAAAGAAATGCAAATTTGCATATGAGGACTCTACCCACAAATATTTATACGATACGATTCCCAAAACGTCCCAATAGATTTCATCGCTCTTCTAATGTAAAATGTGTCATTTCTCTTCTCCTTAGTAAAATAAAAATTCAGGCTTCTTGGGTATACGTAATTTAATTGTTAGTCAGATTTGTCTTAACTTCAAACTAAATCAAGTTTTTACATGAGGTTTGACGCTTGTTGATGGTCATATTATGTCATATTTACGAGGGTTGAGGGTTTGGTAGACAAACGGACAAGGCTGTGCGCCGCACTGGTGCAGAAAGTGTGAGGGTACAAGAATTTTGCAATTTACACTTCTCCTTACCTATGAAAAAAATGTCTCACATTGTTTTAGCCCGACCCAGGGCTTATAGAACGGGTTTGTCTGTTAAGATTCTCAGTTTCGTAAATCTAAATGGAAAATCTTTTTACTCCGGATTTGAACGAATTTGCCAAAGTCACAGGGTAAGTTCGTTGTCCATGAAAATCGTACGAACGGTTTTCTCAAAATTCCTAACTTTTCATAAGGCCGACGAGATAGTCAATTCAATATTTAGTCAAAATATTAATTTCACCGCTTCTAATAATAAAAGAATTTGAGATACATATAAATAAATTTCCATATGGTAAAGTCCAATCTTTTCGGGAATTTTATACCGTTTCTGTTTTCAAAGTAATGGGAATAAATAATTTACTTTGCAAAAAGGAGTCAAATTAAAAATTCCTTCTTCTCTTAGCGGGATAGCATTAAAACTTTCACCCCGCTGTCCAAAATTTGGAAATTTTCTTCTCAAAATCTAAAACCTTGCTTCTCAAAATTTGGAAACTTGCTTCTCAAAATTTGGAAATTTGCTTCTCAAAATTTGGAAGTTTGCTTCTCAAAATTTGGAAATTTGCTTCTCAAAATTTGGAAATTTGCTTCTCAAAATTTGGAAATTTGCTTCTCAAAATTTGGAAATTTGCTACTCAAAATTTGGAAATTTGCTTCTCAAAATTTGGAAATTTGCTTCTCAAAATTTGGAAATTTGCTTCTCAAAATTTGGAAATTTGCTTTTCAAAATTTGGAAATTTGCTTCTCAAATGGAAATTTGCTTCTCAAATGGAAATTTGCTTCTCAAATGGAAATTTGCTTCTCAAATGGAAATTTGCTTCTCAAATGGAAATTTGCTTCTCAAATGGAAATTTGCTTCTCAAATGGAAATTTGCTTCTCAAATGGAAATTTGCTTCTCAAATGGAAATTTGCTTCTCAAATGGAAATTTGCTTCTCAAAATTTGGAAATTTGCTTCTCAAATGGAAATTTGCTTCTCAAATGGAAATTTGCTTCTCAAATGGAAATTTGCTTCTCAAATGGAAATTTGCTTCCTAAAATTTGGAAATTTGCTTCTCAAATGGAAATTTGCTTCTCAAAATTTGGAAATTTGCTTCTCAAAATTTGGAAATTTGCTTCTCAAAATTTGGAAATTTGCTTCTCAAATGGAAATTTGCTTCTCAAATGGAAATTTGCTTCTTAAAATTTGGAAATTTGCTTCTCAAATGGAAATTTGCTTCTCAAATGGAAATTTGCTTCTCAAAATTTGGAAATTTGCTTCTCAAAATTTGGAAATTTGCTTCTCAAAATTTGGAAATTTGCTTCTCAAAATTTGGAAATTTGCATCTCAAAATTTGGAAATTTGCTTCTCAAAATTTGGAAATTTGCTTCTGAAATGGAAATTTGCTTCTCAAATGGAAATTTGCTTCTCAAATGGAAATTTGCTTCTCAAATGGAAATTTGCTTCTCAAAATTTGGAAATTTGCTTCTCAAATGGAAATTTGCTTCTCAAAATTTGGAAATTTGCTTCTCAAAATTTGGAAATTTGCTTCTCAAATAGAAATTTGCTTCTCAAAATTTGGAAATTTGCTTTTCAAATGGAAATTTGCTTCTCAAAATTTGGAAATTTGCTTCTCAAAATTTGGAAATTTGCTTCTCAAAATTTGGAAATTTTTTTCTCAAAATTTGGAAAAGACCCTATAGGATAAGCCTCCAGCATTGGGCCCCATGACAATGTAAAATCAATTTGAGAGGATTTCGATGTGCTGGGCCCGAAATTTTAATTGAGGTATCAAGATATCACCAATTAAGTTTCCTCTATGGCTATAGTAACGTATGTCCAAGGCACTGGCGTGTACACGGATTAGGCATGTATACAAATCATGGATTTTTACCAATGGGAAATATAATTCTCTTTTCCATAGCTACTAAGTGTGTACATCTTTACGGAAACGGTTCCCGTGAAAACCAAAATTCATTTGACGATCATTTACATGTAAATCCAAGGTTATTTTATTGTAAATCATTGACACTAATATCAAGACTACTATCAAGTGCATTTGAAGTTGATATCAAAAATGTATATATGCCATGATTAAAATGGAAATGAGCAACCCCGCTGCCTCGCTATTCTGATTTAACGGAACCTCATTTACTTACACTTACAGACTCACTCACGGAAGTTCACTTACATGTACTTCGTGGACACTTATTATTAAAAAAACAAAATTATTTTATTACGTATTTCACTTTTCTGAAAGTTTAAAAGAAAATTGCATTTTCCCCAAGGTGGTCTCTAAGGTAACATGGCTGGGTAAGGAGGTGGTGAAGGTTCAAAAATCTTCATAATAGGTTACGTGACGGTTTTGCAGACCTAGGCTACGGGACGGGACTATTCAAGGAATTTCTTGGTGGCCTCGTAACTGTCCCGTAGCCTATTTTGCAGACCCAGTGTAAAAAGGTTCCAATCCTCACTACCTCTATACCCATCACGTAACCTTAGAAACATCTTGATTTTCCCCCATTTGATTATTGTAGTAAAGATTAATCTCTAGTTTTAGCCAGTCAGAGGTTCACTTATGGAAGCGTCTTGTCTGTTCGTACGTATGTTAACACCATACCTCTCGCAGGATTGACCGATTTGGATAAAACTTCGGATTTGGACTTACCTCAGGTGGCCCCACCCCTATCTGAGATATTGCGGGGTCACTTTATATTGAATAAGATAGAAGGGGTTTCGGTTACTAAAATATGATACACCGACTCTAGTGGTTTCTTAGTGTAAAAATTGTTTTACTATGCTTCCACTTTATAAGGAACTACAATTAAATAAGGTTTTCTGGTGCAAAATATAGTTTTTGGGTGTTTTTACATTTGGGAAGCGGTATGTTAACGCTTTTAGTGCTTCCCATTATTGAAAAGTGCAAGCTAATATTTTGGATGGCTCCCATCATACGATGCAATAAGCTAACTTATTAGGTACTGTGGCTGTCAATAAGGTTTTGGCAAGGAGGCATAGAAACCCTTCGATTTACAACAACTACCGAGCCGCTATTCGCCACTAACTATTCCGACTTATTGTCTTTTCATAATAAAAATTTCAATTTTTTTAATAATTCCCAAGAAGAGGGGCCATAACAACTAAAATCACCTTGTGATAAATAAAAATTTTGAGATTTTTATTATGAAAAGACAATTAGTCGGAATAGTTTGTGGCGAATAGCGGCTCGGTAGTTATTATTAATCGATGTCTCCTTGCCAAAACCTTATTGACAGCCACAGTATTTCCTGTAATTTAAAGTGGTACGCTAGCTTGTTAGGTGTACCTAAACTGTTGGTGTCCTTCCCGCATAGTAAGGAGGATCGAGTAGAGATTTCGTGGGGGATATTGCAGGTCTACAAGGGACGTTTTTGAGTGAAAAATCCCCTGATTTTATTTATTATCATGATGTACATGACAACTACTAGTTTCTATTATTTCGTATTCTGTATTCCGTAATCGGTTATCATGTGTGTACATCATGGTGATAAATGAAAGTAGGGGATTTTTTTTCCAAAAACGTCCCTTATAGACCTGCAAAATCCCCCACGTGGAAATCTCTACTCGATCCTCCTTACTATGCGCGAAGGACTCCATGCCAACAGTTTAGACTCCTTGGGTGTACCCTGTTATAATATGAAACGGTAATCTACCTATTTAGCTGTTTCTATTTTTAGCTTTTATTTACCATGTACACTCGACAACTTTCGAATTTCCATGAAAAATAATAATTGGTTTTGCGTTGCCTTGAGAAAATTCAATTTTGTCATGTGTCCATGAAAAAAATTAATTAGTTTTTCGTGTAATCATCAATATTGACGAGTTTCTATGAAAAACATTATATGAAAAAAATGTTCAATTTAAAATTATCAAATTACAATTATGGCAGCCAGTATGGTTCGCTTCTGTTACAGTTTGCTGTAAGTATTTATTTGATTATCGTCTTCAAATTATTTGAAGGATTGCAACCACACTGATTCATTTTTATGTGGAAAAATGTCGTTTAATTACTCTAACTCTTATTCCCAATAATTTTTTTTCTGAGCAAGCATTGCACCGTGCTGATGACGTAGTGAGCGTAATTTGTCTGCTATGGCATTTATACTCCTTGGGATGAACAGTCATACCCTGCCGGACGGACACTATATGTACTTCCGTAAATTATAGTATATGCAATTATACATTCACATATACCAAGAAGCCTGAATGGGTCAAGTATCCCTTAGATACTTGATTTTTATTTTTACTAAGGAGAGGAGAAATGACACATTTTACATTAGAAGAGCGATGAAATCTATTGGGACGTTTTGTGAATCGTATTGGGACGCTGATAAAGAAAGATGACCCCGTATCCCTGACTACGCCTACTTGGCCCTGGTTTACCCCTCAGTACAATTCGGTTTACGTCCCAATAGAATTCATCAAAATTATGCCATTTCTCCTCTCCTTAGTAAAAATAAAAATCAAGTATCTAAGGGATACTTGACCCATTCAGGCTTCTTGACATATACTATAATGTTTTAGGTAGAGTCATAACCCATAGTAACTTGGAGCTTAAGGTTTACTGCCATTACATGGTAGTGTTCCTTCAGTTACAGTCCTCACCAAGTTTGTATGCACTTTGCCTGGCAGAACGTGCAATGGAAGCATTCTCTCATTGGGTGAAAATGAATAAAATGACCTAATTTATTTAAATTTGAGCTAAGTGATTTGGTGATTTGTTTCCATGATCACGAATTTTTTTCAGTCAATCAGGGCCCCGCATTTAAATAAATTACGTCATTTTTATTCATTTTCACCCAATGAGAGAATGCTTCCATTGCACGTTCTGCCAGGCAAAGTGCATACAAACTTGGTGAGGACTGTAAATGTACCTTTTCCATTAGTAAATCGAAACTTTTTTTGAAAAAATTCCTACTTTAAAACTAAAGAGAGCCCGCACTCAATTTTTTCCCAGTACATAAAATACACTCTTAGGTGTGTAACCAAAAATATTTCGTAATGAAAACGTTGTGCGAAAGACCATTTATGATGTCTTGAATGCAAGGAGAAGCAATTCATGATGTTTTCAATGGTAGAGGGCCAACATTTCAATTGAGATTCCTCCTCAACGGAGTTGAGCCCGCACTCAACACTTATCCTCCCAGATACATTACGATATATACCTTCAGTGGTAAAAATTTCAAGCCAAAATATTTGTGCGAACGGGGTAAAAACTATAGCCCAAAATAGTGTTCCTAACCTGTACCATCGTTTGCTTCTCAAATGGAAATTTGCTTCTCATAATTTGTAAATTTGCTTCTCAAAATTTGGAAATTTGCTTCTCATAATTTGGAAATTTGCTTCTCAAAATTTGGAAATTTGCTTCTCATAATTTGGAAATTTGCTTCTCAAAATTTGGAAATTTGCTTCTCAAAATTTGGAAATTTGCTTCTCATAATTTGGAAATTTGCTTCTCAAAATTTGGAAATTTGCTTCTCATAATTTGGAAATTTGCTTCTCATAATTTGGAAATTTGCTTCTCATAATTTGGAAATTTGCTTCTCATAATTTGGAAATTTGCTTCTCATAATTTGGAAATTTGCTTCTCAAATGGAAATTTGCTTCTCATAATTTGGAAATTTGCTTCTCAAATGGAAATTTGCTTCTCAAAATTTGGAAATTTGCTTTCCAAAATTTAAAAATTTGCTTCTCAAAATTTGGAATCCTCAATTTAAAAATTGTTTTATTTGCTTTCTTAGCGGGATAGCATTAATAATTATAACCCGCTTCCCAAAATTTCAATTTTTGCCTCACAAAATATCAAGTATTGTAACACAAAATTTTGAAATTCGCATGAAAAAATGCCTATATTTACTTCACACAAGTTTAATATATGCTTCTCAAAATACTTTCTCAATAGTCTATTGTTGTTCTAGTCTTTTAATGAATGTCAAAGTTCGAAAGCTGACAATACTAAAATCTTCTAATAAATATTTCTGATAAAGGTTAACAAGTCCGCCAATGGGTAATAACGAAGGGCAGTCAACCGCAGTCAACCCTAAGGGCATTGGCACGAGCGCAGGTCGTGCCAATAAGAATCTACTTTAGAAAATGTGAAATGCTTTGTAATTATATTTCTCAAATCTATGTAACCTTCCTCCTAAAATAATTTAATTGACAAAATAAAAAATGCAAACCTAGTGGAGATAGCAGATAGTTCATTATCGTTTGTTCCCAGGATTGTGAATAGAAATGCATTATATATAAAAGTATCATTAACCTGGTCGCTACCACAATTTTCAAAGAACATTAGCCTTTGTAGCCGGAGTAACAATATCAAAATTAGTTTCCTTACCCCACAATTACATGGGTTGCAGTGTAATGGTTCCCCAAAAGAAAATATTTTAATTTTGCCGCCTGGCCCAAATTAATAGGGGAATTTTCAGTATTCGAGGGCATCTTCGTTGCCTACTATGAACTAGCCTTACTGTTGACCGTTGTGTGTATTTAGCCTACTCCTACTAAACATACAGCCACAACACAACAAGCGCATCCTACATCGTCATAATGGCATTTTGTGGCTGTATGTTTAGTAGGAGTAGGCTGAATACACACAACGGTCAACAGTAAGGCTAGTTCATAGTAGGCAACGAAGATGCCCTCGAATACTGAAAATTCCCCTATTTTCAAAATTGAAAATACTACTTAAGAGTCGTGTATTTACGTTTTCACTCGGATTTTGATAAAAATTTGGAATTAATTAATTACCATGGATTTCATAAAAACAATTAAAAAATTTACACAAAGTACTGTCCTTGAGCGCTCTTGCAATGCTTGCAAGCCCTTATGTATGGCGTGATAAGTTAAGAGCATTCTCTCCAATGGTAACCGGATAACATATGAATGAACAAAAAGCCAAATTTTCTAAGCCCATGCCCCAACACATTGAACAATTCAAATTATCATGACATGATTCGCGAAAAAAACCGCAACTCAATAACGATTATACCTACAAAAGTTAAAAAAATACAGGAAGGACGGGAAATATCTGGGCTACAAACGTTCAACGGCTTTTAGCGATACTCAACCTCGGAATTGAAATAAAAAATAATTTGTGAGCGTTTTGGCTGAAATTCCATAAGTTTTTACAAATTATTTTTTATTTCAATTCCGACGTTGAGTATCGCTAAAAGCCGTTGAACGTTTGTAGCCCATATATTTCCCGTCCTTTCTGTACTTTTTTAACTTTTGTAGGTATAATGGTTATTGAGTTGCGGTTTTTTTTGCAAATGGATTGCAAATGCACCTAATATGATAGTCTGGTAGCCAAGCTGTTGTCAGGAATACCCGACCCTTAAGGACTATAAACTTTCTTTGTCTTTGATAAGGGGGCCTCAATGGCATGTTTTGCTGGAATATTTGTAATGGACAAAATCGTCCCTTTTGCTTCTTGTCAAAGTAGTTTTGGCAAAGGTTGTTTGCGCTCTTTAAAGGTACTCCCATCCGAGAATTTTTTAAATAGAATTTCAACATTTTCTGTTCTGGGTACAAATCGGCCATTTTGTCCCCAACGCTGGGTTTCCATACAGACTACTTCCCCTGTTGACCTTGTCTCTCCAAAATGGAAGAAAGTGAAATGTTCTTTAAAATAATTTTTCTTCAGAGTATCTTATAAGTGCAAAACAACCGTTGCTATACCTACTTTCGCTTCTTTTCGTCATTGACTACTAGTGGCAAATTCGAAAAAGTTTCCCTTATAACTTATAAGTATACTAATCCCCGAAGTGAAATTTGGCTATAGTGAGACCTGATAACCAAGCAAAAAACGGGAGCCAGGGAAACCCCGACTTTATACTCCTTGGTAATACTGCACATATCACTGTATGATTTGAAAACGTGACAATCGCGTTGTCGGGCACGACGTTTTTGGGCAGAATGGCTATCACTACGTCAACGGTTTCACGGTGGCGTACACGGTTTCGGGTTGTGAGGGCACTGACTTATTGACGTGCTTATCACGGCAATGGGCTTTGATTTGATTTGATATGCTTTATTTGATTGACAGTACTGCCAGCTCAAGGCTGATCTCTCTCAGCTCTCATTGCCTTATAATAATGCTCTCATTGCACTTTTACACGGGTTTGGTAACGCAAAGGTTAAAAGATTATGTGCGATGCATATTGCTGCTATACACAGTTGTGAAAAGTTTAGGAAGTAGAAAAGTCGGTAATTGGGGTCTTAAAGGGGAATTAATAGACATACTTAAATCAGTTATAATAGAAAATGCCGTATTGTCCGTAGTCCGTGTAGTAGTAGGAGTTCTGTGCTGGCATTATTTTAAGTACCTATTAAATTAGTATCACATGTAATTCTTATTCCTAGAATCAATTTTCTGCAAAGGGGTAAAAGGAAGTGAAACAGATGAAAATATCAGAGAGAAAGTAAGAGAATTTGGTTAAGATCAGAGAACGGAAAGGTTTATAAGTTGTGAAGGGTAAGCGGTGGGAAAGCAACTATTCTAAGAGCATTATTCAGAAAATTCGTACATAGTGCTGTTTCGTTTCTCTTTGCGATTTAACTTGGCATCGCCAAATTCACATAACATTCCGCATCAATTCTCAGTCTGCGAATTTAGCCGGACTTTCCCAACTTAACTTTGCTAAATACACTTAGTCTACAGACTTTTTAGCTTTGCATTTAAAACTAAAGCCTAGTGTATACTATTTCTATTCTTATCATTATCATTGAAAAGGGGTCATTCACAAAGTAAAAATTTCAGTTCTCATAGTGACCCCCGAAAATCAAAATTCGGGTAACAGGAAGTTTTTTGTGAACAAGCCCTTTTAAATGATAACGATAGAAACAGGATGACTATAAAGTAGACTTAAGCCAATATGCACTTTAGCAAAAAGTTGCCGGAGTATTACCTACACAACTATTGCAACTCTGACCTTAGCAATAGTAAAATATCAAATAATGGCGCGTACAAGTGAATATTTCCGTATCTCCGTATTTAAATTTAAATACCTAAATTTTTGTCTACAAAAGTATTGGCTGTTTGCTGGTTTAAAGCTTTATGCATTTTCATATTCTATATACCATACATTTTGTATTGTATGAGTTTATTTTATTAGTTTCCCCTACGAGCCATGGGCCCATGGGACACGATATTACAATATTACATATACAATAGTCAATATATACATAGTTGCAAAATATTTAAATTGTAAATATAACATACATAAAAGAACGTATTTTAAGTGGGTAACGGAAAACCAAATTGTGGCCAAGTGTATTTGTGTGGCTTGTTTGTAGGCAGATCAAAGCTGGTTTCGACAATGTATTATACTATTACACGCAGCAGTTTTTATGAAGAGACGGCCTGTTCTGTGTGGAACGGAAGAGAATGAAAGTAAGCAAGTGTGCATTGTAGCCGTTTGTTACGTACTTGTTTGTGAGTTGCACTAAGGATACCTTATTTCTATCGCTCTCTCTGCGGACACAAACAGAAAGTGCAGAGAAAACCTAAGGACACAAAGAAATACGATAAATAAAAGGTGGTCTGTCTGGGCAATGTCTGGTGGTCTGTCTGGCTCTCTTCTGCTCTCCTCTGACTTACTTCAATAAATGTAAAGAAAATTACTCAGTTAGCAGTCACAAAGTAGGTTACGTGGGTAAGGAGTGTTTTAACAAAACGAGATTATAGTTTAACTCTCCGAGTAAGTATGTAGCTTCAAGGGTAAAGGCATGGGAAAGCTACACGGTAAGTATGTACCCGCTCTGAGTTCCTTTCTCGGTAGGCAACTGTCTTCAGTTTCAGTCTGTCTGTAGGAAGAACCACACGGAAAAGTTGCTCCCTCTCCAAATACTTACTGGTGCGCCATGCGTGCTCACTTCACTTACCTTTATCAAATTATTTAGACGAGTCGTCCCATATCAATATCAACATATCTTTACAATTCTCTGTTGTCGTCTTAGCTAACGGATACGGCGTACCTGAGGGACAGTTTTTAGTGTGCGGAACATTAAGCTAAATCAAGCGAAGATACAAAGACTATTTACTGTTAAGAATATGAGAATTAGAACTCTCAGATGAAAGTCGACACATCTTTTCTTCGATTCTCATTTTCCTTGTTTAAGTGGTCACTGTGTATCCTTTTCCACTTCTCAAAAGTTCTGTGCGATGTGCTTTAAGTAAACTCAGGCAAGATACACGCCTACTAGCAACTATATGCACAAGAATTTGTTTCACATCTTCCCTAAACATTATCAAATGGGCTTTACTGTCCCTGTCAATAAGGTTTTGGCAAGGAGACATCGATTAATAATAACTACCGAGCCGCTATTCGCCACTAACTATTCCGACTTAATGTCTTTTCATAATAGAAATCTCAAAATTTTTATTTATCACAAGGTGATTTTAGTTGTTCTTTTTTTGGCCCCTCTTCTTGGGAATTATTGAAAAAAATTGAAATTTTTATTATGAAAAGACAATAAGTTGGAAGAGTTAGTGGCGAATAGCGGCTCGGTAGTTATTATAAATCGAAGGGTTTCTATGCCTCCTTGCCAAAACCTTATTGACGGGATCAGTATCTATATACTCTCCTATCTGACTCAGAGTTTACAAATGATTTTTATTTGACGACTTTTAAGTTATGGTTATGTCTCCAGCGCTCAACTTTGTTGTATTTTGCGAGTTTACGGCAACAAAAGTGTTATCAGGGTGTTTTGTGTATACCAGAGAGTCAGGTAAGTCTGTCAATATTGCACAAATGAGTACGTTGCGGATTTAATAAACTATATCGTTGGTTATTTCCGAAACATTTAATTTGCATTTTTAAGGAATAGTTCAATTTAGAATATTCAAGGTCATCTGTACATTTCCCCGGAACTAGGACTTTTGCATGTGTTTAGCCCATTCCTACAAAATGCACAGGCACAACCACATAATAGAGATGGAGCCACACTATGTGGTACGTACATAACGCGCAACCTTGATCTCCGAACGTAGAGCTTTTTAAGCCAATCGTGGGTTGACTCAGTGGCTGCTGAGAGGTTGAATCAGTGCTTCATGTTGCATGTTTGTAATGTATGTATCGCAGCTGGCGTATCTATTTCTTCTATGTTTGCACGTATTTTAGCCCTAGAAAAGGGGAATAATTATTACACCACCTAAATATTAGGAAAACTCCACCAAATTGTACTCCACCTAATAATTCAAAAACTCCACCAGAAAAATGATATTGCACCAAATAAATTATTTTCCACCAAATAAATTATTTTCCACCAAATAAATTATATTCCACCAAATAAATTATTTTCCACCAAATAAATTATATTCCACCAAATAAATTATTTTCCACCAAATAAAATACTTTCCACCAAATAAATTATTTTCTACCAAATAAATTATTTTCTACCAAATAAATTATTTTCTACCAAATAAATTATTTTCTACCAAATAAATTATTTTCTACCAAATAAATTATTTTCTACCAAATAAATTATTTTCCACCAAATAAATTATTTTCCATCAAATAAATAGAATTGCACCAGAATAAATAGTATTACACCAGAATAAATAGTGTTGCCCCAGAATAAATAGTAATACGCTAGAATAAATAGTATTGCTCAATGGAAATCACCCCGCACTTTTACAACCCCACACAAAAATCATTCCACATTATAATCACCTCGCTCAATCACCACCCAAGCACTAAAGTTATTCCAGAATTGCTTGGCAAGTAATAAGAATAAGAAATGACGAAATGGGTCACCACTATTAATTATTACACTGCTTATAATTGACAGTACCGTACGTAACTGACCGAACATGCAGGTCTCGTCCAACAAACGTACATTGTACGTATGTTACACTCCTGGGAGGTTTGACCGGGCTATAATATTTGGGGTTATATAATACTTTTTTAGTCAATCAGTTGTGGAATAATTTTAGTGCTGGGTGATGGTTGTGCGGGGTGATGATTGTGTGGGGTGTTTTTTTCGGTGGTACACGGGCTGGGTGGTTTTGGTTTGTCGTGGCGGGGTGGTAAACGTGCGGGGTGATAAACATATGGAATCAAATTGAATGTGCATTCCACCTTGGATTTATTGTACGACTTCTAAAATTGCGTTTCCAACAATTGAAAGCGTCAAATGTAGGAACTATGGCCAAGAAATTTCATATATTTAAGTAACAAAATTAAAATTACTTGCACAATACACGCATTTAAAATATCGTGTTTTAAAACCACTTTGAAAATATATGCTCTCTGGAATAATAGCGCAGAAATTTCCGTTTATATCATTCAGGAAGGCCAGGTAAAGCAAACGCTGCGCTTATTATTCAGTAACTTACGCTTTCCTTACTGATAAACTTCTAATTATTACAATCAAATTTGCCTGAAATAAACTAAATGATGCTTGAATAATTGTAGCTGTCATATGTCAAGTGAATTACATGTTAAATGATGCTTGGATAAATTAACCTGCCGTAATTTTATTTATTCTGGTGCAATACTATTTATTCTGGTGCAATACTATTTATTCTGCTGCAGTATAAGTTATATTGGTGCAACACTGTTTATTTTGGTGCAAAACTATTTATTTTGGTGCAAAACTATTTATTTTGATGCAATACTATTTATTTTGGTGAAATACTATTTATTCTGGTGGAATACTATTTATTCTGGTGGAAAACTATTTATTCTGGTGGAATACTATTTATTCTGGAGGAAAACTATTTATTCTGGTGGAATACTATTTATTCTGGAGGAAAACTATTTATTCTGGTGGAAAACTATTTATTCTGGTGGAATACTATTTATTCTGGAGGAAAACTATTTATTCTGGTGGAAAACTATTTATTCTGGTGGAATACTATTTATTCTGGAGGAAAACTATTTATTCTGGTGGAATACTATTTATTCTGGAGGAAAACTATTTATTCTGGTGGAATACTATTTATTCTGGAGAAAAACTATTTATTCTGGTGGAATACTATTTATTCTGGTGGAAAACTATTTATTCTGGTGGAATACTATTTATTCTGGAGGAAAACTATTTATTCTGGTGGAATACTATTTATTCTGGTGGAAAACTATTTATTCTGGTGGAATACTATTTATTGTGGAGGAAAACTATGTATTCTGGTGGAATACTATCTATTCTGGTTGAAAACTATTTATTCTGGTGGAATACTATTTATTCTGGTGGTTTTTTCTTTTTCTGGTGGTGTTTCCTTTTTCTGGTGGGATTTTTATTTATTTAGGTGGGATTTTTCATTAAATTAGGTGGAGCGTTAATTGACACCCCCTTGAAAATAGGTTACAAGCAAGGATTACATGTCTTATAGGTCAAGGCACTTTCGGTCAAAAAAAATGGTCTTATAGGTCATGTACATTCCAGGTCAAGGCACAATAGGTCAAAGATTATATTCATGTTCCTGTATGTATAGGACGCACTGGGACGCACTGTCTACATCGGAATTCTTATTTGTATATGATTCATTATCTCCATGCACAGGTAGCATACAGCTGACGAATGCATAGATGGTAATGACATTCTAATTCTAATTAATATGCATGGTGATATCGCCCAGATAGTAGTTCCGCACACAAATAGAAGTGCACACTGTTTGTGGCTTACTAAACCGGCCGGATGCAATTTGAAAAGGAGCTGGCGTCGAGTGACCCATGCAAAAGAACTGCTGACAACCTTAAATAGGTGTAACAGAAATTCAGTTGCTATGTTGTCAATGCCATCCGTCATGAAATGAAGCATCCGACGTTGGAAAAGGAATAACTTTTCTGATTACTGATCTATTTAGTTACCAATCTATTTAGTAACATTAAGATTACTAATATAATACTAATCTTAATGTCTTATTTGATTGTTAGTTTTGATTAATAAAATTGACCTAAATTGTCGTTTGACCTGGGCGTGTTTTTTGACCTGTAAGACCTACCTTTTCATTTTGACTTTGACCTATAAGACCGGATACCCAAGCAAGGTTTCTTGATTTACCATTTCCCACCCAATTTTGTTGGACACCTGGGAAATGTGGGAAAACCGGGAAATTTCTGGGAAATGAAAAAGTCTAGTGGGAAATGAATCCCAGTGGCTACCGAGACTTTGCGCGGCTAGTCTTATGTTTCTTCAAATGAAATGTTTTGATGAAGCAGAATCATCAATCTCTATTTTCATGTTGATTTATCCACCCATTTAATGTTGATTTATGACAATAATTGTATGTGATTTCTTTTTAACAGATATCTAACTTATTCAAGTCATTTATGCATATTTCTTCTTTCACATACTACAACACAAGAAATGCACCCCGAAAAGAAGAATAGGTTTGCCTATTTGTGTCTATCGTATTTTCAATTGGCAGTCATCCTCCAAGAGTTTTGCTCCGCAATTAGCAAAGCAATGTTGTCACCACGTTGTCACAAGAATTATCAGAACAATTTATTTATGAGGCTAGGGTAGAATTAATTCCAGAAAATTTGCATTAGTTGTCTATCAAAATCAAATAGACACTCTTGTTGTTCCCCTGTAGTTGTAAATGATACAGAGAATGGTGGTGAGCCTCATGACTACTCAGGATACTTGTGCTGTACCTGGCCGTCACATGTGAGACTGAGACGGGACACTCAATGACTGTAACATTCGCGCTACTAAATACTGTTTACGAGGCAGAATTTAGTGTTTTTGTATGTGTCCCTTCATTTCCCATTCATTTCCCAATTTCCCACCCAGTAGGAAATTTTGTTTCCCACATTTCCCAGTGGCAAATGGGAAGACTTCCCACTTTTTCATTTCCCACTCAAAAGCCTGGTTACAAGCCTCATCGGTAGCTAATTCTGAGCCAATTTCTAATCATTTGGATCTAATAACTAGTGAAATTACATCTAATACTGCAAAACTGAAAAAATAGAGTCGAAAGTTGAATTTGAAAGCAGAAAATATAATATTATTGTAAGGGGCATTTGACTTGTCAAACACTAAAAAAAAATTATATACCTATGCATGAACTATCGGATATTCTGTCTTCATTGAAATGTAGCATTGGTTATGTTCGTGATGTCATTGTATTACGGTATGGTAAACAGAGTGATGTCAAAATTATCTTTAGTAGCTTAGTTGAGCGCCGTAAAGTGCTACTTTCTTCACATCAGCTAAAAAATAATTAGTTTCAGTAATATTTATTTAAATGCAGACTTATCAAAAAAGCAAGCCATTGATAATAAACACAAATGTGATGATAATGATAATACAGGGTGGTCCATATCTATGTGCTATAGCTGTACCGAAAGAACCGGAAGGAGTACAGCAAAACTGTTGACACCAATCGAAAGTACAAAAATATACCCGGTTTTTGAGGATTCGGATTTTTCCCGGGTGCAAAAAATTTTTTTGAAATAATACTTTCACATCTGCAATCCATGTTATTTTAGTGATTTTTCCTGAATTTTTCAAGATAATCAAAAAATGTCGAATTTTCAACTTTTCTGGAGTTTTCTTCCAGATCCCAGGAAATTCCATAAAAGTTGACAATTCGACATTTTTTGATTATCATGAAAAATTCAGGAAAAATCACTAAAATAACATGGATTGCAGATGTGAAAGTATTATTTCAAAAAAAAAATTTTGTGCCCGGGAAAAATCCGAATCCTCAAAAACCGGGTATATTTTTGTACTTTTATTTTTCAACGAATTATTTCGCCCCCTTAGCATCAACCGATTTTGGCGAAAACTTCGATTTCAATGTAACTTTGTACTGGCTATCGATTGGTGTAAACAGTTTTGCTGTACTATCTCTGGTTGTTCCGGTACAGCTATAGCACATAGATATGGACCACCCTGTACACTGAAAAAGACAGTCCCAGCAGTTGATACAGTCGTTAATGATAAATTCTTCATTCAACGGGCAACACCCAAAAAGTTAGCTTACCGCCTCATTCAACGGAAAACACCCAAAAAGTTAGCTTACCGCTTCATTCAACGGAAAACACCCAAAAAGTTAGCTTACCGCTTCATTCAACGCGAAACATCCAAAAAGTTAGGTTACCGCTTCATTGTTTGGGAAACACTCAAAACGTTAGCTTACCGCTTCATTGTTTGGGAAACACCCAAAAAGTTAGCTTACCGCTTCATTGGTTGGGAAACACCCAAAAAGTTAGCTTACCGCTTCATTAAATGAGAATCACCCAAAAAGTTAGCTTACCACTTCATTGTTTGAGAAACACCCAAAAAGTTAGCTTACCGCTTCATTGTTTGAGAAACCCCCAAAAAGTTGGCTTACCGCTTCATTCAACGGAAAACACCCAAAAAGTTAGCTTACCGCTTCATTCAACAGGAAACACCCAAAAAGTTAGCTTACCGCTTCATTCAATGGGAAACACCCAAGAAGTTAGGTTACCGTTTCATTGTTTGGGAAACACCCAAAAAGTTAGCTTACCGCTTTATTGTTTGGGAAACACCCAAAAAGTTAGCTTACCGCTTCATTGTTTGGGAAACACCCAAAAAGTTAGCTTACCGCTTCATTGTTTGAGAAACACCCAAAAAGTAAGCATACCGCTTCATTGTTTAAAAAACACCCAAAAAGTTAGCTTACCGCTTCATTAAATGAGAATCACCCAAAAAATTAGCTTACCGCTTCATTGTTTGAGAAACACACAAAAAGTTAGCTTACCGCCTCTTTGTTTGAGAAACACCCAAAAAGTTAGCTTACCGCTTCATTAAATGAGAATCACCCAAAAAGTTAGCTTACCGCTTCATTAAATGAGAATCACCCAAAAAGTTAGCTTACCGCTTCATTGTTTGAGAAACACCCAAAAAGTTAGCTTACCGCTTCATTTTTTGGGAAACTCCCAAAAAGTTAGCTTACCGCTTCATTGTTTGGAAAACACCCAAAAAGTTAGCTTACCGCTTCATTGTTTGGGAAACACCCAAAAAGTTAGCTTACCGCTTCATTTTTTGGGAAACACTCAAAAAGTTAGCTTACCGCTTCATTGTTTGGGAGACACCCAAAAGTTAGCTTACCGCTTCATTCAACGGAAAACACCCAAAAAGTTAGCTTACCGCTTCATTCCACGGAAAACACCCAAAAAGTTAGCTTACCGCTTCATTGTTTGGGAAACACCCAAAAATTTAGCTTACCGCTTCATTGTTTGGATAACACCCAAAAAGTTAGCTTACCGCTTCATTCAACGGAAAACACCCAAAAAGTTAGCTTACCGCTTCATTCCACGGAAAACACCCAAAAAGTTAGCTTACCGCTTCATTCAACGGGAAACATCCAAAAAGTTAGGTTACTGCTTCATTGTTTGGGAAACACTCAAAAAGTTAGCTTACCGCTTCACTGTTTGGGAAACACCCAAAAATTTAGCTTACCGCTTCATTAAATGAGAATCACCCAAAAAGTTAGCTTACCGCTTCATTAAATGAGAATCACCCAAAAAGTTAGCTTACCTCTTCATTGTTTGAGAAACACCCAAAAAGTTAGCTTACCGCTTCATTTTTTGGGAAACTCCCAAAAAGTTAGCTTACCGCTTCATTCAACGGAAAACACTCAAAAAGTTAGCTTACCGCTTCATTCAACGGGAAACACCCAAAAAGTTAGCTTACCGCTTCATTGTTTGGGAATCACCCAAAAAGTTAGCTTACCTCTTCATTGTTTGAGAAACACCCAAAAAGTTAGCTTACCGCTTCATTTTTTGGGAAACTCCCAAAAAGTTAGCTTACCGCTTCATTGTTTGGGAAACACTCAAAATGTTAGCTTACCGCTTCATAGTTTGGGAAACACTCAAAAAGTTAGCTTACCGCTTCATTGTTTGGGAAACACCCAAAAAGTTAGCTTACCGCTTCATTCTTTGGGAAACACCCAAAAAGTTAGCATACCGCTTCATTGTTTGAGAAACACCCAAAAAGTTAGCTTACCGCTTCATTGTTTGAGAAACACCCAAAAAGTTAGCTTACTGCTTCATTGTTTGAGAAACACCCAAAAAGTTAGCTTACCGCTTCATTCAACGGAAAACACCCAAAAAGTTAGCTTACCGCTTCATTAAATGGGAAACACCCAAAAAGTTAGCTTACCGCTTCATTGTTTGGGAAACACCCAAAAAGTTAGCTTACCGCTTCATTGTTTGGGAAACACCCAAAAAGTTAGCTTACCGCTTCATTGTTTGGGAAACACCCAAAAAGTTAGCTTACCGCTTACCGCTTCATTAATTGAGAATCACCCAAAAAGTTAGCTTACCGCTTCATTGTTTGGGAAACACCCAAAAAGTTAGCTTACCGCTTCATTGTTTGGGAAACACCCAAAAAGTTAGCTTACCGCTTCATTCAACGGAAACCACCGAAAAAGTTAGCTTACCGCTTCATTCAACGGAAAACACCCAAAAAGTTAGCTTACCGCTTCATTGTTTGGGAAACACCCAAAAAGTTAGCTTACCGCTTCATTGTTTGAGAAACACCCAAAAAGTTAGCTTACCGCTTCATTGTTTGGGAAACACCCAAAAAGTTAGCTTACCGCTTCATTGTTTGGGAAACACCCAAAAAGTTAGCTTACCGCTTCATTGTTTGGGAAACACCCAAAAAGTTAGCTTACCGCTTCATTGTTTGGGAAACACCCAAAAAGTTAGCTTACCGCTTCATTAAATGAGAATCGCCCAAAAAGTTACCTTACCGCTTCATTGTTTGAGAAACACCCAAAAAGTTAGCTTACTGCTTCATTGTTTGAGAAACACCCAAAAAGTTAGCTTACTGCTTCATTGTTTGAGAAACACCGAAAAAGCTTGCTTACCGCTTCATTAATTGAGAATCACCCAAAAAGTTAGCTTACCGCTTCATTGTTTGGGAAACACTCAAAAAGTTAGCTTACCGCTTCATTGTTTGGGAAACTCCCAAAAAGTTAGCTTACCGCTTCATTGTTTGGGAAACACCCAAAAAGTTAGCTTACCGCTTCATTGTTTGGGAAACACCCAAAAAGTTAGCTTACCGCTTCATTGTTTGGGAAACACTCAAAAAGTTAGCTTACCGCTTCATTGTTTGGGAGACACCCAAAAAGTTAGCTTACCGCTTCATTCAACGGAAAACACCCAAAAAAATAGCTTACCGCTTCATTCAACGGAAAACACTCAAAAAGTTAGCTTACCGCTTCATTCAACGGGAAACATCCAAAAAGTTAGGTTACTGCTTCATTGTTTGGGAAACACTCAAAATGTTAGCTTACCGCTTCATTGTTTGGGAAACACTCAAAAAGTTAGCTTACCGCTTCATTGTTTGGGAAACACCCAAAAAGTTAGCTTACCGCTTCATTGTTTGGGAAACACCCAAAAAGTTAGCATACCGCTTCATTGTTTGAGAAACACCCAAAAAGTAAGCATACCGCTTCATTGTTTGAGAAACACCCAAAAAGTTAGATTACCGCTTCATTGTTTGAGAAACACCCAAAAAGTTAGCTTACCGCTTCATTAAATGAGAATCACCCAAAAAGTTAGCTTACCTCTTCATTGTTTGAGAAACACCCAAAAAGTTAGCTTACCGCTTCATTTTTTGGGAAACTCCCAAAAAGTTAGCTTACCGCTTCATTGTTTGGGAAACACCCAAAAAGTTAGCTTACCGCTTCATTGTTTGGGAAACACCCAAAAAGTTAGCTTACCGCTTCATTGTTTGGGAAACACTCAAAAAGTTAGCTTACCGCTTCATTGTTTGGGAGACCCCCAAAAAGTTAGCTTACCGCTTCATTCAACGGAAAACACCCAAAAAGTTAGTTTACAGCTTCATTCAACGGTAAACACCCAAAAAGTTAGCTTACCGCTTCATTTCTTGGGAAACTCCCGAAAAGTTAGGTTACTGCTTCATTGTTTGGGAAACACTCAAAACGTTAGCTTACCGCTTCATTGTTTGGGAAACACTCAAAAAGTTAGCTTACCGCTTCATTGTTTGGGAAACACCCAAAAAGTTAGCTTACCGCTTCATTGTTTGGGAGACACCCAAAAAGTTAGCTTACCGCTTCATTCAACGGAAAACACCCAAAAAGTTAGCTTACCGCTTCATTCCACGGAAAACACCCAAAAGTTAGCTTACAGCTTCATTCAACGGGAAACATCCAAAAAGTTAGGTTACTGCTTCATTGTTTGGGAAACACTCAAAAAGTTAGCTTACCGCTTCATTGTTTGGGAAACACCCAAAAATTTAGCTTACCGCTTCATTGTTTGGATAACACCCAAAAAGTTAGCTTACCGCTTCATTCAACGGAAAACACCCAAAAAGTTAGCTTACCGCTTCATTCCACGGAAAACACCCAAAAAGTTAGCTTACCGCTTCATTCAACGGGAAACATCCAAAAAGTTAGGTTACTGCTTCATTGTTTGGGAAACACTCAAAAAGTTAGCTTACCGCTTCACTGTTTGGGAAACACCCAAAAATTTAGCTTACCGCTTCATTGTTTGGGAGACACCCAAAAAGTTAGGTTACCGCTTCATTGTTTGGGAAACACCCAAAAAGTTAGCTTACCGCTTCATTGTTTGGGAGACACCCAATAAGTTATCTTACCGCTTCATTCAACGGAAAACACCCAAAAAGTTAGCTTACCGCTTCATTCCACGGAAAACACCCAAAAAGTTAGCTTACCGCTTCATTCAACGGGAAACATCCAAAAAGTTAGGTTACTGCTGCATTGTTTGAGAAACACCCAAAAAGTTAGCTTACCGCTTCATTGTTTGGATAACACCCAAAAAGTTAGCTTACCGCTTCATTGTTTGAGAAACACCCAAAAAGTTAGCTTACCGCTTCATTCAACGAAAAACACCCAAAAAGTTAGCTTACCGCTTCATTGTTTGGGAAACACTCAAAAAGTTAGCTTACCGCTTCATTGTTTGGGAAACACCCAAATAGTTAGCTTACCGCTTCATTGTTTGGGAAACACCCAAAAAGTTAACTTACCGCTTCATTGTTTGAGAAACACCCAAAAAGTTAGCTTACCGCTTCATTAAATGAGAATCACCCAAAAAGTTAGCTTACCGCTTCATTAAATGAGAATCACCCAAAAAGTTAGCTTACCGCTTCATTCAACGGGAAACAGCCAAAAAGTTAGCTTACCGCTTCATTTCTTGGGAAACTCCCAAAAAGTTAGGTTACTGCTTCATTGTTTGGGAAACACTCAAAACGTTAGCTTACCGCTTCATTGTTTGGGAAACACTCAAAAAGTTAGCTTATCGCTTCACTGTTTGGGAAACACCCAAAAAGTTAGCTTACCGCTTCATTGTTTGGGAGACACCCAAAAAGTTAGCTTACCGCTTCATTCAACGGAAAACACCCAAAAAGTTAGCTTACCGCTTCATTCCACGGAAAACACCCAAAAGTTAGCTTACAGCTTCATTCAACGGGAAACATCCAAAAAGTTAGGTTACTGCTTCATTGTTTGGGAAACACTCAAAAAGTTAGCTTACCGCTTCATTGTTTGGGAAACACCCAAAAATTTAGCTTACCGCTTCATTGTTTGGATAACACCCAAAAAGTTAGGTTACCGCTTCATTGTTTGGGAAACACCCAAAACGTTAGCTTACCGCTTCATTCTTTGGGAAACACCCAAAAAGTTAGCATACCGCTACATTGTTTGAGAAACACCCAAAAAGTTAGCATACCGCGTCATTGTTTGAGAAACACCCAAAAAGTTAGCTTACCTCTTCATTGTTTGAGAAACACCCAAAAAGTTAGCTTACCGCTTCATTAAATGAGAATCACCCAAAAAGTTAGCTTACCTCTTCATTGTTTGGGAAACACTCAAAAAGTTAGCTTACCGCTTCATTGTTTGGGAAACTCCCAAAAAGTTAGCTTACCGCTTCATTGTTTGGGAAACACCCAAAAAGTTAGCTTACCGCTTCATTGTTTGGGAAACACCCAAAAAGTTAGCTTACCGCTTCATTGTTTGGGAAACACCCAAAAAGTTAGCTTACCGCTTCATTGTTTGGGAAACACCCAAAAAGTTAGCTTACCGCTTCATTCAACGGAAACCACCGAAAAAGTTAGCTTACCGCTTCATTCAACGGAAAACACCCAAATAGTTAGCTTACCGCTTCGTTCACCGGGAAACATCCAAAAAGTTAGGTTACCGCTTCATTGTTTGGGAAACACTAAAAACGTTAGCTTACCGCTTCATTGTTTGGGAAACACTCAAAAAGTTAGCTTACCGCTTCATTGTTTGGGAAACATACAAAAAGTTAGCTTACCGCTTCATTGTTTGGGAAACACCCAAAAAGTTAGCTTACCGCTTCATTAAATGAGAATCGCCCAAAAAGTTACCTTACCGCTTCATTGTTTGAGAAACACCCAAAAAGTTAGCTTACTGCTTCATTGTTTGAGAAACACCCAAAAAGTTAGCTTACCGCTTCATTGTTTGAGAAACACCCAAAAAGTTAGCTTACCGCTTCATTGTTTGGGAAACACCCAAAAAGTTAGCTTACCGCTTCATTGTTTGGGAAACACCCAAAAAGTTAGCTTACCGCTTCATTGTTTGGGAAACACCCAAAAAGTTAGCTTACCGCTTCATTGTTTGGGAAACACCCAAAAAGTTAGCTTACCGCTTCATTGTTTGGGAGACACCCAAAAAGTTAGCTTACCGCTTCATTCAACGGAAAACACCCAAAAAGTTAGTTTACAGCTTCATTCAACGGTAAACACCCAAAAAGTTAGCTTACCGCTTCATTTCTTGGGAAACTCCCGAAAAGTTAGGTTACTGCTTCATTGTTTGGGAAACACTCAAAACGTTAGCTTACCGCTTCATTGTTTGGGAAACACTCAAAAAGTTAGCTTACCGCTTCACTGTTTGGGAAACACCCAAAAAGTTAGCTTACCGCTTCATTGTTTGGGAGACACCCAAAAAGTTAGCTTACCGCTTCATTCAACGGAAAACACCCAAAAAGTTAGCTTACCGCTTCATTCCACGGAAAACACCCAAAAGTTAGCTTACAGCTTCATTCAACGGGAAACATCCAAAAAGTTAGGTTACTGCTTCATTGTTTGGGAAACACTCAAAAAGTTAGCTTACCGCTTCATTGTTTGGGAAACACCCAAAAATTTAGCTTACCGCTTCATTGTTTGGACAACACCCAAAAAGTTAGCTTACCGCTTCATTCAACGGAAAACACCCAAAAAGTTAGCTTACCGCTTCATTCCACGGAAAACACCCAAAAAGTTAGCTTACCGCTTCATTCAACGGGAAACATCCAAAAAGTTAGGTTACTGCTTCATTGTTTGGGAAACACTCAAAAAGTTAGCTTACCGCTTCACTGTTTGGGAAACACCCAAAAATTTAGCTTACCGCTTCATTGTTTGGGAGACACCCAAAAAGTTAGGTTACCGCTTCATTGTTTGGGAAACACCCAAAAAGTTAGCTTACCGCTTCATTGTTTGGGAGACACCCAATAAGTTAGCTTACCGCTTCATTCAACGGAAAACACCCAAAAAGTTAGCTTACCGCTTCATTCCACGGAAAACACCCAAAAAGTTAGCTTACCGCTTCATTCAACGGGAAACATCCAAAAAGTTAGGTTACTGCTGCATTGTTTGAGAAACACCCAAAAAGTTAGCTTACCGCTTCATTGTTTGGATAACACCCAAAAAGTTAGCTTACCGCTTCATTGTTTGAGAAACACCCAAAAAGTTAGCTTACCGCTTCATTCAACGAAAAACACCCAAAAAGTTAGCTTACCGCTTCATTGTTTGGGAAACACTCAAAAAGTTAGCTTACCGCTTCATTGTTTGGGAAACACCCAAATAGTTAGCTTACCGCTTCATTGTTTGGGAAACACCCAAAAAGTTAACTTACCGCTTCATTGTTTGAGAAACACCCAAAAAGTTAGCTTACCGCTTCATTAAATGGGAAACACCCAAAAAGTTAGCTTACGGCTTCCTAAAGTGGGAAGCACCCTAAAAGTTAGCTTACCGCTTCATAAAGTGGGAAACACCCGAAAAGTTAGCTCACCGCTTCATAAAGTGGGAAACACCCAAAAAGTTAGCTCACCGCTTCATAAAGTGGGAAACAACAAAAAAGTTAGCTCACCGCTTCATAAAGTGGGAAACACCCAAAAAGTTAGCTCACCGCTTCATAAAGTGGGAAACAACAAAAAAGTTAGCTCACCGCTTCATAAAGTGGGAAACAACAAAAAAGTTAGCTTGCCGCTTCATATAGTGAAAGACATCTAAAAAGTGTGTATACCGCTTCTCAAAATTGGTCACACCCAAAAACCATATTTTACACCTAAAAGCCCTATATGACTATCTTATTCAATATAAAGTGGAAGCGGTGTAAAATATTTTTTACTATCCCGCTGACAAACTTCTAGAAGCGATGTAAGATATTTTAGTACCCAAAACCCAATTTTCATATCTTATTGCTTATAAAGTGAGCGCGCGTTATCTCCGAAAGGGGTGGGGTGACCACGCCCATTTTAAATAGGGTTCCTAAATAGGTCGAGATGAGTGCAAATACGAGGTTTCATCTTAATCGGTCAATGCCTTCAAGAGTTATGGTGTTCACATACGTTCACACCGCTTCATATAAAAGGCATCCGAAATTGTGAATATACCGCTTCCCAAAAGTAGACACACCCAAAAATTATATTTTGCATCTAAAAACCCTATTTGACTGTCTTATTCGACATAAAGTGGAAGCGGTGTACAATATGTTTTACTATAACGCTAACAAACTACTAGAGGAGGTGTAAGATATTTTAGTACCCATTTTCAAATCGTATTGCTTATAAAGTGAGCGCGCGTTATCTCCGAAAGGGGTGGGGTGACCACGCCCATTTTAAATAGGTTCTTAATTAGGCCGAGATGAGTCCAAATCTGAGGTTTTATCCAAAGCGGACAAAGCCTTCAGGAGTTATGGTGTTCACATGTGTTCACATACGTACGTACTTACGGACAGACAACACGGTTCCATAAGTGAGCCTCTGGCTCGCTAAAAACTGGAAAAATATAATCGTGGAAACCCATACAAAAAAGTGCCAGTAAAACTATAAAAGAAGAAGTTTATTTTGGAAGCGAAAGTGTTTCATTGTACCATATCAAATTTATCTTTTACAAAATTCTTCTATACACATTTTTACTTCATTTTTCTTCTGTTTCCTTTCAAAATAAACTTGCTTTTTTATAAGGATTTCTACGATTATTTTTTCCCAGTTTTTATCTTTGTATTTCAGATTCTCCATTCTGGTGGAAAAATGTGGTTGGGATTTTAAAAATAAGAGAGTGAAATCGATGTCATGAAAAGTTTCGTGATATCGCATGGAGAAGGACAGCAACTGCCATGTCGGAGTCTGTTGGAAATTAGAGAAATACCCGAAATAAAAGTGAAAATAAGCACCTACAATGAAAAATGACACCATTGAACCGCAGCATTATTATCATTATTGAGTGGAGAAAAGGTTGAAGAATCAATATATACATCTGCAATGGCGTGTTTCAAACGCTGCAGCGATGTGAGCGCTCCTGTACTAAGACTCTTTTGGCGATCTCCAACGGGATCCACCTGGTTAAGCAGGAATCATTGTGCAAAAAACCTAATTGTCCCAGTGCTTTTACTACTGTTGCTCCAATGTCACTACTCGAGTTCCGACTTTAATGTGGTACTCCCGGAAATTTGTTCTGTTGCCGACCCTGTCAATGTTAACATGACATGGATACGCGAAATGGTTCACCTGGGAATACGAGATGAGCAAGCAGAACTTTCTCTTAATATCTTGGGACCTGAAGGTAACTGAACACTAAACAGCACATGTATCTACTATTTGTTTAGAGTTTTTACGAGCTCGATCTATTATAATCAGATCCCGGATATTTATTTATTAAAACTTCGAAAATATGTGCTTAAAAACGGCGAAATATGTGCTAAAAACAGCAAAATATGTGCTGAAAATCAGCTAAATATGTATTTATTACGTCCTATAAAGGGCAAAATATGTTCTACCATACAAATAATATTTTCTAAAATTTAAATTTTGGTAAAAATAGGAAGTGGAACAAGTAATGTTGCATTTTTTCGATAATATAATAAAATCGTTTGAGTATTTTTTAAATGCTATTTTAGGTCACATGACCAATTATTTTCCTTAAATTACTGATTTTTTTCATTTTTAACGTCACGTGACAGCCTAAAAAGCCAAAATAAATATGTGCTAAACATTTTTTTATTCCTAAATATGTTAGTAAATATTTTTTTATATAAAAAAATATTTTACAAAATGTTACATTCTTTTATTCTCGAAATATTTTTTTATATGTGACACATTTTTTTTCCTATGAGGTCCACTGATACCCAAACGCATAGATACAAAGTCTCAGAGAGCTACGAGCAACCACTGTGAATATGTTAATACATACATATCCTGGGTCTGATTATAATCATTTCTTCAATACAATTACAATCAACTTTAATTTAAGGCACATAAATACCATCAATGAGCAGTTTAATGCTGTATTTGTTGGGATGGATGTCAGAAAACCGTAAAAGTAAGCTACCCAGGCAGGTGTCAAACCTGCATCCATTCATGCCCCTATGCTTTGGTCACGTTGGAGCACCTTTTCGACCGAAATTTAATGATGTGATGTGTGATCTGAGATCACTGTGGAAAAGAGTGATGTGATGTGTGATTAAAGATAACAGTGAAACAGAGTGAGGTGATGTGTGATGTGAGATGGGAACAAAAATGGTTAATCTTAACTGACAACGAAAAGTAGTAAACTTTGGGGAGAATTCTTAACCCTTCTTTTTTTATTAGAATGACCAGAAATCAGTACACTTTTCTCCGGACAGCGGAGCAAATAGCCATGGGTTGCTATGTACTCCCTAGAGGTAAATTGAAATTACTATGGAGCAAAGGAAATTGTTTGGGGTAGGCTGTGCTGAATAAAATAATATTCAGATGCCCATCTGCGGACTCATTTTTCTGCTTGAAGCCCTTCTGTGAATGTGACAATAATGACATTTACACAATTTTTAATGAATATGCAAGTTGCTATTATAATTTATTGTTCAATTAAATACAAGTAATGTATACTGTATAATAAAATACATACTTTAGGTTGCCAATATACATATGTTGCACAAATTAGTTATGCTTAGCCAGGGTAGTTGTTACGTAGCTAACTACCTATATGATATACTGTGAAACTGATTAAATAAAAATATGATGTTTAGTTCAAATTATTATCTGAAAATGCAAGGATGAATCTCGGGGTTAGTTCTCGCCATACAAGGAAATAACTGCCAGTGCTTCAACACAAAAAATTCATAATAACAAACTGATTTACTATTGCCCAAATTTATCCACGATACAACTCAAAATCAAATGCACAAACGATAAATCAAAATGAGTTCAAAAATAATAATATTCAAGGATCAGACTCAAAATTATTGTAATTGTAAGAGATTACAATTTTCCTTTACAGTGGAACAAAGAAGAAAACGTAATTTTAATAGACGATTTGAATTCACGGATTGGAAAAGAATTTCAGGTAAGCTGTCAAGAAAGAAACTCTCAAGGACGAAAAGTGCAATAAACGAGGGAAACAGTTAACAAAATATATTAACTAGCATAATCTACAAAAACTAAATGGGAATACAAAAGGCGATAATACAATAGATGACTGCACATTTATTAATATGAATGGACAAGGTGTAATTGATATATGCATTATAAACAGAGAAATTACTTCATTAATTAAAGATTTTGAAGTTCTGCCTATATCAGAGTACTCAAAACACTTACATATTATAGTAATATGATATAAAAAGGAAAGCAATCTATTTGAAGGAAAGAAACGTATTCAATACATTAAGATTAATTATGATAATATTCATGCCTTTCAAGAAGAAGTAGACAACAAATTATACAGTCTAGAAGGAGAAGTGAACTATGAACAAATTGTCAATGCAATAAAAGGAGCAGCACCACTTTTTGGGTTCGTAAAACATAGAATACTACAACAGAATACAATACAATACCCTAGATACATCAATACTACCTGCAAAGCTATGAAAAAGGAAACAAGAATAGCATACAAGAATTATAAAAGATCGACCAATGAGATTACGACATTCAGGGAAAAATACCTAAGAAGTAAAGCTCAATATAGTAAATATAAAACAGATTGTAAGACGGAATATCTCATTAAAATCAGAACCGACCTGACCGATTCTCAAAAAGCCTATTCCATTCTGAGCAGCAATGTCATATTATAGAAGAAATATAACTATGCTAATCCCATATCACCAAAACAATTCAAGGAGCATTTCAATAAAATATACTCGGCCAGCCTGATTAATAAATTAGAACCAGACGGCGGAGGTAAAACAGAAGACACCTCCTTAGATAGAGAAGTTGACTTGGTAGAAATTAATGTCACTATCAAAAACTTATCAAAAGGAAATGCTCCTGGGAACGACGAAATACCTAATGACGTTTTGAAGCAATCGTCCTTAAACTTACGGCTGCTTATATTGGATTGTTTTAATGAATACTGGCGTAAAGAAAGTATCCCCAATTCATGGACGGAAATTGCGATCGCACCTATACACAAAAAGGCTGATGCAGATGACCCAAAGAATTATCGAACTAATACTAAATTATTTACTTCTTTAATTAGCCAAAGATTGAGTGACTGGTGTGAAAGAAATAAAAAAATATCAGAATATCAAGCTGCATACCGCCCAGGAAGAGGATGTGATTTTTGCACTTAATTCTCTAATACAGAAATCCTTCTAAGAAAGGGAAATTATTTGCCCTCTACATTGACCTGACTTCTGCATTTGACTCAATTTGTAGAATCAGACTGTGGAGAAAATTAGCTAACATAGGAGTCTCTACAAAATTCATTTCAATAGTGAAAAACATTTACGCTGGTGTGACAGCAAAAATTCGGACAGAAATAAATGAAAGTGACTTCTTCCCCATAAATTCTGGCTTATTGCAAGGTGAGACACTGTCCAGTAAATTATTTACCCTCTATATAAATGATATTATTGAAATTCTTGAGGAATCCAAAATACCTGGCATTAACATCAATGCTAACATTGATGTTAATGCACTGCTATACAGCGACGACATTGTCTTGATGGCTCATAATGCTGTTCACCTACAAGAAAAGATTAATGTACTTATTGTGAACATGGCTCAGACAAAAAAATAGTCTACCGAAAAGAGAAAGGACTCAAAGTAGTACCAAGACTGTTCTGGGATGAAAATTCATATCGAAGTTGTAGATTCGTATATCTATTTAGACGTTCCCTTCTATGTACACTATAACTTAGAAAAGACTTTACATAAGAATATATTTATAAAGTATTTGCTTTATAAATAAGCAAATAAAAAAGCAAATACTTTATAAATATATCACATCAGGCTCTCTCATGTTTATTTCAGACATTCTATAGAGCAAAAATGCAAACATTCAACAGCCACTACAAACTTTTTCAATTTCTAATTCGCTCAGTGCTAACCTACTGTGTACAAATCTGGGATCTTCATTACTTGAAAGATTTTTCAAATGAACTTTTTGAGAAGGCTCTTTAATGTTCCAAAATGGAATCCAAGATGGGCATTCAGATTGGAAACATTAGTGAAGCCAAATCAATTATATCTAATAAAAAACACTATTATATTCTGGCAAAAAGTAAAGTAAAGTAAAGTAAAGTTGCCACATAATAGATTACTTTTTATCAATTGTATGTTGTTCTAAAAACGAATAGTAGCAAAGCAAAGGCAAAATACAATTGGTACTCCCAACTTAAAGCATTGATTGATAACTATAATATTGATACATATTTAGATGTACACAATGAAAGTTATTACTGAAAATCGATAAATACTATGAAATATGTAGTTTGCAAAATACGTTGCGACATTCAAAGTGATGATATGCGAAAAACGAATGCCTTGCATGTGTATGCTGCTAATAAGACTCATGTATTGCCCCAGAACAATTTAAATTTGAAACAATCATGGAATATAGCTAGGAATATATTTCAATTGCGAATAAATGTTTGTCTAATAACTGTAAGAAGTAAAATCTTGAAGTTAAACTCTCTCGAAAATTTTTATTTCCAGTTTGTGCTCTGTGCCTGATGCCTGTATGAAATGTGGTCTACAACAGCCTGAAAATATGAATCATGTTATGTTTGTCTGTCCTTTCTATTGTAGATCAGACTTATTGTTAAATAATATTAGATATTATGATGATATACATCTTAATTTATCAAAATGTCAAATGAAATCATTGTTTTTTGGATTAATGTTGAAAAATCTCGGACTAAGTAAACCGAGTGTATGAATTTATTATTTTAGAATTACAACTCTATATATTGAAAATTGAATGTAATGGATGTAAAGGCTATGACCGAAATTCATCTAAATAATAATAATAATTACAGGAACTTCTTTTATGGCGTGTTCAAAGCCCGTGGAAATCATGTTAACTACTTTTTAATCTTTCCACCGTTCAATTACAGCTCCGTTACTTGAATATACAAGGACATCTCCATTTTTCGATTTTTCGGTCATTTCAAACTTTGGAAGATTCTTTATGTTGAGCTTCATGGTTCCACATACTTGAGTTTGCTTCCGGCTAAATGCCACTGCCAAATTTCGAAAGTTAAAGAAATTATCACAGTAAACAACGTGACTATTCATGAAATAGTTTTCAACAAGCTCAATGACAATTGCTCCTCCATAGCCGAAATCAATCGGGAAAGCCTCAGACTTCGCATATTTTACAGTTGAGTATGAATCCAGTTGTGACGTCAACTAATCTCCAAAGTTATTGATACCAAATCTTGATCTTTTTGATGGAATATATTGGCGAAAAAGTATTCTTCCCTTAAATAGGATTAAAGATTCATCTACATATAGTTTTCTTAGCGGTGTTAGCAAACTTGAAAATATAAATCTCTAATTTTGTGGAGTCTGTCTCCATTTTGTTGTAATGCATTATTAGAAAAATGCATGTATCGCAATATTTCAAAATAGCGATTTGATGGCATAATTGCTGGAACGATTGTTTTTCTGCGTGAGCTATTTTTCCTCCAGTAGTGCCGTTGTTATGGCTTTTTGTCTGTAGCGTCAATGATATGACTGCGAATGTGGACTGTATAATTTTAATATAGATTTTATTAACATAAATTCAAGTAATTTCAATGGAAAACTTATGACAACTTGGCTACGAATGACGGTTGACTAGTGACAACTTCTTCCTAGAGAAGCTACTACAAATCTCCTTGACTGTCGACTTGCTCATTACTACTAACTCAAACTTAGTTATAATTTACATTTGTTTTGACATAACATTCTTTCCATTTGTAACTACGGTAAATTCAAATATACGTAAAAATAAGAATAATACTTCCGTTACTAACATATCGCCCCCGTAGAAAGATCCTAATCTTTCTATTGAATTTGACCTATTACAAATGAACAACAATTCTAATTCAATGGTAACAAACATAATTTTACAATGGGACGTTTCACAATTCCATGAATTATTTTCAAACTAACTACACGAACAATATTATCCTTTCCAGGATGCACTTCAACAACTCTACCCAAATTCCATTTTGCTGGGGGTAGTTGATCATCTTTGATTAGCACTAAATCGTTGATTTTAAGATTTAGAGTTTTCTTTGTCCATTTTGGTCGCTGTTGTCGACGGGATAGATATTCCACTCTCCAGCGTTTCCAAAAGTCTTGAGATAAGCGTTGAATTAACTGCCAGCGAGACAACCTATTTAGTTTCAGATGACACAAATCAGGTTCTGGAATGATTGTTAGATTCTCTCCTATTAAGAAATGAGCTGGAGTTAGTGCATTAAGATTGTCAGCATCTGTAGACAATTCACAAAGCGGTCTGGAATTTAAGCACGCTTCAACTTGACATAATGTGGTTGTCATTTCTTCAAAGGTCAAAATGCTTGCTCCAAGAACACGACGAAGATGATATTTTACAGATTTGATGCCAGCCTCCCATAGTCCCGCAAAATGTGGAGAATAAGCAGGGACGTGATGCCAGTTGATACCATCTTGAGCAAGAAAATCACTAATCATTTTATTTCAAGTTGCTTTTGCCAGTTGATGCATATCTTTCAATTCAGAGGATGCTCCAACAAATGTTGTACCGTTGTCGCTGTATATGTCACTACATTTTCCACGACTCGCTATAAATCGCTTCAAAGCAGCAATAAAAGAATCGCTAGTTAGGTCACTAACTACTTCCAGATGAATTGCTTTAGTAGTAAAACAGATGAAAATACAAATGTAGCCTTTCGTAATTTGTCTTCTCGTTCACGTCCATTCAGTACACGCAAAGAAATAGGACCAGGATAATCCACTCCAGTACGAATGAATGGTCGACATGGCTCGATTCGACTTAATGGTAAATCATCAGCTGCTGTCAAGTATCTGCTTTATGACGAAAACACGTTATACATTTATGTACAATTTGACGAACTAAGTTTCTTCCATTAAGAATCCAGTATTTCTGCTGCAGAGGCGAAAATAACAATCTTGGGCCAGCGTGCCACAAACGTAAACGTTCGCTTTTAACAATTAAAGTTGTAAACTCGTTTTTATGAGGAAGTATTATCGGGTGTTTTCTCTCGAATGACAGTGACGAATGACGTAATCTTCCTCCAACTCGCAGTAATCCTTTTTCATCCACGAATGGATTTAGCGATAAAAACTCCATTGTCAAGTTTTTTCTTGACAATGGAGTATTTTCAAGACAAGCTTTAATTTCCTTTTGAAATGTATAATTTTGCACATGTTGAATTAATTTGATAATTGCTTCTTGTCGTTCGCTTGTGGAGAAACAGGGACTGTTGATTCTTACAGCTCCTTTTCTTGAATGATGAATAAATCGAAGACAATAGCAAGTTACCAATACTAGTTTAAGCAATGTAGAAGAGCCTTTGAATAACTCAAAAGTATCAGTGGTTTTGACATCCACATTTGCAGTTAAACACGATACAGTATTTCTTTGTTCAACAAAAGCCAGTTCTTCAGTTTCAGTTTTGTTTGTAATTTTCCAAGTAGTTACATCATGATAGAACCAGGTAGGGCCTTTCCACCATAATTCGTAATCATTAAGATCCTTGGGGTAAATTCCTCGAGATGCAACATCAGCTGGGGTTTCTTCAGACACGACATGATTCCACTGCTCAGGAGGAATTAAATCTTGTATTTCAGAGACACGATTGGCGACAAATGTTTTCCATCTGTTTGGATGTCCAATTAGCCATGAAAGAACAATTGTTGAATCTGTCCATGCATGAGTAGTTATGTTTTCCAACTTCAATGATAACTTCACAGTTGACATGAGTCTTGCTAACAATAAAGCACCACACAGTTCCAGTCTAGGTAGAGAGATTTGTTTGATTGGAGATAAATTCGTCTAAGCTTGGGTTCCAATGAATTCCAAGTGTTTTTACAGAATTATCCAAATTTAAATGCAAAGGTTTTTTGACTTCTCTGTATTCAGCAGGAAGGGAATCCAACAGCTCAGTTTTGTTTGAAGTCCAATTCCTGAGTAGGGATGTCATCTGCTCCGGAAATTAAATCGTCGACGTAAAAGTCACGAAGAGCAATGTCAGATGCCAAAGGAAACTACTCCTTTTCAGTAATTGCCAACTATTGTAGTCACTTTATAGCTGTATGGAGCTGATGATGTTCCATATGTAACTGAGTAGTCGACAATCTTGAATGGGCAAATCTGGTGATTTTCTCCAAACTATTCTTTGAAAATCATCTTTGTGCATTAGTATTTGCCGATACATTTTCGCAATGTCCGCCGTGTATGCAATTCAGTGAGTGCGAAATCGTAAAATGATTGAAAACAAATCTTCTTGAATAGTAGGTCCAACCATTTGTACTTCGTTCAAAGATGTTTGATTAGTTTTCTTGGTTCCGTCAAAAACTACTCTTAACTTTGTAGTTGTACTGCTTTCATGTACTACTCCATGATGTGGAAGATAGTACTGCTTGTTACTTGTTTTAACTAATTTTTCATTCGGAATCAATTCCATGTGTGCAAGATTCAGATATTCTTCTATGAATTGATTATAGGTAGCTTTTCTCTCCGGATTCTTTTCCAAACTTCGTTCAACTTGCTTTAATCTTGAAATAGCGCTTTCCCTAGTGTTTCCAAAATTGAAATTTCCGTTTTCCTTGAATGGGAAACGAACAACAAATTTTCTTGATGAATCTCGTGAGTAGGTAGAGAGAAAATGAGCCTCACACTGTTTTTCTTCTTGTGAAAATGCTTGTTCTCCAGTTGCAACTTCCTCAATTCTCCAGAACTGTTGAAGTGGATTATCTATATTGAAATGTACATGATTTGATACAATTTCTGCTTTCTTTTCCCATATCTGATTGCTAATAGTTCCTTTCAAGATCCAACCAAAAACTGTATTGAATGCTACAGGTGATCTTGGTTTTCCGCGAATAATACCACTGAGCATTAAATCAGGATAGATGTTACTTCCAAGTAAAATATCTATGTCATTTTTCTGGTAATAGAGAGGATCAGCCAAAGTTAGATTTTTCAAATGTGACCATGACATATTCTTGATTGTATACGTAGGTAGTTGGCTTGTAACTTTAGGAAAAATATACGTATCCATCGGAGCTTTGAATTCAGAGGTAGTTGATTGTAATTGCAGATTTACAATATTTCGAGCAGTTGCGTCTGATAATGCAATTCCATGAAACGGGAGATTTTCCGATTTTCGAGATAGACCAAGACGTTGAATACAAGCTTCTGAGATGAAACTTGCTTGAGATCCATCATCAAACGATGCTCGATACTTGAGTAATTTGCCAAACTTATCTTGAACATACACGACTGCAGTTGATAAGAGAACTTGTGATTCCACCTTTTCCTTGCTAACATGATGTGTTACAACAGGAGGAGATGAAAATAGTTCACTTAATATGGGTTTTTAGTGCCTGGATACTTTATTTATTACGTTCAAAGGGTCATCTTTAGGTGGATGTTGCTTCCCATTGCGTCCGACATACGACTCGCCACAGTTCTTAAATCGTTTAGCTATGACTATGACATCTTTAGTACTGGCAATATTTGCAGGCCTTTTTTTGTATGAGTTAATGTGACTGACTCGATTAAATGTTATTTTAATACTATTGTTCATGTTGAAATTTTTGTCACTGAAAAGAACTTCAGTATGTTACAAAAACTGATTTCAAATTACCTACGATTTTTAAAAGTGGAGTTTTTACCGCCATTAGATTTTCACCCTAAGCGAAACCTTGACTTTTCCCTTGACAACTCAAAATTTAATTAATTAATTTTTAATTATTAATTCGAGAAATTCGCTACGTTCTTTTTCACAGTTACACCTCAATTAGTCTCTTATACAACAATGTCAACAGCTTCTTCAGGAAACACATTTTTCAATATTTGTAGTTCAGTTAGTGATGAGATGCATCATGAATGCAGATTTCTGCAAAAGTAAAAGCAGATGTAATGGGCTTATGTAAAATGTGTTTATATTATTTACTGTGCACTGACTGATGATAAATATGCGAAATATTTAAAAATGAAACAAGATATCTTAATGTTTAATTACAATGACGAGAAAATAACTCAAAACAATCTACTTTTAAAACCCAAATGTTTGGTGCACATTATTACTGTACCTCCATCTTCGAGGAAACTTTATTATATTATATAGCTGGATATTATATAGTTCAATTATAGTTGGATATTATTGAGCTGCCATCACTGTCATTGGTTGTACTTTCACTGCTCGTTTAACTGGTATCACTGTTCGTAGTTTCACTGATCATCAGAGGTCGAAATTACGGCTCACGGCTCAGTCGTTGAGCCGTGAGCGGGGCTCAACTCATGGCTCATTTTGGAGTCAGCCATGACGACTTGATAAATGAGCCATGAGCCGTTTGAGTGAGCCCTCAGGTTATGAAAAATGAGCCGAGTGACTGAGCCTTGAGGTTTTGAAAAATGAACCGCGAGCCGAATAGGTGAGCCCTGAACCGAGTGAGAGTGCCGTGGGGTTTTGATGACTGAGCGGAGAGCCGAGTGAGCGAGCCGTGAGGTTTTGATGAATGAGCCATGACCCGAGTGAGCAAGCCGTGAGGTTTTGATGAATGAGCCGTGAACCGAATTAGTGAGCCGTAAGGCGCTGCTGCTCAAAACTCATTTACATTGCGATCTCTACACAGAAAAACTACAAGCAGAAAAAATAAAATCAAACAGAGAGGAAGTCAACATGCAAAATATGTTGCTTTATCGTCACTATTGAGAACGACACCTGAAGTTATCAATTACTTCTTAACTGGAGGATTTATTGGGATGGACTGCCCCATCGCCATTAATATTTTTATTGGCAAAGGTTTCAAGCCATTTCATCGAGAATAACAAGTGCCATTTTCTGTTTATAAAGTGTTGACCCTAAGTCAAGCATCATATGGAAATAACATTACTTGTGGCCACACGTTACGCATTAGTTAGGAATCATTCTTTTATCACAAGTTACGAATGTCTTTACATTTCAAGCCTAATGATATTTCCCTATGATGCGTGACTTGTGGTGTATCCGTAATATTAATTCCCTATGATGCGTAACTTGTGGGCACACGGAATGTTAATTCCCCATGATGCTTGACTTCTGGCCAACACTGTACATAGTAATAAAATGTTTAATTGCACTACCACAGGCATATCCAAGACAAATTTAACTTTCATCTTATAATTCATATTTATGTAGCAGTGTTTCACACTCCAACATAGTGTACTTACTTAAAAAGGTTTATTCATTTATGCGGATTGTAAAGTCATTTCAAATACGTTCAGTTAATGATGCTACACAGTGTGTACTGGCATACCTATCTAGTATGGACCTATCACCTATAATGATTGGTTCATACTAGATCTTGATCTTGATTCGACAGTAATGTTGGCAATTAACAGTACAAATTTAATTATGAAAATATTCAAAAACTGAAAAGTAAAATTACGAGCTGTTTGCATTTCTGCTACGAACGTGTCTCGTTCTCAACTCTAACTACTCCTTTCTTCCTTCCTGATCTACCTGTTTTTCTTCGGCGTCTTCCCAGAGCTCCCTCATTAATATCTAAGACATATTTCTCTTAAGTACAGGGTGTTATGAATGTTATGGGTGTCACATGAAACCGACAAACACTTAGACGATAGCGTGAGATCAATTTTTAATTCCATAAAAGTAAATGGCGTAACGGTAGACCCAATCTTTCGTCTCGGTACCCCAAGAAAAAACCCACGGCCAGTTAAAATTAAGTCTTTAAAAGATGCACCTTACTACAATAACATCTTCCTCAGTGAAGACTTGCCCCTGGAAATCAGGAGATCCAGAGGAATTCTGAGGAAACCTCGAACGCAGGCGGAATCAGAAGGTCAAGCTACATGGAGACACACTGTACGTGAATGACGAAAACCCTATTTTACGGCAGAGCAGAGAGTGGACTAATCACTTTCCCTAAACAAGTATACTTCTACAGACTACAAAATGAAAAGCAATTTATCTCTCAAAATAAAAAATCCACCGGAGTACCTCCTGGCAAGCATTGCGTTTTTAGCTACTGTGCAACTTCAGAAAAAGGCGAAGAAGACTTCCAACCTTTAATTACATATATGCAGAAAATCCAGCATCACGACGCAATTGTAATGGGAGACCTAAACGCAAGATTAGGTCTCTCTCAATTTAATCCAAAAACAAAAGAGGATTGGAGTTCAAAAAGACAATAAACAAAACATGGGAAATTTGCAACGGAAATTTTGAAGGAGACATTAACGGCAACTACACATTTACCAATCGGAACGGATCAAGTTTAGTCGACCTAGCGATGGCATTTAAACACATATACAGCAGAATTCAAAATTTCACAGTGCAAGAAAACTCTTTAGGATATCATTTTCCAATATTGCTAACACTAAACGGTCAAAATTCAGTGCTGCAAAACACCAAGTCAATTAGAAAAATAATCAAGTGGAAAGAAGAAAATAAGGAAACTTTTTCAAGAATACTGAAGAGCGTTGCTAGAAATCTGACCCGCACAACAGCAAACCTGAATCTATTATGCGCGAATATTTACGAAGCTGCAAAACTTAGTCGAATGAAAACAAACGTAATACTACCTACCATACATCACAGACCACCTTGGGTAGATGACGAGTATCTCAAATGCAAAAGAAAACCAAAGTCATCGTTGCGACATTTTAGAACTACATTAAATGACTTCCTGAAATATTCAAATGCAATACACAACTATTTAAATAACAGGGATATCTTTCAAAAAGTAACCCAAAAAAATCTGCGTTCTTCGATGAAATGTATAATAAAATTCTTAGCAGCAGAAGACTAGAAGGCATCTGGGACTCAATTGCCATTTTTCGATGCTAAGGAAAAATCAAGATATGCGGAGACATTGATATGAAAACTTGGCATGCTCATTTTAGTAATATCTACTCAGGTAAGCTAAGCCAAAACACCGATGTGCCACAAAATATCAACATGAGCACGACAGAAACTAAGGTTTAGGGTCCAATAAACATGTTTGAACTAAACATCGCTATTAAAAATTATCAAACAACAAAGTACCCGGAGGCGATGGAATTCCTAATGAGGTCTGGTAATCACTTCCACTGGAATCGAAAAGTGAACTTCTAGAAGGATTTAATAATATCTAAGTCAACCCTGAAGAGTATGCCTACAAATTGGGGAGAAGTCACTATAATACCAATCTTCAAAAAAGGAAACCCTTCTCTCCCTGAAAACTATCGGCCCAGAAAACTATCAAAACTATCCTTAGTAAATACCGTAACTAAACTCTTCACTTCTATATTGACAAATCGATTAGACTCGTGGTGTTCGGATAACAACAAGTTATCAGAATGCCAAGCGGGTTTTAAAAAGAATACTGGCTGTGAAGAACAAGTATTTATTTTGCAATCCGCCATTCAGCAACAACTTAGCCTTAAATATGGAACGCTTTTTAGTATATTCCTTAGTATAAACCGTATGACGTTGCTGAAATGAGCCATGAGCCGCTACGGTTCAATACTCACGGAAATTTCGACCTCTGCTGCCCATTGAACTGGTATCATCGCTTTCCGCATCCGGTATTTCATCGCCAAACGCTTATATCCTGAGATCTTGCTTTTCTAAAATTAAACTTGATATCATGAATTAAGTTTACTAGAACTGCTTAAAATACGTCTTTGGAATACGAGTCATCGACAAACAATGATAAAAAGTGCAATTGCATTACGATTGCGTATCATATTCAGTGAAAAAGAATTAAAAAAGGAGCATGACATAAAATGCTGGGAAGTTTATATCCCACTCCATAGCACCGCAGCCGAATACTTTGGGAAATACATTTTCCACTCCGTAGTTTAACATGCAAATATCTGGTATATATATGCCAGTGCGCTGTTTAGTATATATTTTGCTGGGAAATAAACTTCCCGTTCCGCAGAAAAGGTTTAAACCACGTTTGGTGGTTGATTTTCAATACAAATCAACTATACCACGTAATAAAAATTCCGCTACATCTGCAGATGTAACAGATGTCGATTAAATGAAGGTCGAGAATAAACAAGGTTGTGCAAATTGTCAGAGAAAATTCCTTAAAAATTTTGGATTACCTTACACCGTAGTAAGGGTATAGCAAAACATGATGCTGTAAAATGCTTATCATTATCAGGCTACAAAATTTAAAGACAGCAAAAATGGCAAAATTAATTTTTAGGCAAGGTGTGTCAAGCGAAATGTCAGAAACAGGGGTGTTTGCTGTCTTGACACAAACAAAATCTTTCAATGATGATTATTGCAGAATTGGGTATGATAATTATAATAGGCAGTCTAACATACTTCTTTCCCTTATGGATTGGTCAGTTCAGCTAAAACGAACTATTGATATTGATACGAGTAGAAGAGGAGCAAGTCATTATTATTTCGTAGTAAATCAATTTGGAGTGCTTTCTTGCGCTGCTACGTTTATTGATGTGTTTTAAATCACAAATAAGCGATTACAAACTATAATCTGTAATAAAAGAAAATCGGACTTTTGACTCCAGAGCTGTAAGAATATAGTAGAATTTATACTTTATGTTTGTCACGCTTTATGACTATTTTAAGTTTGGACTTCTTTCTTTAAAACGGAGATCTGCAAAGATCTTATCTAGAACCAGATCTCAATCCTTCAAAAACGTTTCCAATGCTTGTTGGAAAATATGGAGATTATTTAGTAATTTTGAAAATATGTACAATAATCTCTTTAGAGAAACAAAACTGTAAACTTATGGAATTTTTTCAAAATTGCTCACAAATTGATTTTACAGGCATACATAAATAAATACATAAACATATATTATTACGTATTTCAAAAGCAACTCTTTAGTTTAAATCATTACCTTTGAAATGCCTTGTCCCAAAAAAGCAAATAAGCACTTGCTTACAAAAACTTGTATTTGAACGATACGGAATTCGAATAGTAAGGAAAACTTAAGGGTATAGTAATATATACTTACTATAGATAAACTTTAGTAAGGATTTCCTCAATTATGTAATATTAATTGTTTATTTACTCATAAATTAATTGTATGTAAAATTATTGTGCCTGCTTTTTCTGGATGGTAAATGATCGTTTCACTTAATTTCAATTCTTTTGATGCATATATAGAAGTCTGTGATGGAAGCAATGGTCTACTTAAGTTCTTAGCTATGATACAAGAGGATCCGAAAAGCAAAATTATTGCCTCTTTAGACCCACATTTATGTCCGACTGGGGGAACGTTTTCTTATACGAACCATCGGCAGTTCATTTCTTGGACATGTACTAAAGTAAGGTTATTTGCTTCCCTAATTGTATATCATATTGTTGCTTTCCTCAATATTGCATTTACTGTTGGTCCGAAAAAAGAACCTCGATTTCTAAAATTCCTCATCTACAAAAGCTTCTCACGATCTGCACAGCTGATCGCCGAAACTATGAGTCCATTCATTCGACTTTGCCGAGTTGCTTTTGAGTGAAATGATACACATCCATGGCAATGTGGATTAGCCAACGTAGTGCATTTATTATGTTTTCGGGTGGTGAAAAGCATTCCTATGTAAGTCATGCATTGCGTGTAGTAAATTAAATCTTTTCGCAAGTATTTCAATTTATTTACATACCGATCGACTCCATTTACATAAACACCAATAAATTTAATTATAAAGCATTCATTCATAAAAGTAAACACATTAAATAGACTTAAATCTATCTTAAATTCACTTGAATAGATTTTAATTCATTTCAATACATTTTAAATCATTTCAATAGAATATAATTGATTTGAATAAATTTTAATTCATTTCAATAGATTTAAGTCTATTTAATGTGTTTACTTTTATGAATGAATGCTTTATAATTAAATTTATTGGTGGTTATGTAAATGGAGTCGATCGGTATGTAAATAAATTGAAATATTTGCGAAAAGATTTAATTTACTACACGCAATGCATGACTTACATAGGAATGCTTTTCACCACCTGAAAACATAACAGATACACTACGTTGGCTAATCCACATTGGCATGGATGAGTATCATTTCACTTGAAAGCAGCTCTGCGAATTCGAATGAATTCATAGTTTTGGCGATCAGCTGTGCAGATCCTTTTATAGATGAGGAATTTTAGAAATCGAGGTTCTTTTGTCGGACCAACAGTAGTTAGGGTACCATGTACTATGAGGCACAGATTAACTAACTTTGTCTTCACTCTTCTTTTAAAAGTGAATACTAATGAGAATTCCTTCCTAAACATTTCTGTAATGAATAAATGTAAGTTATGACGACCTTGTAGGGAGATTAATTGCAACTTTTATCCCATAAATGATCTAATATCTGATCCAGTTCGTTCAGATTATTATTGTGTCCTTATTATTAAGTACAACGTACTTAATACATGCCACAATTTACTAGGATTTAGGATTGAGCAGTAAAACTATCCTGTTCTTTCTATGTGGACAATCCAAAAGCTGTTATCATTGAAAGCAATTCTTTATGTCTAATTCTCTGTCTAATTTTGCAAATAATTATTAACGTTCAGCACTAATTTTAGCTCAGTCACTAAATATTTTCCAATATAAGCAATGCAACTTGCAAGTTACTGAGTTTCGCTAATTGATAGCAACACCAGAAAACATTTATTACTGCCAGAATCTTACTTAAATTAGTTTTCCCCAATAAGCACCCTCCTAATTTTACCACCCACAAGCACTTTTTACCAGTAAGCACTAAACACTAAGCACCCTCCCAGTGGTAGATAGAAAACTGATCCGATGGTCAACATCGTTATCACCTTATCAGATCAACTTACAACAGCATCAGCAAGTGCACTTAGTTTGACGGGGGCATGGGCCACTACAATTTTCTAAAAAGTAAATGCCTATAGTCGGTGTGGTGCATTGCAATCCTAACTAACACTCTCGTAAACTGTTAAGATAAATTCCATAAAATTTAAATAATTTTCATAAAAGGGAAATAATTTTTAGTCGGCATTTACTTGTTATAAAATTGTGGTGGCACATGCCCCCCACCTTATAGGTACACTTGCGAGCTTGTTTGCAGTCTTCGCGTTCGATCAACCATAGCTGAAGCTATTGTAAGTTGATCTGATAACGATTTTGACCATCCTGACTGCGTTTTCTAAACGAAGTGAGGATACTTTAAAGCTACTGTATCTTTTCATGCAGATTAGCATATATTTGAATCCGAGCATTTTATTATACAAAACAAATTTTATTATTCACAGAGTCCTGGAATTATTTCCTTCAAACCCTCACCTTTGGATGTGATATTAGCAATAAAGCATTTAGCAGTATACTTTAACTGGAGGACTTTGGCATTCGCTAAACATCGACAAGGTAGACAAACACTTATCTAACTTATCTTCTATAATTAGCAGGTTGTTGTTTGTTTTTTCTTTTATCCAAGCTGGCGTTACCCAAGTACAGAATAACTAACAATTAAAGTCTGCAACTATATAAAGATCAGTGAGATGATTCCATGTACTTTGCATGTATTGTACTTAAATGATTACATAATGGTCTCCGTGATTTATTTAGATAAAAGTCCATTCTGCGAGCAAATAGGGCTGGAACTACAGAAAGACCTCGCAGAAGCAAACAATGCAGAAAGCACAAGCTCTCGTAATAATTACACGGTCATGCTCTTAGGTAACGTGGAGGACTTGGACGGATCCCAATTTACTCCACTTCCGAGGAGATTAGATGGTAATACTTTGTTCATATATGAATAAAACATTTATAAGGCACATGCAGAAATGAAAGTGATCATATACCAGGGAATAAAAAATTATTTGGAAAAAAGTAAAAAAGTATTGCTTTTTAAATACATTTTTCCTTTTTCGCTTTATTCCTGTATACCTAATACATGTAAAACACTTAATACAATATCACTTCTAAATATTAAATTACAATGCATAATGCAATAGTGCTTAAATCAACGTAGATTCCATTGGATTGCATTGTTAGTATCAGTTTCAGTTCAAAATAGGCAAGAGACCCATAGAAACGGTAGATGATCAGCAAAAATAACATCCGCTTCAATTGAAGACTGTCCCCGAAAAAGGGGTCATCTACCAATTAAAATTGTAATTTTGCGTAACTATAGGTCACCCTATGTCTTTCGACAGTTTCCCCCAAGGAGTCTAAGGTATTGGCATGACATTCTCTTGGTTATCAGGAGAGTCAAGTAAAAATGCAAATTTTCTAAATAGTAAACTTGATATTACTGGCCCTTTTAGAAACTAAAATTTCACATTAGTCAAAATAACAAGGTACTCACTCTCCTGGCAGGTTGTTATCATTAAACAGGTTTTTAGGTAGCAGATTTTTATGGGTAGCATTATTTTTTATTTTTATAGGTAACCAAATACAAGCATTTAAAAATCAGCTACGGGGAAATATACTTAACTAGAAAACCACCCGTCCTACGGACGGGGCCTTCACAATATCTAGCGATAACCAAACATTGTGTGGGCACCTCGAAGTTATCAGACATCCGACATCGAAGTTATCAGACAAAATTTATCCGAAAATTTGGGCATCCCCGTTAGAGGGGTGCCTGGTCCTATCTAAAAATTTATGTGTTAGGGGGTGCCTCGACCCATCCGACAATTTGGGCATCTGTGTTAGGAGGTCCCTCGACCCATCCGACAATTTGGGCATCTGTGTAAGGGGGATGCCTGGTCAAATTTTGCAATTTGCGTATGTGTGCTGGGAAAGTGTCTGATACCATCTAAAAATTTGGGCACCTAAATTTTAGTGGGTGACGATTCCAATCCGACAATTTGAGTATCTGTGTTAGGGGTATGCCTAATGCCATCTGCTAATTTGGCATCTGTGCTAGGAGGATACCTGGTCCTTCCTTACAATTTGGGCACCTGTGTTAGAAGGATGCCTGGTCCAATTCGAAAATTTGCTCTCCAGTGTTGTGAGAGTTTCTGGCCCCATCTTTTAATTTTGGCTTCTGTGTTTTAGGGGGTGCCTGGTCACTTCTGACAATTGATGCATTTGTTTTAAGGAGAAGCCTGATCCCATCCAACAATTTGGCATGTGTGTTAAAAGGATGTCTGGTTCCATCCGACAATTTGGCATCTTTGTTATTCATCAAATGGGCAATATGATGTGAACAATGTTTGCTGCATTGGGCATTAATAGAAATACCTCAGAGAAGTGCCAGCCATATGTCAACACAGTGTCTGAGGATAGTAGCATTCATTGCAGAGTAGCCTCACTCTCGTAAGTAATATTTTCAACATTTCGCTGACTTTCGTTCAATTTATTGGTCATCGAATATCTTGAGCAGCCTTCTAATACTTTGGAGCAATTTCTCCTAACGTCTCAACGGTAGAATTTTTTTTATTAAGACTGCTATTTCTGTGCAATTTTGGCCCCATTCCAATTAATGGGGTTTGACCCAATAATTTTCTATAGATCTATAGATACTTTTATTTTTTGTATTCTCATCTGAGGCATTTTTAGAATATAATAGGGACCTATCACAAATCCCGTGATGGGAGCAAAGGTTGTCAGGGGTAACATTGATCTTTACGTCCCGTAACTTGAAGGTTACTTCTCGTAGCCGGTTCCAGTTTTCCCCTTGTAGAGACCGTAAATTGCCTGCCATGTAGAAATAAAAATCCCAATAACAATCACGCATATTGGGTTTGGCCGCATTTCAGTCAATAAGTCTTCAAATAAAAGGTTTGTGAAATCAGTTTTAAAGCGGAACTTTAGAATTTATTTTCTAACAGTAAACAACACATATTGTTTCATTGAGACGTTTTAGCAGAAGTATCTAGTAGTAGATTTGTCATTTTTACGTAATTGATAATTATTTGACTCCTCATTTCAACACCCAGGATCTAAGGTGGAAGTCATTGGAGGTGTATATTTGTATTACTGCAGAATGTTGTTTTGTTTATGACATTAAATTATGAGTATTTTACAAACTACTGTAGTAACTTATCACCATCATCTTAAAAAAGGTGCCTAAATTGACGAATAGGTCCAGACATTACCTTAAAACAGTTGCTAAACTGTCGACTAGGACCAGGTATCATTTTAAAACAGATACTCAAATTGTCGGATGGGAATCGTCACCCACTAAAATTTAGGTGCCCAAATTTTTAGATGGGACCTGGATCTTTTCTAACACCGGATGCCCAAATTGAGAGAACGTGACCAGGCATCCCCCTAACATAGATGCCCAAATTGTCGGATAGGACTAGGCAACCCCCTAAAACACACAGGTGCCCAAATTTTCAGATGGTATCAGACACTTTCCCAGCACACATACTCAAATTGCAAAATGTGACCAGGCATCCCCCTAACACAGATGCCCAAATTGTCGGATGGGTCGAGGCACCCCCTAACAGATAGGTGCCCAAATTTTTAGATAGGACCAGGCACCCCTCTAATGGGGATGCCCAAATTGTCGGATAAATTTTGTCTGATAACTTCGATGTCGGATGTCTGATAACTTCGAGGTGCCCATTGTGTGTGTGTCTTTGTTGAATAAACTAATTGTCTTAAGGTCTAGAATTCAAAGCTATGTTATGCCTTTAAAGAATTTCCAGTCGTAAGTACAGTTTCCATAAAAAATTCTCCCGTCGTAAATGCAGTTTCCTAAACGGAAGAAATTTTCCCGCAGTAATTGCAGTTTCCATAAAAGAAATAAATTCTCCCGTCGTAAATGCAGTTTCCATAGAAGGAACAAATTCTGGCGTCCTAAATGCAGTTTCCATAAAAGAAAAAAATTCTCCCGTCGTAAGTACAGTCTCCATTAAAGAAAAAATTCTCCTGTCGTAAGTACAGCATCCCTAAGAGAATTCCCCCGTCGTAAATGCAGCTTCCCTAAGAGAAAATATTCTCCCGTCGGAAATGCAGCTTTCCTAAGAGAAAATATTCTCCCGTCGTAAATGCAGCTTCCCTAAGAGAAAATATTCTCCCGTCGTAAATGCAGCTTCCCTAAGAGAAAATATTCTCCCGTCGTAAATGCAGTTTCCATAGAAGGAACAAATTCTGGCGTCCTAAATGCAGTTTCCATAAAAGAAAAAAATTCTCCCGTCGTAAGTACAGTCTCCATTAAAGAAAAAATTCTCCTGTCGTAAGTACAGCATCCCTAAGAGAATTCCCCCGTCGTAAATGCAGCTTCCCTAAGAGAAAATATTCTCCCGTCGTAAATGCAGCTTCCCTAAGAGAAAATATTCTCCCGTCGTAAATGCAGCTTCCCTAAGAGAAAATATTCTCCCGTCGTAAATGCAGCTTCCCTAAGAGAAAATATTCTCCCGTCGTAAATGCAGCTTCCCTAAGAGAAAATATTCTCCCGTCGTAAATGCAGCTTCCCTAAGAGAAAATATTCTCCCGTCGTAAATGCAGCTTCCCTAAGAGAAAATATTCTCCCGTCGTAAATGCAGCTTCCCTAAGAGAAAATATTCTGCCATCGTAAATGAAGCTTCCGCAAAAAAGATCTTCCGTCGTAAATGCAGTTTCCATAAAAGTGAAACATTTGAAGTCACTGGAACATTGACACTGGCGAAGATGATGATGATGACACCAACAGGAGACAGGAGTGACTGGACAAAAACGAAGACACAACGAAGTGGTTAAAACCACGAAGAAAAATAGTTGACAACTATAGCCGACGATAATGGAGTGAGAGTAGAGTAGACTGTTGGACTGATATGGGATCGCTTTTGCGTTGCATTTGAATGCAGCACATTGTCCTTGGTTTTTCACTCCTTGGGTTAGGTGTCATGCATCTCACTTCAGACAGGTCGTATACTTAATGCATGTGTTTTCAGTTATTGAATTTTGTAATCAGTGAAGGAAATGAGGTACGGGCATGAAATTAGGTTTGATGCAACTACAGGTAATTCTGAAAATTTTAGCATCAAAATTTTAATTTTAGGCCGTCAGGTTTTGGAGTTCTACTCTGTGACGCAGAATGGACGGCCGGTGCTGAATATAGAAAGATACTAATAACCTGGCAGGAGAGCGAGTACCCTATTTCGATTAATATTCCAAATTTTAATTTCCTAAAAAGACGTCTTGTATCAAAGTTGACTATAGGAAAATCTGCTTTTTGGGAAATTAAAATTTGGAATAATTAGTCGAAATAGGGTACTCGCTCTCCTGCCAGGTTATTAGTATTAAGTATATTTCCCCGTAGATGATTTTTAAATGCTTGTATTTGGTTACCTATAAAAATAATGCTACCTAAAAACCTCTGCTTAAGAGGGCTATATGAAAGCCGTCCAAAAAAAGGGAGGGAAATCACTACAACACTGCAGTCCCACTGACAAAGGTGTTCTTTCTTCCTCTCTGCAAACTTCAATAAAAAACTCCAGGAGTAACAATAGAATCAACTAAATATACCTAGATTGTTCCTCGGTTTCTTAAGAACAACATTTCTTGACTACATTTTGGGTAAGTTTAGTTTTTATAGTCGTTTTACATGGAAAACGAAAGTTATCCCCAAAATGCTGAAATTTCGGTGGGTTTGGGCTTAAAACGACTATAAAAACTAAGTATGACCGAAATATAGTCAAGAAATGTTGTAGATGAGAAACTTAGGAACAATCTAGGTATATTTAATTGCTTCTATTTTTACTCCTGCAGATTTCTGGACACTTTATAAAATCCGGGTTATTCAATTATCAGCAAAATACAAGGTAGCCGCAAGTCGGTATCAATACATCCGAAATATCCCATTTAATTTAATACTACACTGGTAAGACAGAAGCCAAAATCAACAAAGCCATTTTAATTCAATATATTTATTTTTCAATGATTTCAATTGACCCTTTCAGCAATTCCTAAATCGACTGTGCGCCACGTAGCGGAAACAATCAAACCTTTCATATTTAGTAGAATAAGGTTTAACTCAAGCTTCTTTCTTTCCACAATGCTGCCACAGACCATTTAGGAAATACTGAAATGGTAAATTTAGTTAGAAATATATTCGTAAACGTTTCGTGTAAGACCGAGTTTCCATTACCATCATATAGATGTAACTACTGTACAAACTGTAACTACTGTATAATTTTTCGTTTTCATTCGTACATTTCCACATGAATTCATAATTTTTCGTTTTCATTCGTACATTTCCACATGAATTCATAATTTTTCGTTTTCATTCGTACATTTCCACATGAATTTATAATTTTTCGTTTTCGCTCGTACATTTCCACATGAATTTATAATTTTTCGTTTTCATTCGTACATTTCCACATGAATTCATAATTTTTCGTTTTCATTCGTACATTTCCACATGAATTCATAATTTTTCGTTTTCATTCGTACATTTCCACATGAATTCATAATTTTTGGTTTTCATTCGTACATTTCCACATGAATTCATAATTTTTCGTTTTCATTCGTACATTTCCACATGAATTCATAATTTTTCGTTTCCATTTGTACATTTCCACATGAATTCATAATTTTTCGTTTTCATTCGTACATTTCCACTTGAATTCATAATTTTTCGTTTTCATTCGTACATTTCCACATGAATTCATAATTTTTCGTTTTCATTCGTACATTTCCACATGAATTCATAATTTTTCGTTTTCATTCGTACATTTCCACATGAATTCATAATTTTTCGTTTTCATTCGTACATTTCCACATGAATTCATAATTTTTCGTTTTCATTCGTACATTTCCACATGAATTCATAATTTTTCGTTTTCATTCGTACATTTCCACATGAATTCATAATTTTTCGTTTTCATTCGTACATTTCCACATGAATTCATAATTTTTTTAAAATTGTAATTGGCTTTAAAAAAATCAAATCTACTTGCCATTCTACATTACATATTTTGAAATGTATTATCAATTGATAAAAAAATTTATTGGTGAAATGTCAGTGACTATTGTGTAATCTACTATCAATGGATCAAAAACTACTACTTATGAAATATCTGTAAAAATTGTGTAATCTGCGTTCAATAATAATTTTTTTAATATTGTGTAAAGCACTACATATATAATATATTCAACTCCTAGTGAACGGTCATTAATTTCCCTTTCAGAATTTTAAATTAAAAACCTATTATAGGTGTGCGGATAAGGCTTAAATCATGGGAAAAATTTCAAAGCGTAAGATTTCAAAACTCAGAAACTTAGAATCTGCACGAAATAAAATACGCGATGCAAATGCCTTCAAGAAAATTGTCGGCCAAAATCAATTAAATAATGAAATCGTAGTTGTAAACGATGGCCCATTCAACATCATAGTTGTTAATGAGACATCACAAAATATTACAACAGAAAATCATGGTGGGGGTTCCATTGAAATAAGTAGTCAAAGAATAATAAACGAAAAACCGTCTGGCAGGAGACTATTCTCTATTTCTGCTTTAGAAGCTGCCATGAACTTGTCTCTAAGCCATGGAAAAATATGTTCTAATGGTCATCTGGAGATTATTAAGGAAAAACTTAAAGGACTACAAAGTATTATTACTTTGCAATGTATGTCTTGCAACTGTAAAATAGATGTAAAGAACGATACCGATGACTGCACCCTACCACTTAATGAAGCAGCAATTTGGGCGGGCAATGCTTCGGGTGCTGGATATTCTGTTCTTGACAACTCATTAACCCTTCTAGACGTTCCATTTATGTCAATGCAAAAGTATTTAGCAGGTGAAACGCAGTATCACATCGAGCTTCTCACAGTGTTAAAGCAAAATGGCATCGAAGAACGAAACATGGCATTGATGAAAGGATGGGTTGACAATACAGGAACTGTTTACACAGAAGTACAAGGGGACTGCGCTTGGTCTAAACGCAGTTACCACAACCAAGGAAAATCCAACTCAGGATCCTGTGTACTTATTGGAAATTTGACAAAAAAACCACTTTTCATTACTACCCGAAATAAAGTTTGTTCGGTTTGCAGCTCAAAGAAAAATAAAACTCATACATGCTATAAAAACTGGAGTGGGTCAGCTAGTGCAATGGAGCCAGATATGGTGCTGGAAGGCTTCAAGAAAAGTATGAGTATGCACAATTTAAGGTACGATAAATATATAGGAGATGGGGACAGCAGTGTTTATTTGGCAATACAAAATGTGTACCACAAAGCTGAAAATAATTTCACCGTTGTAGAAAAAGTAGAGTGCATAAATCATGCAGTGCGTGCTATGAACCGTAATTTGAGCAAGCTCCATACCCAGACAGTGTACCCCGTAAAAGATCGAAAAAGTTTAGAAGAAATCGTACATCAAATTGGTAAAGCTTGTGTATACGCCATCAGCTACAATGTCGACAATGTTCCTGCTACAGGGTTTTTGACATTAAAAAAAGACATTGATAGTGCGCTTACGCATGTTATAGGAGACCACAGTTTATGCGGTAGCCATTTTTGTAAAAATGGAAAGCTGGTTGTGCCTGAAAAGTATAAAAAAGCGGATTACATCCCTCAAAACAGTAGTACAGCCACCGTTAGGCCGACATACCTACATCTGAAGAATACTTCAATTTACTTGGCATGCAAAACTATTATTGAGAGACTTTCTAACAGTTCCCGTAAGTTAATACAAGGTAGAACAACCAATTTGTGTGAAAGCCACTTTGGTCAATTCGCCAAGTTCCTCCAAGGAAAACGTACCAACTGCATCAACAGAGGCGCATATAACAAAAAGTCCTACCAAACAATGTTAGCACAATTATACGGTAGAGGCTGGTATGCTCCAACTTTAAAGTTAGCTAAAGGAAAGAGTCCATCTATTCGCATAAAACGAAAGCACCTGGAAGGCATGAGAGCAAGAGAATCAGCTAAGAAAAGGAAAAAGTGTCCAGCTAGACGAAGAATTATGTTTCCTTCAAAAGCAAGTGTACCTCGCTTCTTTAGTCAATCAAAAAGATTTATCTCTGAAGAAGAACATGGCTTGAATTGCCCCAATAGTGATATTGATATGTCTCAACTCAGAGAGGACATTCGTGCCTATCTAAATAGCAAGAATGTTTCGAATGCCGACGAGCAGTGGGCCATCCACTTACAAACTATTGGCCAGTATAACAGTAAAGATTATATAGCGAGAAAGCAATTCATGGTTACTGCCAGCAATGCAGGAGGATTGTTTGGCTTGAAAAACTGCACCCCTAATGTCAAATGGTTAGATAAGCTCATACATAGTTATCCACCGTTTAATGGAAATGAGGCTACCAACTGGGGTAAAGAGAAAGAACGAATTGCAATACAGAAATACGAATCTCAATATAGCTGTACTGTAACAAAGGCTGGATTATTCGTCCACTTAAAGAATGGATTGCTTGGGGCCAGCCCTGATGGCTTAGTAGCCTTTAAAAATGATGACGGAATAAATATTGAAGGTATTTTGGAAGTCAAGTGTCCTTATAACGATCGAGAAAAGGCCATAAAGGATATCGCAGTACCTGGTCACAAATTTCTGATTAACATTAATGGAAAAGTAGCTTTAAAGAGAAACCATCACTATTACAAGCAAATAGTAATGCAATTACAAGTGACCAGAAGATCGTTTTGTGACTTTGTCGTTTGGACACAGGGGCCTTTGCAACAAAACGGGTTACCGGTAGAACCTCTTGGGGAAATATTTGTGGAAAGAGTTCACAGAAAAGGTACTTTTGATCTCTGGAGCCAAATGGCAAAGAAGTTCAAAAAGTTCATCAGATTAGATTTGTTGCCGGAAATAGTAGATTCTCGGTTAGATAGAAATATGCAGTACCGACAACCACTGTATCGAGAAAAAGCTATTTTAGATGCAGACACTAGGAAGGCTAGCGCTAATTCAAAAAAGAAGGACCAGGTAATCTATTGATTAAAACCCAGTATCTAAGCCTAATACAATTGAATTAATATTTTATCAATTTTTAAAGCAATCACCGTATAACGAATGATGGATAATTAATAATCAGGTTTCCTGTAATTAAATGCTGCACAATTTACATCTGGAGGAGTAGCTGTTGCGGCACCTACTGACGCAGCGTTTTCGGACTACTAGTGGATGTCAATTACATTTTAAAAATTGCCAGTGCTTAATGCATTTATGTTACTTAATTTTTATAAATTCTAAGTAAATGTATTCTTTTTTAAATTAAATATCACTTCTAACATTTTTAACTTGAATATTGTGCTACATACTATTCACATACTACACTCTTTACAATGTAATTATTTCTTCTTTTAGGCTGCAACATTTGCATAGATATTAATAGTTGAGATAAATATATTTAAGTGATGAAACCCCATTAAAACATATGAAATATTTTATATAACCACATCATTGTATTTTTTTGAATTAGAATAGTATGCAATAAATTTATTGATAACTAACTACAACTAATTCACATGAGCAACCTTTCAGTAATTCATCATTTCAGTAGCATCTCAGAAATACATTTCTTCAGTACCATATCAAAGAGTTCATCATTTCAGTAGCATTTAAAAAAATTTGGCATTTCAGTAGCATTTAAAAAAATTCATTGTTACAGTAGCATTTAAAAAAATTCATTGTTACAGTAGCATTTAAAAAAATTCATTGTTACAGTAGCATTTAAAAAAATTCATTGTTACAGTAGCATTTAAAAAAATTCATTGTTACAGTAGCATTTCAAAAATTTGCTTTCTTCAGCATTAGAAATACAGGAATCTTTATTCACTTCAATGCCTAAGACATTTATGTACTGTGATGGTTTTGCTCCTGTTCGCATCGGTCACAGAGACGCAAATTCATCACCGTTTTTTCCACCCTTTAATAACGCCGCTTTGCGGCGTTTTATGTTGGTGCGAGACGTACAAAGTACAATTCTGTTTTTATTGCCATTTAAAATATTTACATTCAAAAAATAATTTATTAATATTTCAAAAATTCTAATTCAAGATTTATTTTGTCATTAACATTTTCAAAATTTTAATTCAAAGCGTTATTATTTCATTACACAGGATTTCATTAAGTACATCGGGGTGCGACCTTCTCCCAATTTGCCTAGTTTTCAATCCCCGTTGTATTTCAATGAATTTTGTCTAATGTGAATAAATTACGTGTAATATTAAAATTTGAAAAATGATAATGACATGTAAATTAATATTTTTTCTACAAAAACAAATAGTAAACAATATGCTCATCATTTCAGTAGCATTTTAGAAACTCATCATTTCAGTAGCATTTTAGAAACTCATCATTTCAGTAGCATTTTAGAAACTCATCATTTCAGTAGCATTTTAGAAACACATCATTTCAGTAGCATTTCAAAAATTTGCTTTCTTCAGCATTAGAAATACAGGAATCTTTATTCACTTCAACGCCTAAGACATTTATGTACTGTGATGGTTTTGCTCCTGTTCGCATCGGTCACAGAGACGCAAATTCATCACCGTTTTTTCCACCCTTTAATAACGCCGCTTTGCGGCGTTTTATGTTGGTGCGAGACGTACAAAGTACAATTCTGTTTTTATTGCCATTTAAAATATTTACATTCAAAAAATAATTTATTAATATTTCAAAAATTCTAATTCAAGATTTATTTTGTCATTAACATTTTCAAAATTTTAATTCAAAGCGTTATTATTTCATTACACAGGATTTCATTAAGTACATCGGGGTGCGACCTTCTCCCAATTTGCCTAGTTTTCAATCCCCGTTGTATCTCAATGTATTTTGTCTAATGTGAATAAATTACGTGTAATATTAAAATTTGAAAAATGATAATGAAATCTAAGTAAAACTTTTTTTGCACATAAACAAACTTAGCTACCTAAATCAGTTCATGCAGCTATGTCCAAAGTCGAGAAGAAGAAAACCAGGTTATTTTGTCGTTCAGAGCTTTGTCGTGGATGTTGCATTTTCTGTCGTACAGTTTGGTTATTTTGTCGTTCAGAGGTTTGTCGTGCAAGTTTAATTGTCTGTCGTGCCGTTTAGTTATTTTGTCGTTCAAAAATCTGTCGTGCAAGTTGGATATTTACATAGATGGGCGAATTACTTGTGTTTTGAAAATACTTTACTGAAAATACTGTATTTAAAATACTTTTTTGGGTAGTTTGTATTTTGTATTTCGGAGCTGGAAAATATTAAAAGTATTTTGCAATTTGTATTTTGGTGACATTTTGAGCGTTTCAAAATGCAAAATGCTTTTATGTCCTAATTATTCACTAATCGTCCATAAAATGGATCATTTTCATTAATACCGCATTTGTTGTGTCATATCAAATATACCTACATTCAAATTTATAAGAAACATTATACTTTAGTGCATTGCATGCATGTATTTGATTTTACACTAATAATATGTAGACGTAGAGTTATTCTATAAACACTTTCAAAAATTCAATGATTTTTTTCACTTTAATGGCAATTTCTCTTAAACTTTTACTAACACTTTTACATTTAGTAATCAAATCAATAATCGAGTCTTACTGAAGGCATGAATTGGCGAATTGGGAAATAAATATGTCCTACACTAAAACAGATATTAATGCACCAAGTAATATAATTTGAAAGTTGGAAAAATTTAACTGCATAATTGACGGTCCTTATTGTATTTTGTAGACCAAAAAATGTACTTTGAGTCGAGTATTGTGCATTTTGTATTATTATTTTGTGTTTTAAGAAAAAGAAGTATTTTAGTTGAGGATTTTATTTTGGTTTCGAGATTTTGAGTATTGTCAACCAAGTATTTTCAAAATACTTATGTGAGTATTTTGCTTACCTATGATATTTTGTCGTGCAATAATATGTTTCTCAAAATAAAAAGCTTCAAGCACAGAAACACACTGGGAAATAAAACCTTTCGGCTGCCTTCTTTCTGGTCTTCGGTATGACATAAAGCTAAATGCAGTTATTTAGTAATAAATTTGATAAATAAATATTTGTGTTCTAAATATTGCGAACAATCATCCCAAACCTTAATGATAACAACCTGGCAGGAGAGTGGGTACCTTATTATTTTGACTAATGTGACATTTTCATTTCTAAAATGACCACTTATATCAAGTTTACTATTATAAAATTTGCATTTTTACTTGACTCTCCTGATAAAGCCAAGAGAATGTCATGCCAACACCTTAGACTCCTTGGGGGAAACTGTCGAAAGACATAGGGTGACCCAAGGCAATTTGAATCGCCATACCAACGGGGTTGGCCTGGCTAACAAGGTGCAGACATGGCCCTGTTATCCTCGTTTTCTGCACCCAATTTGGGGCATATGTAACTGCAGAAATTGGGTGCAAGATTATTCTTACTCGGTTAGGTGCAATTCTGAAATTTATACTTTTAATTTCAAAGTGGCAAGTTGTGCAGTTTATTTCTGCCCAAATACGACCGTACACCGTACTTGTAAAAATGAATAAAATGAGGAAGAAAGGGTAACTTGTAAGAATAATCTTGCACCCAATTTCTGCAGTTAAATATGCCACAAATTGGGTGCAGAAAACGAGGATAACAGGGCCATGTCTGCACCTTGTTAGCCAGGCCAACCCCGTTGGTATGGCGATTCAAATTGCCTTGGGGTGACCTATAGTTACGCAAAATTATAATTTTAATTTGTAGATGACCCCATATTCGGGGACAGTCTTCATTATTATGCTCCCCCTCACTAACTAACCCGAAAATTGACTTTTCATAACAATGCACCATTGTATTCATTTTAATTTTCTAAAAAAATTGTCATACCTAATGAATTGCATGTTTTCGTTACATTTTTAAATAGAAACACAAGTTAATGAACGGATACTGAGAGCTCAATATTAATTTTAAGTGGTAATCTTTCAAAAAATTATACTTTCTCTAAGTTATGAAAATAGTATACATGGAATATCTTGAAAACCATGAAATTCAAAAGTTCCGCAACGGAAAATGGGAATATTAAAGTCTCACTTCTATCAAGTGAGCCTTATTCTCATTCTCATTGTTTGGTTTTTGGTAAGCTTCACCTAAAATGCTACACACTACACTATAATATAGTGTAGTCAGGCATAAAGCTGCATATTATGCAGCTTTATGCCTGTCAGTTATTTGAATACCGCGCGTTTTTGAATTCAAAATAATCATGCACACCAATCTCATGGAAGTGGACATAGTGTTGTACAATGTACAATACAAAATTCCAGCGTAATTCATTAGGTACGACAATTTTTTTAGAAAATTAAAATGAATACAATGGTGCCTTGTTATGAAAAGTCAATTTTCGGGTTAGTTAGTGAGGGGGGCATAATTGAAGCGGATATTATTTTTGCTGATCATCAACCGTTTCTATGGGTCTCTTGCCTATTTTGAACTGAAACTGATAGTACATCAATTTGTTCACCAAAATTAATGATTTTCCTACGTTTTTATTTGATTTTTGTAAAATTAAAAAGGCAAAAAGCAAAAAGCATTGCCTTTTTAGAATTTGATTGCTAATTTTTTTGTAAAAAAGCAATAAAAGCTGCTTTTTTATTCCCTGTCATATACTTATACCTTCGCTAAGTACAGAGTTCTAAATGTTTAAGTCTTCAAAAACTAATCTGGTTTTGAATGTGCAATTAAGAAATATCTTTATTATGTGACTTTTAAAATTTTCATTCATGCATTTATTACACCTAAACCAATTTTTGATCTTTCTTAGCAAACGAAAACTAAGTACAATAACGTTCTCATTAATTCATTGGGGAGTGGGACACTATTTTGTTTTTGTGACTGAATATACACTTTTAAAAACATATTGCGAAATAGTGTCCCAACTCAATTTTACGTTTGTACACGTTGTCGCATAGGTAGGTATTTACATGTAGTTGGTTTATATAGTAGTTTGTATCGACAATGTAAACCTTTATGTGTCATATTACCAATTGTCTTCATTAACACTCAATATTTCTATACTATCCGACTATCCCATACTTTATACTTTTATGTTCCAGAGTGTAGAACAAAATGCTAAAGTTTTTTCGAAAAATCTGATAACCAAGTGCTTTAAGGCATGATGAACATTGACTAATGCTTCAATATTTACCATTTTACTTATTTTGCATTTCACATTTATGACATTTGCATACATGACTAATAAACTATTGCTGCAATGAAAAAACAGTATCCCAACGGTGAAATAAAGTTGCATGCGATCTTAATTCACTTTTAACTTAAGGCAAAATGACACATGAAACAATAATACCACCTGCAATTATTTCATTTTTTACGGTATATAATATATTGTCAACTGGCTACTTATTATATAATATTAATATTCTTTTAGAATGCTAACAGTGCCATATGCTAAGTAGATATTGCTTAAGTAGATATTGCTTACCTTTGTCTGGGATGACATGAAGATGAGTATTATCGGCAAGAGGAGTTCCTTCTATGGCATTCCCTGAGTGAAACATCAAATCAGAACTCCAAATCTGGCACATTATTGGGGTGGTCACAAGGTGCTTTTAAATACAGAAAGAGGGGCCATGACAACTAAAAGCACCTTGGGTGGTCATTTGGGTTTACCTCTGGGGCCTAGCAACGAGCAAGCAACAAGCCAAAGCCGAAGCCTGATCAAATTAATCCTTATATTTTAACCATTTAACATTACGAAAATCTGGTTACACTATAAGTATTGCGCAATTTCACACTGAATCTTTATGTATACATACTGCGTACATACAAATTTAATGTTTTAATAAAACTCCGGCCAAGCAGTTTCATTAGCCCGACCTTCGGTCGGACTAATGAGACTGCTTGACCTCCGTTAGCACCCGTTCTCGGACTGGGTAGCCGTCGGCGACTCCGGGCAGCAATCACATTAGCACGACCTGCGGTCGTGCCAATGTGATTGACCGCCCTCCGTTATGTAACCCGTTGGCGGACTTGGCACCCTGTATTGGAAGTAGCATTAGAGGATTTCAACATTGTCTACTTTAGAAATTCGACATTGATTACATGAGTAGAACAACAACGGACCAAAGATAAAGTATTTTGAGAAGCATATAAGGAAATTATGAGAAGGACATATTGAAACTATAAAAAGCATATATTGAAATTATGTGAAGCATTTAACGAGCCTTGGTGAAGCGTATATTGAAATTTTGTGAAGCATATATTGAAATTTTGAGATGCAAATATAGAAATTATGAGAAGCAAATATTAAAATTATGAGAAGCAAATACTGAAATTTTGAGAAGCAAATTTCCAAATATTGAGAAACAATCTACAAATATTGAGAAGCACATTTCCAAATTTTGTGTTGCAAATTTTGAAATTTTGTGTTGCAAATTTTGAAATTTTGTGTTGCAAATTTAGAAATTGTATGAAGCAAACTTTCAAATTTTGTGTTGCAAATTTAGAAATTGTATGAAGCAAACTTTCAAATTTTGTGTTGCAAATTTAGAAATTGTATGAAGCAAACTTTCAAATTTTGTGTTGCAAATTTAGAAATTGTATGAAGCAAACTTTCAAATTTTGTGTTGCAAATTTAGAAATTGTATGAAGCAAACTTTCAAATTTTGTGTTGCAAATTTAGAAATTGTATGAAGCAAACTTTCAAATTTTGTGTTGCAAATTTAGAAATTGTATGAAGCAAACTTTCAAATTTTGTGTTGCAAATTTAGAAATTGTATGAAGCAAACTTTCAAATTTTGTGTTGCAAATTTAGAAATTGTATGAAGCAAACTTTCAAATTTTGTGTTGCAAATTTAGAAATTGTATGAAGCAAACTTTCAAATTTTGTGTTGCAAATTTAGAAATTGTATGAAGCAAACTTTCAAATTTTGTGTTGCAAATTTAGAAATTGTATGAAGCAAACTTTCAAATTTTGTGTTGCAAATTTAGAAATTGTATGAAGCAAACTTTCAAATTTTGTGTTGCAAATTTAGAAATTGTATGAAGCAAACTTTCAAATTTTGTGTTGCAAATTTAGAAATTGTATGAAGCAAACTTTCAAATTTTGTGTTGCAAATTTAGAAATTGTATGAAGCAAACTTTCAAATTTTGTGTTGCAAATTTAGAAATTGTATGAAGCAAACTTTCAAATTTTGTGTTGCAAATTTAGAAATTGTATGAAGCAAACTTTCAAATTTTGTGTTGCAAATTTAGAAATTGTATGAAGCAAACTTTCAAATTTTGTGTTGCAAATTTAGAAATTGTATGAAGCAAACTTTCAAATTTTGTGTTGCAAATTTAGAAATTGTATGAAGCAAACTTTCAAATTTTGTGTTGCAAATTTAGAAATTGTATGAAGCAAACTTTCAAATTTTGTGTTGCAAATTTAGAAATTGTATGAAGCAAACTTTCAAATTTTGTGTTGCAAATTTAGAAATTGTATGAAGCAAACTTTCAAATTTTGTGTTGCAAATTTAGAAATTGTATGAAGCAAACTTTCAAATTTTGTGTTGCAAATTTAGAAATTGTATGAAGCAAACTTTCAAATTTTGTGTTGCAAATTTAGAAATTGTATGAAGCAAACTTTCAAATTTTGTGTTGAAAATTTTTAAATTGTATGAAGCAAACTTTCAAATTTTGTGTTGCAAATTTAGAAATTGTATGAAGCAAACTTTCAAATTTTGTGTTGCAAATTTAGAAATTGTATGAAGCAAACTTTCAAATTTTGTGTTGCAAATTTAGAAATTGTATGAAGCAAACTTTCAAATTTTGTGTTGCAAATTTAGAAATTGTATGAAGCAAACTTTCAAATTTTGTGTTGCAAATTTAGAAATTGTATGAAGCAAACTTTCAAATTTTGTGTTGCAAATTTAGAAATTGTATGAAGCAAACTTTCAAATTTTGTGTTGCAAATTTAGAAATTGTATGAAGCAAACTTTCAAATTTTGTGTTGCAAATTTAGAAATTGTATGAAGCAAACTTTCAAATTTTGTGTTGCAAATTTTGAAATTGTATGAAGCAAACTTTCAAATTTTGTGTTGCAAATTTAGAAATTGTATGAAGCAAACTTTCAAATTTTGTGTTGCAAATTTTGAAATTGTATGAAGCAAACTTTCAAATTTTGTGTTGCAAATTTAGAAATTGTATGAAGCAAACTTTCAAATTTTGTGTTGCAAATTTAGAAATTGTATGAAGCAAACTTTCAAATTTTGTGTTGCAAATTTAGAAATTGTATGAAGCAAACTTTCAAATTTTGTGTTGCAAATTTAGAAATTGTATGAAGCAAACTTTCAAATTTTGTGTTGCAAATTTAGAAATTGTATGAAGCAAACTTTCAAATTTTGTGTTGCAAATTTAGAAATTGTATGAAGCAAACTTTCAAATTTTGTGTTGCAAATTTTGAAATTGTATGAAGCAAACTTTCAAATTTTGTGTTGCAAATTTTGAAATTGTATGAAGCAAACTTTCAAATTTTGTGTTGCAAATTTTGAAATTGTATGAAGCAAACTTTCAAATTTTGTGTTGCAAATTTTTTAAATTTTGTGTTGCAAATTTTGAAATTTTGTGTTGCAAATTTTGAAATTTTGTGTTGCAAATTTTGAAATTTTGTGTTGCAAATTTTGAAATTTTGTGTTGCAAATTTTGAAATTTTGTGTTGCAAATTTTGAAATTTTGTGTTGCAAATTTTTTAAATTTTGTGTTGCAAATTTTGAAATTTTGTGTTGCAAATTTTGAAATTTTGTGTTGCAAATTTTGAAATTTTGTGTTGCAAATTTTGAAATTTTGTGTTGCAAATTTTGAAATTTTGTGTTGCAAATTTTGAAATTTTGTGTTGCAAATTTTGAAATTTTGTGTTGCAAATTTTGAAATTTTGTGTTGCAAATTTTGAAATTTTGTGTTGCAAATTTTGAAATTTTGTGTTGCAAATTTTGAAATTTTGGAAAGCGGATTAAAATTTTGAATGCTATCACGCTAACAAAGCAATGGACGAAATTTTTAAGTTGAAATGTTCTCCTTTTTTGAAAGCAAATTTTAGCATAATTTATTGATTTTTATTACTTGTAAAACAGAAACGGTATAAAATTCACGGAAAGGTTGGTCCGTATGAAAATTTATTTATTGGTGTGTCAAATTCTTTTATTATTAAAAGCGAGGAAATTAAAATTGTGTCTAAAAGTTGAACTGAATATCTCCTCGGCCTCCTGACAAATAGCTAATTTTGAGAAAACCTGTCGTGCGATATTTCTGCCAACGAACTTAACCTGTGACTTGAGCCAATTCGTTCAAATCCGGAGTAAAAATTTTTTTCATTAAAAATTACGAAAGTTAGAGTGCGTACACACACACACATACAGACAGACAAACCCGTTCTATAAGCTAAAAATTGAAATAAATAAATAATTTAATTATTAAATATTATGGAACTATTCAGTGACTAATGAATAAAATATGGACTCAACAATTCATGCTAATATATTATATTTACTGCTATTTTCATTCTTTCACATCAGTCTTCCCTGCGACTATTACCAGATCCTTGTGACTATCACCAGGCCCCTGCGACTATCACTCATCACTCCTCCTGTGGATGATATTCATCTGCAAGGCGGCTTTAAATTTTAGTCATTACATTTGTGCTGTGTGTAAGCATTACCAACGTCCCTGACAGAACGTATTGTCTACGGAGTTCGCAGACCACTCCGTGGCAGGATGACCTCAACGACTGGACGATGCGAATCCGGACTGTCGGTCCTGAGAAGAACCGATCATTGTTACATGTGCACTGCATATCGAATAGCATAAAGAACAATTTATTTATCACATAAATAGAACATGCTGAACAAATACAAAATGTACTATTTTTAACATTCCTGCCCCGAGATTGAATACTGGGCAGAGATATTCATGAATAACTACTGCGCATGTCCCCAATTTCAGAGTTCTATATTCAACGGGTTGTATTATTTGACTGCTACCTCCAAATTCGGCGTGAGATGCACTACAATTTGGATGGCAAGCAAATTTGATACTTCTGTGTAGATAGGTCTCTCCAGGAGAGTACTACGAGCCGTTGGCTCTGTAGTGTAGAGGTACAGACCACGGCTAGCCGGTAAGAGGTTCTGGGATCGAGTCCCAAATATGCCAACTAACTTTTTATATATTATAACATGGTGTCAGCAGTGAGATCATTCCATATAGTTGGATGATCGCGAGTCGAACTCACAGAGCAAACGTCTTGTAGTAGACTCTCCTGGAGAGACCTATCTACACATCTCCCTCCTAAGTCTATTTAGGAGGAACCGCCAAACCGTCGTGGTTGCTCCTGGTAGCGTCGGAGTGCTGTGTTATCCCGTCTGTCTGTGAGCACTGTTCCCTTCGCCTAGCAGGTGGCGGGTGGAGTCAAGGCTTATGCACTGCCTGCTCCGGAGACAGAGACCGAGGGCTTATTCACTCCCTCGCTCTTCTCTCTTCATTGATAATTGCGTGCACAATCTCCGTGACATGGTACACTGTATCCCTGGGTACTTTACCGAATACATTAATTGTGCTAAAGGAGATCAATTTCCTACCGGTTGTGCCTACCAAAGAGATGAAAAAATACTTAAATTAGCATAATAGGGAGCAAATAGAAAAACTAAAGAGTCTAGGAGCTGAAAGTAGGAAATTGGAAGCGAGAGGAGTTATCATAATTAGGCTAGTACAGTTACATCTTGGTTAAGTAGCCACAAATTCGTTTATTAAAAGCCATCGATTCTTTCTGCCTTCGATGATGACAATCTTCTTGAAGTTGACACTGGGTCAGGTATGAAGAATCTTGCAACCAGCTTACCGGTAAGCTGGTTCTTTGCACTCTTCGTCTATCTACGCAGAGTATGAAGAATAAACGCACGCTCTATTATGAATACCAATTTATAATGTTTTGCATATTTTAAGTGATGTTAATATACATTTCAATTGACGTGTCCACAGTCAGCCATATCGTTCAGTACTTCATCATTCCTTTCAGCAAATCGTTACGGCACCATTGCAAATCCATTGGAAAGCTACAGAATCAAATAAATATTTAAGAAGTGATAGATAATATGAACTTTTAAGATCCTGTAGGTCAGGTGGCTTAGAAACAGTGTTGTACTGTAAATTAGAAACCAATAGTTTAAAGGGTGTATCAGTTTTTAGGCCTCATTAAACGCAGCTGAATTGAACCGCAATACTAGTACGGAATTAACCGCCGAATGACTAGCAAATAGAATAGTTTATAAATATTTGAACTTCAAAAAGATAAACAAAAAGGTTTACCGAAAAGATAAATATTCCTTTTTGAATTTTTCTTCAAATAACCTTACTTAGGTAGGTAAGCAAATTCAGATTGGTTACTGACACTGTTTTACGTGAGACCACTTTATTGTTCTCACAACCTTAAGGAGGTGCTAAAATTATAATAAGTCTCGAAGCTGAAAAATAAAAATTGGTGTGGTTTATAGTAAACATAAGAATTTTAGCACAGAACGTACTGAAGGTCAGAGTTGGGATATGACGTTATAATATTTATAACTTTATAAGTAGCAAATTATGTGTATTAAACCTACTTATGAGCATGTTGTGCTATTTACTACAGTACACATTCCGACATTCCAATACTCCTCAGTTACACGTCACGTCCTTTGTTTTACTATTATGCCTATGACTTAAATTTAATCGTCTTCTTGAATGAAACTGTCGTCTTTAATGATTTAATACTTCGCCAGAGGAATTTTTCGTCTAACGATTTAAGTGGTCGTCTTGTGATTTAATGTGTCGTCTTTTGAAGTCATATAGTATTTACAGTTATATACAATATTTTTAAGACTTTTAGTATTTTATGCAGTATTTTTAGTTAATAGTTTACTACATTTTCATTTCTGAATCTTTAGTCCACAGAGGCTGTGTATAATCTAGGGCTTCCTGTTCACTATCAAAACTCCGCACAAAACTCAAGTCGTATGCAACTTTATCTCTTCTGGATTTCTCGTTAATGTTAATAATTTCTGACTCCGAATCCGAAAATTCTGTATCTGAACAGTACACAAGTTGAAGACCCCATGGTGCTTTCCCATAGAAACACATAAACATACTAACGATTTTTGATTTTCGGTTGCCAGCTACAAATCTATCTTACCTTTACAATATGACCGTAGTATATGCTAACAATATGATAATTTATTATCATGTTCTTCGCGTTAATGCATGAGCATGTCCCGTGTGCATGCCTAAAATGCACCCTACTTACCGTGTAGGTTGCCATACACATCCATTATGTGCAAGACGACACATTAAATCAAAAGACGACCACTTAAATCGTTAGACGAAAAATTCCTCTGGCGAAGTATTAAATCAATAAAAACGACAGTTTCACTCAATAAGACGAAAGATGAAATACCACCCTTATGCCTATTTGTTAATAATGACGTGTATTCACTACATATGAAAATTTAAAGATAATCACATTATGTGAGATACAATTATTAAAAATTTTGATGAAATTGACTGCATACAATTTATCACGTATTTTCTAGATAAATATAACATTATAATCTACGCGTACATATAGAATACTTTTGAAAATAACAAATTCTAGAGTGTGCAAATGAATTATTCTAAATTATTATAAAATTACTACTTTTGATGTACGTTGATTATTAGCGTTTTCACCACTTACTGAGCATTCATAAGTTTTGATAGGAAAGATGGTAAAGTCATCGTACAATAGGGAAATCATCTAATGTTAGAGTACCAGCTGGTGACATAAACCACAATAGAAAGAAACAGTTTGTCTTTTCACTATCGAATTTCATTTGTTCGTGACTCCAGTATTACCAGGTGAATAAAGATATGGAGAATTACCCGTTGACCTCAGAAACGCAGCCAGGAACCTAATACGTCATTTCAATTATTATTCCTAGCAAAGTTTTTAATTTTTGTGGCATTTAATGTAGGCACAGTTTGCAAAACACACCGCTAGATTTCAGATTTGTCACACAACTTTTTCCAATTTTTCTGGAGTTTATAATTACTTTAACTATTAAAATTGTCCCTTATGCTACTCATTGTGAAGTGCACATGTAACATAACACCATGACTATTATTCGTTCTCCCAAGGATCGTTAGTTTGTACTCGCTAGACCGGTCTTTGAACTTAGAAGACTACGTCCTGTCAGAGACGGTAACATAATATACGCCTTAAGTAATTATATTTAGCAAGCAAATATGCACTAAAAAGTTTTGTTGCTAACAGGGATCTTTCTATGCATTTCCTACGTTTACGGCTTCAAACATAACTTAGCCCGAAATACTGACTCTCAATTTATGCGTACACAACGGCTTGGAAATGAGAGTACCGCAATGGTGGTTCTACCGGAATGGCCTCTTCCTCTAGAGATTTATCGTCCGAATAATCCCATATTGGCTCTTGTCTCTGATCCGAGGCCACTCGGCCCGCCTTTTGCATTTGAATCAAGATTGTGGGATACGGATGAAAATGCATCCAGTACAAAAGTCAGCTACAAAATTGTGGTAAGATTTTACTGTCATTTTTGCCATGTGAGAGTTTGTATTCTTTGTTTCCTAGGTCCTAGCGCTTAAATTCAGTAACCATAAATATTAAGTTGTTTAATAAAGATTGCTCCATATCTTGACATTCACGACACCCCTAATGACCACCATAGGTTTACGGCAAGCTTACTATATTGTTATAGTGATGAAGGTTTGGACAATTGGAGATACTTTCTTCATAACTGAATGGTGACGTCACCGTGAGTAAAATTTATGAAGATTGGTCTGCACTTTCAGTTTCCCAATCTCCCAAACTCCTTTATTCAAGCTAGTCTTTGACCAGCTTGAGCTGGCCTTTGTCTATAATATAAATATCAATATAACTTTATTAGAATGCTACATAAATAGAAGTCAGAAATGCAGTCATATTAAAAGTTCTTATTTACGGAAAACGACAAGTGCCATTTTCGTACACATCGTCCAATTCATCGCTGTCTGGCTTTTCACTTTAAAGTTAAATAGTTGTCTTTCAAGCAAATCTTTGACCTAAAACTGTTAAATAACACTCACAAAGCATTTACATCTACCATACTGCTGCTTTTACTTAGCTCTGCCTGGATAGTAATAACATAATTACAAACACTCAATGCTTCAGGACCTTTTACAACGTAAGTTATGTTTATGTTTAGTTAGGTTAGGTTAGGTAGAAAACGCGATTTCTGACGCGGGACTTTTCAAAAGGGCCCTGTACCATATAACTCACAAGACAGAATTCAAAATTAATTTAAAAATGACCCTAGCTATAGATGATCTGGCCAAAATAATTTAGGACACACAGAAAAAGCTAAAAACTAAGTAAGGTGCATTACTGGCGAAAGTCCAAGAACTCGCCCAAACTACAACTGCTTCAGAAATCAAAATTAGCAATCTGGAAGCAAAATGTACCCTCTTTGCAACCAAAAGAGAGCAGCTCACAAAAGACAACATCGCTCTTCTCAACAACAAGGAGTTTGCCTGATGAAGCCATAAAACTTTAGCGGGAAATCAATTTTTAAGTCCATAAAAGTAAATGGCATAAGCATAGAAACACATCCTTTCGTCTCGGATCAGCAGTAATACACCAACGGCAAGTAAAAGTTAAGCTCGTCACAATAAGGGATTAGAATCGTGTTCTTACCAATGCAAACTTCTTAAAAGATACACCTTACTGGTCAGTGAAGATTTGCCATCGGAAATCAGAAGCCAGAGGAATTCTGAGAAAAGGCGAAATCAGCGAAATTTTGAAAAGCAAATGTTCAAATTTTGAGAAGCAAATATTGAAATTTTGAAAAGCAAATATTGAAATTTTGAAAAGCAAATGTTGAAATTTTGAGAAGCAAATATTGAAATTTTGAAAAGCAAATATTGAAATTTTGAAAAGCAAATGTTGAAATTTTGAAAAGGAAGTATTGAAATTTTGAGGTGTTTGGTCACGAGAAATTGCTATGCATTGGAGGTAGTGCCAACTGTGATGTGTACTTTGGCACCTTTGCATAAGTAATGAATGAGTATATGTATGTGCGGTACCAATCGTGAAGTGTAATTGGCACCTATGAATTGGTTATGATTTGAATGTATTGTAATGTATCAATTGGATTTATATATGTATTGGTATAATGTAACATTTGAGTTATGCACATTGATGAAGAACGTGGAGTTGTTTATATTTCCTGCAATGAATGGAGAGAAGCGAAGCCAACTCCAACAATTATTATTTCAGTTAAGTCTACGGACAGCTTCCATCGTGATCTGACGTGCGTTTGGCTCACTCAAGTATTTTAGTTTAGTTTCTTTTACATCAATAAATTAATTAACTAATTACTTGTTTTATTTTTGTGTCAATTCGTCATAATTGATCACACATTGATGTATCATCATATAGGTCATATTCAGGGCAGAAAAATATACCAAAGAGTTTGATCTAATCTGTCAGTTATGTCAGTGATAGGACGGCGAACCTAATCACATGAGAGAAAGACTTTTCAGTTAAAACTCCACAAGCCTGTGACACTACCCGCACAGAAGGAAATATTGAAATTTTGAGAAGCAAATATTGAAATTTTGAGAAACAAATATTGAAATTTTGAGAAACAAATATTGAAATTTTGAGAAGCAAATATTGAAATTTTGAGAAGCAAATATTGAAATTTTGAGAAACAAATATTGAAATTTTGAAAAGCAAATATTGTAAATATTTGCTTTTTTCCAAAACAAATTTTTGCATATTGGCATCTAATACTTGTCAAACAGAAACGACATAAAATTTACGAAAAGGTAGGACCTTACAGAAATTTATTTATGGGTATGTCAAATTCTTTTATTATTAGAAGCTGTGGAATTAATATTTTGACTAAAAGTTGAATTGACTATCTGTTAGCGTTATCAAAAGGAAGGAATTTTTAGAAAACCGTACGTACAATTTTTATGGCCAACGAACTTACTTACTTAAAAAACTTACTTAAAAAAGTGTGACTTAAAAAAGTAAAAGGAGTAAAAAGGTTTTTCATTAAGACTTACGAAAGTTATAGACCTAATAAACAGACAGACAAATCCGTTCTATAAGCCCTTGGTCGGGCTAAAAATACTAGGAGGACCGCAAACAATAATAGGTGCAATAATCTAGAGAGATATTGCCAATTTTTGCCCAAGCAAAAGTGACACAGCAAAAAAGTTGTAGAGCTAACCAAAAATTGGGCATAGGAAACCTGGATTACGTGAACATTGAACATATTGGAAAGAAAGACAATTTGCCTAGAGTTATCATTATTGAACTCATCAGAAGTAGAGATAAAGAAGAAATTCGCTCACAGAAAAATGTACTAAAATATGACGACGTATATCGTACAGTCCAGATAAATCAAGATCTCACCAAAACAGAAGCATTAAACGAAAAGATTTTACAGGATACAGCAAGAAAAATGAAAGATGTGCACAAACATCTACTACTTCCATTATTTTATGAGACCGAAATAGACATTTCAATCTCATTCTCCATATTCGATAATAATTATCGAATCAAACGGAGATAATTATTATCTCCGTTCAATTTCGGAACAGATGCAGTATCAAACATCATCATTCATCAAAAGTATCATTCATCGAATTAATTATTGTAATCGGGTCTTGATCTTGATCTGGTATTTCTGTCCTCAGTAGAATCTAGTCCTCATGTATCTAGTTCTCACTAGATTCACTGGATTCGCTAGATTCTTCCACTGGTTACTCTTTTATCTTCTTTATCCATTTATGAGCGGGACTCCAGCTTGCTATTTTCTTTCTTTCTTTCTCTTTCGTGTAGATTACGTGTTGTAGTAATTGGTTGTACACTAATTACTAGTTAGCTCAATAAAAGTTTTATAAGAAATGAGTGAACATTTACTGTTCTCATTCGCACAAGCAGTAGGGGTTTTATTGTCATTTGCTGCTATATATAACCACATACATACATACATAGTGGGAGTATTAAACATCCTGTTTAATGACTCCAGTATCTTAAGTAGAAATATGCTTAATTTACACACAAAAGACTTATTACAATACATATATATAGTTTGCTTTATCATAATGTTATGCTTACATAATAATATATTCAACAAAAATACTACGCATTTAATTGGCTCTTGAATTAATCGTTCTAAAATTACGATATGTGTAATCTGAATGAAAGAGAGGACTTCTTCCATGCAATGTGCAGATGTCCCCACTATCGTTTAGGGCGAAACAAATACTTAATTGATTTTAAAACTGAATGTTATAATAAGGATAATTTATTAAATATACTTTGTAATTTACATGTCAAGAAATGTTCGCAATGAAATTTAAATTCTGGTATGATGTTAAAATTAGAGACTTCATATCTACGTAATAAAATGGTACTCTAGACACAAAATAACCTGCACCACTTTGGTAAAAAGGAACACCCGCACGAAGACCACGTCCGTGTTCCTTTTCGAAGCAGTGGGACGACCCGGAATTTTTAACGAAGTGGTGCCGGTCATTCTGCGTTTAGAGTAAGTTTTCCTATTTTCTGCAGCCAAATATAGGGCCCCAAATATACGGCCCCTAGGGGATCTCAATACGTAAGGGGGCAGTCACATAATACAGATGGAGCCTGAAATGATGAATTCTGAAATGGAGAAGATGTTCTGGAATACTTTTTGAAATTTAATGAACTCAAATTAATTATCACACTATACTAAAGTGAAACAAATAGCCTTTTATTAGTATTATATCTGTATAATGTATAAGACTTTTTACATACGAAGCAAATTGTGGTTAGACTCAAAGAGAGACTACCTGCCTCAACCCAACTCCAGCTTTGGAATAATATGTGGTAATACCGCATTATGTACACGATGTAAAGACTACGGTCATATCATCAGATTGAATAAATAATAATAATAGTAATAAGAAATAGAGATGGAGCCACACTCTGCTGTATGTATATAACTCACTAGTACAGCTGATTACTAATCTTTGGGGCAGCAATTCGGAATATATATACATACCGATGTATTGAAATAATGCTCCGTCCGTAATAAAACTCCATTAGAGGATTAACCTCAATTTATGCATGTACGCATAATGTAAAATGTGTGATATATGCGACTAACTAATTATACTATAAGAGATCATGGGCAATAACCCTGCTAGTAATATTGACATTCAACTATTAATTATTCATTTTCTATCTATAATTGGGTATTCAGTAAACAATTTTGTAAATAAAGCAGGCATTGAGAAAGTAATCCTCTACGTCGAAATATCAAGATAATCATCCATTGGAAGTTTGTTAAAGCACAGTCCGCGGTCAAAAATAGGTCTTGAAATAATAAAGTCATCGAGCATTAATTTGATGCGATTTAGGGTGCAATTTAATCGTTCGTCTTAATGGTGTAATTTTTCGTCCTTTGTGGTGGAAGTTTTCGTCAGAGGAATTTTTCGTCTTACGATTTAATGTTTCGTCTTGTGAATTAATGTGTCGTCTTGCACGTACTTGCATGTTTATGGCAACTGAAGGTATCGAGGGTGCATTGTAGCTATGCACAAACAGAACGTGCACATGCACACAGAACCCGATAGGAAATTATCATATTATCATAAGATAAGATAGTTGTGTACCTAGAAGCCAGGCATCAAAAGTCGTTATTCTGTTTAAGGGTGGGGTATGGATAATTTTGATAGCTATGGTTTCCGAAATTTGGCTACTGATTTCCCTGTAAATTTTCTTCATCTTCTTCATCAAATTTGAAATTTTTGTAAAATAGAAGACATTTAGGGATGGATATAACGTAACGATAAGACTTTTCCATTTTCGTCTTTTCTGCTATAAGATATTTCTGATTTTATTTAGTATTTTATGTGTGCTCAAGAAAAATAATTTATAACTATTATAACTCAATATGTTAGTATGAAAATCGCTAATTGTTATCGTTCTGTCATAGCCCTAACCGGCTTATAATTTACAAAAATTTCAAATTTGATAAAGATCTAACCGTTTTCGAGATTCTGCGAAACAAAAAAAGTAAAAATTTACAGGGAAATGAGTAGCCAAATTTCGGAAGCCATAGCGATCTAAATTATCCATACCTCCCTCTTAAGTGTTCCTAATAGAAAGCACCATGGATTCTCAACTTGTGTACTCATCAGATACTGATTTTTCACGCAAAAGCAGTGTGGAGACCTAGCACACGCCATCCGCAAACATCTTGGCTACACTTTAAAAAAAAGATCGAGTGAAATGAGTTGACCCATAGCCCTGTGGCGATGGCCCAGCGAAAGCCCCAAAATTCCCCATGTTGGGGAATACGTAACCAAGCGTTGTCATGCGGGAGCAGCAACAACATTTAAACACCCCCTTAAGTGTTTGCAACCCAAATTTTTGAAGTAATACATTTCTTCTAGTAACGAGGGTTTCTAACCCTATTTTAATGCAGACATCTTGATATTCATGATTATTAGTTTTCGCACCTCTAATAATAGTCAATGCTCGTCATTGTACATTTTCCACAGTTTCATTGAGTTCTAATGTCAATGCTGGGCCCCACAACACGCATGCATATTCTAAAATTGGTCTAATGTAACACTCATAGGTATGAATTAATTCTTTTTCGCTAAATCCTGAACGTTTCAGGTTAACTAAAATGTGTATTTTAGAATTTAGTTTAAAATTTGCATTTTTAACTATTTTACTGATGTGACAATCCCATTTTAGGTCTTCAGTGATCATTACTCCCAATAACTTTGCCTTCTCTAATCGATTTATTTTTTTTCCACCAATGTTAAACGTCCATTCACTACCTATGGATTTGTCTTTAGAGAAGTCTAAGACAATAAATCCACATTTTTGGGGGTTGAATGACATTTTTCTTTCTTTAACCCATAGCATAATGTCATGTCATCTAACATTTGTTGTCCCTTAGGCAGTTTTTTTTACGACTTCTGCTACTGTAGTATCATCTACAAATCCGTAGATTGAAAAATGCTCGCTGCCATATTTGTTTTCAAAATTCTTTAAAATTGGGTTTATATGGGCAAGGAAGCAAAGGGGTCCTGTTTTCGTGCCCTGTGGCGTCCCACGACTACCCGAAAGGGAGCTAGAAACTTGTGTTTCGCACTTTACCTTTTGTTTTCTATTGCTTAAAAAGCTTGCTAGCCACATCAGGGTAAATAAATCGACTTAACAGTCATAATATAGGTAATTTATCAAAAGTGAGTGGTCCAACAATTCAAAAGCTTTCGATATATCGAATAGGTATAAATATAAATAAATATAAATATAAATATTCATGGATATTCATGCATTTCCGTACGTTTTACGCACTGTGCATTTCGTGCATTTCATGCAGGTGCACGCATGAAATGAATTTCTTACGCACGAATTAGAACAATGCTAACTGACACTGACTTACCATAGTTATGTATAGTATAGTACAGTATTTATTAATTGAATATGGCATACACAGCGATTCAATACACGTTACAATTCATTAATTACAAATCGAGATTGGCAATGCTAGCAAGAGGACATTCTATTCATGACGACACCGAATACCTCTTACTAGCATCCTATAATACACTTGATATATAACACAGTAAGATTCAGCCCTCCATAATCGTACAAAATCAAATCCTCCATTCACTACACCCACAAACTACCAGAAACAGAAACACAATTGACCAGGGGAAATACAAACCTAAGTAAGCACTTAAACATTATACTAGTATCCGCGGAGATCTGCCATACAGGACTTACATTGAATAGTAGACGAAAGAATTATTAGACCCTGCACACATACTTCAAGAAAAATCATTACAGTATTATACATTATCATACATTATCATACATACCAATATGAGAAAAAAGACCATGAAAAAATCTTATATTAGTATATACCTGCCTTGTCTTTATCGGCTTACAGAAGTTACGCCAATACTCGTGTATTAGCGGAGCTTCTCCTTGAGACTCAGAATATGTAGATATGAAACTTTGTGTTTGCGGGTGACCCGTCTGACTGACCAAGGTGAGTAGTTTGTGTTGAATTGAAGCTTGTCGGTTTGCTATCAGAAGACACAGACCAAATGTAAAAGACTTGCACGGAGATGCTTGAGCCGACGGAGCCTCCCGTCCTCATGAGTGTTGACTTAAGCACGTAAGAGTACAGCAACTCTCCTTTCCAAGCCCCCAGATATGCAGAACAGCAACAGTCGAAGGATGACTATGTGGTTTCTTGGATCAGATTACACCCAACACAGCACACAGTTGACGTAGACAGTGTCCTCATGAGTAGAAAGGTCTCGTTTGCATACCGCCACAAATTCCTATGCAAAGTCCTCCGCGATAAGGATCCACCATCTTCCAATTTTGATATTTCGGCGAGGCACTTCAGAAAAAACCGAAAAAACGGGCAGAAGTTCTCACTTTCACGCAAAAATGTCACTCTCACCGTACTGGTCACGTCTCAGGGTCACTGCACCACACAAATTTCACTGAATTCGGCCGATTTCTACTACTAAAAAAATTAATTTTGCGGAGAGCAGCACAGACGTACGTGCACCACCATCAGAGTCTCAAGGAGAAGTCAATAATACCATAGTTATATATACATGTTTTGCATATAAATAGCGTTATGTATACTCCACCAGGATATTTACATAATTCTGGTGCAATATGAAATACAATATGAAAAAATTTTCCATTTGCATCACTGATATATTGAATGCAATGCAATATAAAATATAAAAGTAGACTGTAATCCGACCGTTTACCTGGTTTGCACAGTTATTCGTTGTACTTGTACATTGTCTTCACATGATTTAAATTTCATTGTCAGGAGAATCTCTAAAAGGATTACCTTGGTTTGGATTGGGCTAGTATGCACTAGAGAGTTGCACGGGCAGACTTTTTAGGTTGCCGCGACCGCCAGCGAAACCACAATTGTGCTCGTGCCCGTGACGAGTTTAATAAATAGGCTCGCAGGCACCCGTAAAACATGACACCATTGTAAGTGCAGTGATAGCATACTATAATAACAGGTAACCCATTAAAATTTATTTTTTGTGATGTACTAATTGAAAATTTCACAAAGCCGTTTCATTCGTTGAATTTATTTTTTTTTTATTTACATCATTTTTGGCCTAAGAATTTTATTTAGCCAATTTAAGTACCTAAGTAGACTTGTCAAAAGCGATAAAGTAATTCTGTTTCGCCGTCTAATCAACTGTAGATACCACATCGGCACCGATTCTAGCTGTACTTTTGTAGTTTTGATATCGACAAGAGATAATGAACTTATGTGTGTGTTTTCGGACATCATTTTTACATAATAAATAAGGTTAACAAAGAACATCGCACGGGGACGTTAGCAGTGATCAGTGAGGATTTTTTATTTTTTGATATGTTGTAGAGTGTACCTCAGTGGTCATTTTTGAGCAAAAGTTTTTTTTAAAAAGGTCAATAGGGTGTCCCCCACAGCCTACAGGCCTCCAAAGTCACAATTTTTCCCCTTTTTTCAGACAATTCGGTGTGTATTTTGGGCATCCGTTGGCCTACAGACACATGATTTATGACATTCGACGCGCAATGCAATGTATAATATTATTACATACTGAAAACTTACTTGGAGGGGAAACACCCTCCGCCCCCAAAGTGGAAGGATCTCATTCATATTCACTAATTCACTAAGGAGGTTCCTAACACCATTGTAAACCTTCAATAAATCACTCACAACATTTCAGCGAGCATTTTCTCTTGTTTGAAGGATCTAAAACTCAGTACAGTATAAGTATATTTTTAAGTAGTAAGGTACATACATGGTGCATCCCACTATGCAATGCGGGGATGGACAATACATAGCATAAAATGATTATTGGTTTACATGCTACCATAAATGCCCAATGAATATTGAAAACAAAATCGTATTAAACAGTCAAAACAATTGAGTAAACAAGTAACCTCTAAATGGACGATTAAAATAAACTCTAAGTAGACGATTTAAATAAACTCTAAATGGACGATTAAAATAAACTCTAAATGGACGATTAAAATAAACTCTAAATGGACGATTAAAATAAACTCTAAATGCACGATTAAAATAAACTCTAAATGCACGATTAAAATAAACTCTAAATGCACGATTAAAATAAACTCTAAATGCACGATTAAAATAAACTCTAAATGCACGATTAAAATAAACTCTAAATGCACGATTAAAATAAACTCTAAATGGACGATTAAAATAAACTCTAAATGGACGATTAAAATAAACTCTAAATGGACGATTAAAATAAACTCTAAATGGACGATTAAAATAAACTCTAAATGGACGATTAAAATAAACTCTAAATGGACGATTAAAATAAACTCTAAATGGACGATTAAAATGAACTCTAAATGGACGATTAAAATAAACTCTAAATGGAAGATTAAAATAAACTCTAAATGAACGATTAAAATAAACTCTAAATGGAAGATTAAAATAAACTCTAAATGAACGATTAAAATAAACTCTAACTGGACGATTAAAATAAACTCTAAATGCACGGTTAAAATAAACTTTAAGTGGACGATTAAAATGACTATTAAAGTAAAGTAAACTCTAAAAAATCAATTGGTCCCATTAGTTTCCTGATTGAACATTGGAAACAGGAATATAAAAATCCTTCCCACTCTTCTTCGTCTGGTTCACACTCAAAATACTCTTCCCCATCTGGAGGTGCAGGTGTATATTCATCTGCAATAGGGTCACCAATCGATGATGATAAGGATACTGCGCGTATGACTGGTAAACCTTCCGGGCACACCTTCCGGTAGACCTTCTGGGCACACCTTCCGGTAGACCTTCTGGGCACACCTTCCGGTAGACCTTCTGGGCACACCTTCCGGTAGACCTTCTGGGCACACCTTCCGGTAGACCTTCTGGGCACACCTTCCGGTAGACCTTCTGGGCACACCTTCCGGTAGACCTTCTGGGCACACCTTCCGGTAGACCTTCTGGGCACACCTTCCGGTAGACCTTCTGGGCACACCTTCCGGTAGACCTTCTGGGCACACCTTCCGGTAGACCTTCTGGGCACACCTTCCGGTAGACCTTCTGGGCACACCTTCCGGTAGACCTTCTGGGCACACCTTCCGGTAGACCTTCTGGGCACACCTTCCGGTAGACCTTCTGGGCACACCTTCCGGTAGACCTTCTGGGCACACCTTCCGGTAGACCTTCTGGGCACACCTTCCGGTAGACCTTCTGGGCACACCTTCCGGTAGACCTTCTGGGCACACCTTCCGGTAGACCTTCTGGGCACACCTTCCGGTAGACCTTCTGGGCACACCTTCCGGTAGACCTTCTGGGCACACCTTCCGGTAGACCTTCTGGGCACACCTTCCGGTAGACCTTCTGGGCACACCTATCGGTACACCTTCTGGGCACACCTTCCGGTAGACCTTCTGGGCACACCTTCCGGTACACCTTCTGGGCACACCTTCCGGTACACCTTCTGGGCACACCTTCCGGTACACCTTCTGGGCACACCTTCCGGTACACCTTCTGGGCACACCTTCCGGTACACCTTCTGGGCACACCTTCCGGTACACCTTCTGGGCACACCTTCCGGTACACCTTCTGGGCACACCTTCCGGTACACCTTCTGGGCACACCTTCCGGTACACCTTCTGGGCACACCTTCCGGTACACCTTCTGGGCACACCTTCCGGTACACCTTCTGGGCACACCTTCCTGTACACCTTCTGGGCACATATTCTTTGAACTCTCACGGGCACGTGCGGGCACGAGCTGACCAAGGAGGCGGGCACAGGCAGTACATAATGATGCCCGCGGGCTCACGTAAGTGCCCGTAAGTTTGCCATGAAATGTAGTTTTCCTACTGCAGAGTGCACAACACAGAGTGCAGTCAGTATCCCATTTTTTGACTCTTTACGGGCACGGCGGTCACGGGCATCTAAATGTCTGCCCGTGCAACTCTCTGCTCTCTAGTATGCAGTTAGTGTACAGAGTCAGATCACAATCACAACCCCCAGACTATCCACAACGTTCACCGCTCTCCTTCTTTTACGCATTCAAAATGTCCAATTTAAGGAGATGGGTTAAATTGAAATATATTCCTTGAAATGAATTGTAATGCTTTTGCAGGAACCCCTTTTGGCTCAAATGATATTGAAAAGCGTGAAAATCGGCTTGGATTTGGAAAGATTCCAAAATCTCAACTCAAAGCAATCTGCAAGAAGCACTAGCACTAGGACCGCATTTACAAATTCTACCGAATCTCCTAATAGCAACAGTAATATTCCCGAACGGCAGAATCAACTTAATCCTAACCATTCTTCCCCAAGTGCTGATTCCAAGTTACCCGAATATGTCTACACTCCGTCCTTCCACTTCTCTGTTGCTCAGTACGAAAAAGGAAGGTAAGTCTGACATGAATTTGCACAAGTTGTTCAATTATTACGCCTATGATCACCCTGTTATTCTATTTACTTTTACACTGCTTAATGTGTTTTATAGTTCTTTGATGATCATTATCTGTTGTATCTAAATAAAATTATTAGGAGATTGGGTTTCCACACTTGCCCCTTGCAGGTTTTCAATCAAAACGACAAGACTCTTTTTAAATAAATCAAATCCGCTCAAATTATTTATCCTCCCAGATGTATAACTTTAATTGACTATGAATCAGCAATTTATTAGATGGATGTCTTGGAAAATACAACTTCAATATTTAACTTTTTTCCAATCTGTATTTCCAATTTCACAAATATTTGACCATTCCCATATGTTATTCACTCATTCACCTCCGCTCATTGGCTATTTTTTGATAAATTCAAATGAGCCTATCTAAGGAATTGGTCAAAAATAATGAAAATCTACCAAATCAAGAAATCAAGCCCATTAAAAAAATGCTTCCTTTGAAAGTTTAGTCACTCAAAGGAGGTTTGTATTGTAAAGTAACATTTTATATAGTATATTTAACACAATGCTAAGTAACTTAAAAATTAGATATTTACAGAGGCTCTCTTAGAAAAGGCGGGGCCACAGGCGAGGGGGTCGAATGGAGGGGTTTGTGCCTTAAGGAGTGAAAAATTGTTTCAGTTTTAATGATAAAATAATGTAGAAATGTGATGATTTTGTGGAACCAGTGAGTTCGGCCAGCAAGGGCCGCCAAATTACCAAATTTGATGCTAAAGTAATGTGTAGATGTCAAGAGTTTTAGTTTAGCCGTTTTTGAAGTCCGTGGGGCCCCTGTAGGCGCGAGACCCTAGGCGACTGCCTTGCCTACGTTGCCTAGAGAGATTTGGGAGATGTTAATGAGAGAGCCTTTGGTTATTTATCGGTACCATGGATTTAGAACTTCGGGATTGTAGATAATTTTGACCCAATTTTCGTCCCCAAGGACCAAGCTAAATTATTAGTAGTTTTAGTCAGAGCATAAGACAAAATAAGTGTCCAATGGTGATATTCAGTAGTATGAATAAAAGCTAGCAAATGCTTTTACTTCACGTTTTTGAAGTAAAAGGTGCCTTTGGTATGAATAAAAATTTGAACCTCAGCTTTTACTAAACAAGAAACTAGAAGTAAAAGTTAAAGCTTCAGTAAGTGTATTATTTACTACTTTCCAAGTAAATACTAACGAAATGGTATGAATAAAAGTAGGCTTTTACTTTTCATTCATAATAAATGCTAGGGAAATTTGAAGCTCCTCCCCTCAGAGCTTCAGCTTTTACTTTCTCTGTTGTAAGGCAGGGAATTCAGTGGAGAATAAAACGTTTCTATGGAAATTTGACCAACCGCAAAGGTATCATCGCCAAATATGAAAGTCACTTGAAAATGAAGGGAGTACTTTAAAATGTACCCATGACTACAGCCTTTTTAGCAAAAGAAAAGGTTGCAAACGGCAAATAAAAGCTAGAAATCTTGAAGTATCTACTTGTTAGCAAAAGTATTTTTTTATTCATACGATTTGAAGATTTTGCTTTTACTTTTACTTATTGCTAGTAGCAAGACCTTTTACTTTTACTTTATACTAGATACTAAATGCTAATGTTTATTCATACCACTGATTGGATCACTTTCTGATTGGTAGAGTTTCGTTATTTTGAGGCCTTCACTTCCTATAGGTTGATTGGCATTTACTGTCGGTGTCAAGGGGATTTTTGGACAAAGTAATCTCCATGGTATTGGCAAAAATATTTCAAAAAATCAAGATATGATTATATTCAAGCCCTTCTTTTGAGCCGGTCTGATCGGTCTGATTTTTTAAAAATATTTTAGATTATTTACAACTGCATTTATTGACATTGAAGTTTAAAGATATATCATGTCATGTTAATGTTACGACATGACATGATAAGTCTTTAACTTAACTCTTAGACTTAGAATACGATTATCGGATTACCTCTATACTGTATGCTTATGTCAATTGAAATAATACATTATTATATCAAAAATTATGTACACATAAGTAAAAAAAGCGTTTCGGAGTAAAGCATATACCAGGGATAATGATAAAGCTAAACTTTACACCTTTTTATATTGGTTTTTGGGATTTACATAAATTACTGGAATAACCAAAAAGGTGGGTTTCAACACTTCTGTTGCCAATGACATATTCATACAGCTGATGTCACTAAGCCCCGCCTTCCACATTTAACTTTTGAGGGATCGGTAGAGACGTTTTTATGCACTCCTCAAGAACTGCTGAGCCAAAAATAATGAAATTGGTCTACAAACGACCGTACAATTAAGTGCTTCGGAATAACAATAAATTTTATATGACATTCAACAGTAATATTTGAGAAATCTTAATCAACATTTGTTTTTTACAGTCACTTTGTTCATAAATCTTTATCTAAAAGACTACTGGAGGATTCTATAAAGTCTTATTGTTGTCATATACCTCGTTTTTTCAGTTATTTTTTAAAAATTATACCATAATTGCACGATGAATAGTTTAAGAGAAATGCGAAATTTTATGGAAAAAAATTTCACATGGAAAGAGGTAGTCATTTTCGGAAATTGCCAAGCGACGATTTTTGTGACTCGGAGCCTTAAAAACATAATTAATAAAAAAATGGAAATTAGCCTACGAGAAGGTCCCAAAATTACGAAACACTACCATTCAGAATGATCTTCCATAGCACCGAGTGTCACTTTTTTGGCCTCTAGTGACGATTTCAACTGTATAGTAAATATTTATTTGTTTGTTTGCTGGATTTTAGTACCCATGGATACCCATTAACATTAGCAGTTTGGAACTGAGATCTGGGGAAATTTTTCCAAAGCCCTAATGTAAAACGGTCCAACTTTCATCACCCAGGTTACCAAGGAGTCTGTTGGTGTCCTTCGCGCATAGTAAGGAGGATCAAGTTTCCATAAAGATTTCCACGTGGGGGATTTTGCAGGTCTATAAGGGACGTTTTTGGAGGAAAATTCCCTAATTTTATTTATTATCATGATGTACATGGCAACTACTACATTTTCTATTATTATGTAGCGGACCTACATATTGGGAACGCTCTGTCTGTCTGTCTGTATCCACCGCCACGTCTGTATCCATTAGCGGCATAATGCTTTAGCTACACATTGGGAACGCTCTGTCTGTATTATTGGCGGCTTAATAGTTTGAGGAAAGTCACACTGCATGTAAATCAAGTCTTGTCAATGATCAACCGATGATCAACCAATGATCATCCAATGATCAACCAGTGATCAACCAATGATCATCCAATGATCAACCGATGATCAACTAATGATCAACCAATGATCAACCAATGATCAACCGATTATCAACTGATTAACAATCAACTGGTTATCTCCGCTACATACTTACTCCGTGTTGCACCGCGGTTTATTTTGTATTCTGTATTCCGTTAGTTGTGATGTGTATACATCACGATGATAAATGAAAGTAGGGGATTTCCTTCCAAAAACGTTCCTTATAGACCTGCAAAATCCCCCACGTGAAAATCTCTACTTGATCCTCCTTTCTATGCGAGAAGGACACCATGCCAACAGTTTAGACTCCTTGGTTCTACTCACTCTGGCAATTTCAACTTCGAAAATTGTGATCACACTGGAAGAAGACATGTCTTCTAAATATCCCTGTTTTGCGCGCTAAAACAAAATTTTACAGAATTTTCTTTGCCTTCTACTATAAGGAATATATGGTACTATGAGTAGTTGTACGGTGGTTCCTTTATTCGAAAATGTAAGATTATCTCTTCACCAACGTACCCGAGTAAAAAGTGTCAATCGAGGTGCACGAAGGGAACTAGCCCAGTGCTTTAGTCCAAGGTAACGTCATGGCGATGACTCGAATGACTGCTCTCACCAATAGACTCGGGAGAGTGAGTGTTCTAAGTGTTCTTTTCGAACTCTACTAGAAGACAGCTCCCAGTTCTATGTGAGTAGTTGGGGTTGATGGGGTCGGTTGCTGACGTGAGGAGGTAGGTACACGAAGTAGACTCTTCCTCCTTACACTACAGTTTTAAAAATATTAATAAATTAAGTACTTTTTGTATCAATTTTGATTGAAATTTTTTCCTCTTTCGAATGATGGTAACCAAATCTTTGTAGGTTCTCAGGTGTAGGAGTTACAGCCCCCGACATCGTTTCATATTCTTTTGGCACCCCCTTTACATACTACCTGTTTAATCCACCTTTGTCTAACTCTACAGAGAGATTTATCTTTGACCCTGTATTTAGGGCTAGAGCTAGAGTCAGAGTTATACAAATCTCCGATGAATCCCGTATCAACTTCTTATGTATGCTTTGTAACGTGGTATATCAATGAATGATTTTGAAACAGTTTTAGTATATATAATTAATATTCAGGTGGCACCCACTCGTAAATTTAGCCAAAGAAGGTGAGGTCAAAAATGAAGTATCTAGAGAAAGTAATGGAAACATTGGGAAACAGGACCGGGTTGCTTCTTCTTCCGTTTCGGACAGTACTAATGGTAATCAATACTTACTATTTTTATTTAAAACTTACTTTTTTCTAAATAGCCGTAGTAGACTATATTTTATTTCAAGCCTTTACTTTTCTATGTAATTCTCCCTATACCTAGGGAGCGTACGTATAGTACGAGGACATCCTTTGGGGTGGGTAAACGAATTGTCTTCATAGCGGAGTTGCCATCAATTCTTCCATTTCAATTTTTAAATTATCAAGTTTATCCTTAATATTTCTTTTCATTTTTAGAGCAGTATCTTCATTCCTTAAGGTCATGAGTAATCCCCAATTTGACTTTATTTATAAATAATTTTATTGTTTTTTGATCAAAACATAAAATGTTATTTCCAATTTCCATTGAATTTTCTCCTAATAAAACTATGTCGATAAGTCGTAAAACGATATCAAAGTGCAAACCCCCAATGTCACATAATTTAGAGTTATATAAGAAAATTGTGGTTAGAGATCGGACCGTTTCGTAAAACGAAACGGGTTTTTAAAAACGCAACGAAACGAATTTTTAAAAAACGAAACGAAACGAATTTTTGAAAAACGAAACGGAATAAACTCGTTTTTTTCGTTTTTGTAGCACACGATGGAAATTAAAAATTTTCAGCTCCAATACTCAACAACACATAACTCAACTCATTCGATTAGCCTGCAGTCGTTTGCGTTAACTCCATTGCACATGAAATTGGCGTAGGGTTTAGGTTTACTGGAACAATACACAGAATACAAACTATGCAGAATCTTTACTTGTCAATAGCGATTGCGATTGGTGATTAATATTATTTAAAGATAATTGAATATTCAAGTATTTGAAAGCAATTAAATGAGTTAATACGCAATAAACAACAATGACCAGTCAGACCAATAGTTGGTCCTCAACAGACGAAAAAATTATTGAAATACTTTTAGAAACCGACGTTGAAGGCAACACGAATAAAGTAAAGGCACACACTTGGACTCAAGTCTACCAATACTTTGTGTGATAAAATTTATCACATCATTTAATGATAAGTGAAACCAATGAAAATCCTCGACCAATGAAAATAGTAAAGAACCAATAGGAGTAGTTTACTAACAAATTCCTAATAGTTTTAAATTCAAATTAAAAATTACATGTAATCAGTTGTACTCCCTTTATTATGGCCTTTCTGGTGTTACTACAAGTCAAACGGACAAAGTGAAAACCCATTTTTTTCGTTTCGTTTTGCATCATATTGGAAAGCGAACTAAACGAAACGGTCTTGGTAGAAAACGAAACGAACGGAAACGGTTTTTGCAAAAAACGAAACAAACCGAAGCAGTTTTTGCAAAAAACGAAAAAAAACGACCCGAAACAGTTTTTGCGAAAAACGAAACGAAACGAACCGAAACGATTTTTGCAAAAAACGAAACTAGCCGAAACAATTTTTGCAAAAAACGAAACGAACCGAAACGATTTTTGCAAAAAACGAACCGAAACGGTTTTTTGCAAAAAACGAACCGAAACGGTTTTTGCAAAAAACGAACCGAAACGGTTTTTGCAAAAAACGAACCGAAACGGTTTTTGCAAAAAACGAACCGAAACGGTTTTTGCAAAAAACAAACCGAAACGGTTTTTGCAAAAAACGAACCGAAACGATTTTTACAAAAAACGAACCGAAACAGTTTTTGCAAAAAACGAACCGAAACGGTTTTTGCAAAAAACGAACCGAAACGGTTTTTGAAAAAAACGTAACGAAACGAACCGAAACGGTTTTTGCAAAAAACGAAACGAACCGATACGGTTTTTGCAAGAAACGAAACGAACTGAAACGGTTTTTGCAAGAAACGAGGGTGAGCAAAGAAGACCATCTGGTCGACCACAACAGAAAAGGCAAAAGAAGTTCTACTTTGGGAAAAACATAAAGTCTATAATTATAAGCAGTTTTAAGTAAAATTTTGGCTTTACTGGAAAAGCAATGAAACCTTTAGGCTTCTTTCGAAATTTATTTTTTAAATGCTACTAAATTTTGCACTGCGCGTGAGTAGACATTTCATTCAATAATCTGCCTGTCTTTCAAATCTTTAAAAGTTTTGCGATGCGCGTGAATAGACGTTTCATTCTGTAATCTGTTTTTCAATTGCTAAAAAATTTTGCGCCCCGCGTGAATACCGTTTCATTCTATAACCTGTTTTTCAATTGCTAAAAAATTTTGCGCCCCGCGTGAATACCGTTTCATTCTATAACCTGTTTTTCAATTGCTAAAAAATTTTGCGCCCCGCGTGAATACCGTTTCATTCTATAACCTGTTTTTCAATTGCTAAAAAATTTTGCGCCCCGCGTGAATACCGTTTCATTCTATAACCTGTTTTTCAATTGCTAAAAAATTTTGCGCCCCGCGTGAATACCGTTTCATTCTATAACCTGTTTTTCAATTGCTAAAAAATTTTGCGCCCCGCGTGAATACCGTTTCATTCTATAACCTGTTTTTTAATTGCTAAAAAATTTTGCGCCCCGCGTGAATACCGTTTCATTCTATAACCTGTTTTTCAATTGCTAAAAAATTTTGCGCCCCGCGTGAATACCGTTTCGTTCTATAACCTGTTTTTCAATTGCTAAAAAATTTTGCGCCCCGCGTGAATGCCGTTTCATTCTATAACCTGTTTTTCAATTGCTAAAAAATTTTGCGCTGCGCGTAAATGGATGTTTCATTCTATAACCTGTTTTTCAATTGCTAAAAAATTTTGCGCTGCGCGTAAATGGATGTTTCATTCTATAACCTGTTTTTCAATTGCTAAAAAATTTTGCGCTGCGCGTAAATTTATGTTTCATTCTATAACCTGTTTTTCAATTGCTAAAAAATTTTGCGCTGCGCGTAAATGGATGTTTCATTCTATAAACTGTTTTTCAATTGCTAAAAAATTTTGCGCTGCGCGTAAATGGATGTTTCATTCTATCAGGCACGTATCTAGAGGGGTGGCTTGGGGGCTAAAGCCCCCCCTAAATTTTTGAAAAAGAGGAAAGTTTTCATTGAAATGTCAAAATTTTTTCGCGCTTCGCGCGAATTAGCACTTTCTGGAAAATATTTTTCGTTAAGCCCCCCCAAGATAGTTTTTCTGGATACGTGCCTGCATTCTATAACCTGTTTTTCAATTGCTAAAAAATTTTGCGCTGCGCGTAAATGAACGTTTCATTCTATAATCTCTATTTCAATTTTTAATAGATTTTGCGCTGCGCGTAAATAGACGTTTCATTTTGTAATCTCTTTTTCAATTTTTAATAAATTTTGCGCTGCGCGCAAATGGACGTTTCTTTCTATAGTCTCGTTTTCAATTGCTAAAAATATTGCGCTGCGTGTAAATAGACATTGCATTCTATAATATATTTTCAATTCTTAAAAAATTCTGCGTTGTGCGTATATAGACGTTTCATTCTATAATCTGTCTTTCAACTGTTAAATTTTTCGCGCTCCCCACCCATAATTGTTGGTTTTACCCAAGTGCAAAATTCAAACGCTAATGGCTTCAAAATGCAAACTAAAAAATTGCAGCTTTTTTATGTGTTAATTGCTTATTATCAATATTATAAACTAGTAAAATTACCCGTCCTACGGACGGGAGTAACAATATTCTGCCGTTAACAAAACGGTATGTGTTTTACTTATACTTATACTAAATATTATTTATATCAAATTCTAGAATATAAATAGGCTTTAAATTTATGCGGTGTTATGTCTTGTAAGACAGTGCCCACTCACAAACCGATTAATTCAAAATATGCAGAGCTATTTGCTACACCTTCTTCTGCTTCTCCACGCAAACGGCCGTCTGCCACTTATACTCCCCTTTTCATTTTCCCTACAGTAACGGACGTCTCCCACTTGTGATACACCTTTCCCTTTTCCCACACTTTCTTCTACTTATGCTTCACCTTTGTCTCCTAACATTAACGGTCGTATGTTATTTATAATACACCTCTGCCTGTTTCCTAATAGTGACGATTGGCTCCCTTTAATGCTAAACTTTTTCTGTTTCCTCACACTAACTGTTGTCTCGCACTTATACTTCACCCTTCTGTTCCTCGCATTCACGATCGTCTCCGCTTTATGCGACACAGTTTAGTAATGTCTCAATCCATCAGTCATCCCACATTTATGCTTCCTCCTTTATTGTTACCTCACAACATTATTGCTTACTGGAGATAAATTCAAGATACTTCAGTTGACCGAATGATTAACAAATTACTCAATGCAAGGCGACTAATTGATTTATTTCCTAAATCACTGATATAGTATTGCTGCTTCACAATCTGCAGTAGAAATGATTATTTCATTTTTGAAACAGCTGGGCGGAAACAGCTGAATGTGCTATACTCAAATACTAAAGTCATTATTGATTATTAGTGTGCCTGCGTTTACTGTTGAACCTGCGCCACTTTAGTAGTAATAGTAGTAGTAGTAATTGTATTTATTAGTTCTTATAAGGATACACCCATAGAACATATTCAGGTAAATTACAAAATGGTCAAAACTGTAAACATAAATGTAATAATAGCGTGGTTTACAACGGCCTAGGTATCTAAAGTAATTAATAATTTCCTCCTACTTAGACTACAGCTTACGAAATTAATTAGCTTATTAATACAATTTGGGTCTAACAGTACAAGTTTTGTTAGGAGGTTTTCTCTATAAACATTAATAAATGAATTACTATCAATAAATAAGTTCCTGGATCCTTGATGGATTTTACATTCGAATAGGAAATGGTACAGGTCTTCGTTTTCATTCATATTACACATAGTACATTTATCCTCTGAGTGCAGTACATGGGTAAAGTTACTTATTCTAAAAACACCATTGTTTAGCCTAAGCTGAGCCAGTAATTTAATCTTATATTAACTTAACTTACACATATCCTTAAGTCTAGACCCCTCAACCAATTGCGAACAGTAATTGTAGTGATTAGAAGAGTCAGCTTTAATTTTATCCTCACCTTTAGAAATGAGTGACAATTGATTTGTTATTTCCACCTTTGCATTAATAAGGTCTTCTCTGCATAAATTTAACCATAAATCTGACCTCCCAGCCTTCACACGAATATTTTTTACAGTAAGGCACCAGTTATATTTTAGGTCGCTGTCCATCGTACTATTATTCAGCAGATTCTCGAAACATAATTTTGGGATTCTTTGGTTAGCCATACCAAGTACCTTTATCACAAACTTAATACTTTGCTTCGCTACAAGCACGTAAAGTTTGTTGCTATCTGTTTCTAGTCGTGCATCATAGTTAGCCACTCTGTAGTCTATATTGAAAAGCTTCTTGAGGAATCTTGTTTGTACATGTTCAATAATATCTGGGTACATATGAGCCCACACATGACTAGCGTATAATAAAGTAGAGGACACTATTGATGTAAATAGCTTGGTGTGGCTTTCCCAATTATTTATTCGGCCTTTAAAGAAAACACTCCATAAAGATCCTAAGGCATTAAGACCTTTTTTCTTAAGGGAGTCGGCTGCCAATCTAAAGAGACCCGATGACAGGTAGTTTCCCTCCACGTCTAAAGATAATGGCTTCGGTTTTCTTCATATTCACTTTGAGTCCGTGGTTGATGAAGTATTTTTCTAATATATTAATCTTCAATTGCAGAGCTCGAGCATTAGGGGCCATAACGACCAAATCGTCTGCGAACAAGAGTATATGCAAAACGAAGCTTGAGGATATGTTTATTCATGATATGCAACTTTTCTTTAGGTTATCAACAATATCATAGATATATAAACTAAAAAGTAGGGGCGAGAGGACATCACCTTGCATCAAGCCGACTGTCATAGGCAATGTGTCAGAATATCTATTTGAAACCTTTATTCTCGTTTCCCCTTTGTAATATAATTTTTGAAGTGTCCGGACAATTTTGCCAGACATACGCAAACTATATAGCTTTGTCCAGAGCTTTCCATGCGGAATCGAGGGATATGCACGCTCGAAGTCGACAAATAAAGTAAATACTTTTTTCTTATTTCTCGTCCCGATCTGTATTGAAGAGGTTAAATTAAAAATTTGTTCGTCGCAGCCTCTTTGTTTACGGAAGCCCCCTTGTTCTTCAGGTAGAATATCTACTGCCTCGGCCCATTGGCGGAGTCTTTCGTGAACCATCTGCGTAAATATTTTCAAGGAGACATTCAACAGAGCTATCGGACGGTAATTATTAGGCTCACTTGCATCTCCTTTTTTAAATAGCATTACTGTATTTGAAGTAGATAATTCTTGAGGTATAGCTTCATTTTCCCATATTTTGTTATAAGACTTGAGAAGGGATAGTTTACTTGTAAGAGAAAGGTTCTTATAGAACTCATTAGAGATGTTATCGGGTCCTGGAACCTTGTTATTCTTCAATTTAGATAACGTTGACTCTAATTCTTCTATTGAAAAAGGTACATCTAACTTGGGGTCTCTCACATCCACGAAATTGACCAATTCTTCTCTCTTCGGCATAATGTTCTCATAGTATTGAATCCATTTATATTCAGGGATAGTGCATAATGGGGAATAGACTCTCCTTATCGTTCGCACTGCACTCCAGAATAAATGGGGAATTTTAATTTGGTTAATACTTGTTTGCAGACAATTGAAATATTGTATCTTCTTTACGGAAATTTTATGCTTGTATTCCTTTCGTGCAGATAAATAAGTAATACGAATGAAATTACTCCATCCAGATTTTTAGCTAACTTTAACGCATGATTGGCATCGTATTTGGCTTTTTTGCATTCAGAGTCAAACCAAGGTTGATTATTTTCTTTTATAGTGAAGTGGTTATGCATATTTAGTTCAATGGCCGCTGCAATAATGTTTTTGTTTATGTCATTTAGGTCGGTTAAATTCATGCATTTAGTATCTATGACTTCTCTGAAAATTTCGGTTTTCTTTGGGTTCCAATGAAGCTTTAGTTCGGGTACAGATGGGATTTCTAAAGTTTGTCCGAATCATACTTCGATAGGGAAATGCTTGGATAGGGTAATGTTAAGAACAGTGAAAGTGTCAATATTTTTTAAGGCATTATTATTACAAAGACACACATCAATGCAACTATTCCCGAGTGGGCTAACGTAGGTATATTCGCCAAAAAATTCCCCTTTTGTCCTACCGTTTAGTATAGTTAGATCATGCTCGTAACTTAAATCAATCAATTAATAGACGACCTCTCGAGTTTACTATCTTATCTTTGCTTGCTCTTACAAAACGAATTTTATCATTAGCCATTAAATAATTACTTACTATATCATTTGAGCCGATTCTAGCATTCAAATCGCCACTAATAATAACTTTACATTCAGACGTATTTTCCATTATATTATGTATAGAATCAAATATTTCATTTAAAATGTAATCTCTGTTCACATCAGGGATATTTGGCTGTAAGTATGTGTTCGCAATTAGTATCAGGTCACCATTTTTTACATTTTTTATTTTGCTAATAATTAATCATTGCATAATACTAATAGGATTTTAAATTTAGTTTTATCTATCAGTGTAATACCACCTCCTATACCTCTTCCTTTAGTACTTAATTTTATAGCTTTTTGCTGAATAATATTGTATTTACAGAAATTACCTTGTAATTTTATGTCGTATGTGTGCCAGGTTCCCAATAACATTATAATGTCCGAATTAGAAAATACACCTTTATCTTTCTCACTGAGGTTAAAGAGATTGTTCCATACTTCCATGTTCCACGATAATACAGAAAAAGATGAATTGCACTGTGTGTGTTCTATGGGTTGTAATTTTCATAGTTCTTTAATGCAGCCATTCTCCACGGTGAACTTATGGAGAACTGTACTATCCTCTTTTACGAGAAGAGAATTATTTCGAATTGTACCCTTCAGAGACTTGTCCACGGATTGCATAGATTTCAGTTTTTCCCGTAGTTTCTTTTGAGCTTCCTGGTCATCAGCTGAAAGGTCATCATTAATGTAAATTTTATGGGTGCCGAGTTTCCTTTTTGATTCCATGATACGTCTTTTGTCCAGAAATTTCACCAGTTTCACCATGATCGTCCTTGAAGATCCCGCTTTAATTTTCCCCAGTCGAAAAATGTTGTCCACTAGAATGTCACTGAGACCCAATAGTGCCCAGATCTAATTTAGTTCTGCTGTAAGTTGCGCTAAGCTATTATACAACCTATTATGTTATTTGTACCAGATATGATTTTAGACACTCACCATCTACTCCTCTTACTTAATAATTTGAAACTCAAACCAAATGTTAACTAAAAAAAGGTAAAGGTAAAGGGGACTCGGAGACTTGCAACCCAATTAGGTTATATCTCATCTGAGGAAGGAAACTGAGGAAATATTTTCCCACTACTACTGCACACCAATGTGAATCCACATGAGGCACCTATCCCCACACTTATGTAGAAACGACAAAGGTCGCACCGGTCTTTTAATCCCCGGTACACAATTACACTACGATAACCACAGGAGTTGCCTCATGTGTTATGGTCGCACAGTAGAGTGGAGGAAGAAGGAATGCAACTTTATTTGATGCAGAGCAGCTCAACTTACTCTGCATATCGAAGGAACAGATATGACGGATAAGGAAAGTGAGAGATTAGAGGAAGGCAAAGACAGACAGAAATGTTAAGGTAATACCAATTCTGGCAATCGAGGCACAAGGAAAACCCTTACTCATTTGCAATGTATGTACTAATGAGCGTAGGAAAAAACCTTGCACTATATCAATGTTAGCGAGTGAACCCCTACGGGATTCGAACTGGAGACCTTCGAGAGAACGATTGAACGCGTTAACCCGTAGTCCCACTTGACTCGCTTTCCAAATGTTAACTATATGCTAGTTACAATTGATATTGTAAGTTTATATCCTAGTTTGGTTACAAATAATTGCAAAAAATTTTGCACAGAATTATTTAAAAAGCATAAGAATGAAGTTATATTGCCATTTGACATTTCCCCTAATCAATTGAAAACATTAATGGACCTTAGCTTAGATTATAGCTATGTGAAATATGAAGATAAACATTTTTATCAATATAGGGGGATTCAGATGGGGGGATCTGCATCATGCAGTATTGCGAATATAACTGTTTACGAAGAATTAAGGGAAATGTTTGAAAATGTTAGCGAAATCTGCTTTAGAAAAAGATTTCTTGACGATTTATTTCTGATTGTAGACACAACTAATATAACAAACATAGAAAGTTGGCTAAATAATTTATTGATACATCGATATCTTAAATTTACTTATACCTATGCAAACGATAAGATAAACTTTTTAGACTTAGAAATAAGTATTAATAATAATGAAATAATTACTAAGATTTATAAAAAGCCAATGTCAAAGCGTCAGTTTTTGAATTACTATTCAAATCATCCCTTTCATTTGCGCAATTCTCTACCCTTCTCTCAAAGAATTCGAATTATTAAATGCTGCTCACTAAAAGAAGATAGACAAAATGAACTCAGGACGTTATTTGAAAAATTTAAAAACCGATGCTATCCACATTCTGTTTTATTAGCAACATTAGATAAACTCATTGCTTTAAATAGAAATGATTTGTTAATCCCTAAAGGAAAATTACTGATAAAAACATTAATGTATCACAATCCCGAGATTCTTAGTAAATATGGTCTCTCTAAGAATAATAACTTGACAAAGAATAATCCTAAACCTGTAAATTGTTATTTAGTACTACCTTTTTATAATGCAATACATAAAATGGGTGAAACTGTAAAATCTATGATATCTAAAGAATTGGATAATAGTACTGGAGGTTATAATGGCTTAATTTCGAAAAATAATATGTGTTTTTCATACAAGAAAGTAAATAGTTTACAATTGTTTACAAAAATACAAAAATAAGAAACGGTAGTCCATAGTACTGTAAATGCTACATTGGTCTAAAGTAAGGAAAGGACGGGAACAGAAATATAACCCTTTGAATACGGAGGGAGTTTTAAGAACACATCTGAAATGACTTGCGAAATTCTCTAAATTGGCGTATTAATATTGTATTACTAAAATTAGATTTAATTGGCTAAAAATTAAAAGTTAAGAGTTGTCTGTTTATTCAGGTATATCTTTAAAATGTTTTCCTTTTATACATTCATTTCACTAATGGCAAAACTTAATATTATTTAAGATTATCCAAATGTTGTATTTGTTATATTTGATATTATTAGTTTGGTGCGATTAATTATACATAAGAAATAAAATAAATGTTTATTTGTTGATTTCCCAGCTTGAAAAAGATACGGGAAACATGTCGCTGCAATAAATAAACATCTAAGGAAACTACTTGACGGCGTTTTTTAATCTGAAAATTAATTTTTTCACCTATGATTACATAAAACAAAAAGCTTTCATTTGCAGTTTCAGGCGCACCATGTATTATTATCTTTTTTTCCCTGAGTTTTTTGCTCAAAATATCGATTTTCACTTCACAATTTTTGATTTGGGAAACTAATGGACCAAGCTCCGTTTTAATGTCATTGCGAATGTCCCCCCTTAGGTCTTCTAAGTCTTTTAGTGTTAAACTCATTGTAACTTTTTTGGTTGGAGTAACTTTTTCACTGTCAATACTCGATAATGTTTTTCGTTTTTCGCCAAACGTAGGTGGTTCCATCAAATGGTAATTTCGTTTTTTTATAAGCAGGTCGTTAATGCAAATAGTATTATCGGAGTGTGAATTAGTATGCTCCTTAAGCCAGCACTACTATAGAAAGTATAAACCAAATTAGTGCTATGCAAAGCAGTACTGGAGTAGGGAGTAGACAGGTCTATCCTCGACCGCTGCTCGAACAAGACTCACCTGCGCCACTTTAGTACATCTTTTATCATAATTAGGTAGCACTTCTCGGCAAAGTTAAGTAAAACGTTCTGTAACAATAAAATTCATAAGTCTATTTGAAATTTAAAATAGAGTAGCTGACTGAATCTTTTGTTAAAAAATTTTGTATTGCACGACGACTAATTGAATTATTCAAAATAAGGGAATTAAAGTTTCACATTCGGTGGTAGAATTGGTTATTTCATTTTTGATACAGCTGAGCTGAAAAAACCGAATGTGCTACACGATGTTAAATGAATTATAAACGCTATGAATTACAAAAGTGGGCCTGTGGTTACCGATAGATTTTCTCCACTTTATTGAATTGAATTTATTAAACAGATATTGCCCCTCACTAGGTCTTTACAATATCCCAATACAATACACATACATGTAAACACCAAATATTCTTTACGATACAATACCTAATGCGACATCATCAATACACGAATAATCAGGTAAATTGTCAACAGTAGTTTCTACCAATTGCTTATCTATAAGATACGATTTAACATTTTTACTAAATATTGAAATATTTTTGCTTAACCTAATAGATAAAGGTAATTCATACCAAAGCAATATACTGAAATAATAAAAAGTTTTCTTAAATAGTGCAGACTGACCCAAACAGACAGGGTAAATATAGTTACGATTCCTAGTATTAATTGAGCTTACATTCACAAAGTCTAGGTAATTAGTAAAATAAGGGGGACAAGTATTATTAAAAATAGAATAAGTCAATTTAAGTACCTCGAACTTATATAAAAAGTTAGGAAATAACCAATTAAGGGAGGAAGTGATATCGTGCTTAACACAGTCATAGTCACAGCTAACACAACTTATTGGCATTTAAAACAAACCTACCACTTCTACGTAAAATTGTTTCAACAACATTAGTATTATACTGTGGAGCCGTACCCCATACTGCGCACATATATCTAATTATTGGCATAATAAAAGCATTAATTAAAACTTTCCTATTAACAAAGGACAAATAATGCTGCAGTGGATAAAGTGACCATAGAATAGAGTTACATTTCTTATTCATACAGTGTTATACAGTGTTGTTAGTTATTAACAGTAAAACTTAATGGCCCAATGGATTTTATTATATGTGGTCTACCAACAATCATAAATTGTGTCTTATCAACATTAAGAGTCATTCTATTCAACTCCATCCATTCAAGTACTGAATACATATCATTCTCCATAGCATTAAGGAGTACGCTTATACTATCCGGGCGACCAGTAATGACAAGAGTCGTATCATCTGCAAACATGATGCTTAAACTATTTTTTATAGCTATAGGTAGATCGTTAATAAATAAAGTAAACAGAATAGGACCCAATACACTACCTTGAGGTACTCCTAGAGTAGTATACCCTACATCAGAAATATTTAAATTGTCTAGAGAGACAAATTGACCTCTATTACACAAGTAGGATTCAAACCAATAAATATCAATACCATACCATTTAAGTTTACACAAAAGCAATTCCCTACACACTTTATCAAAAGCTTTACTTAAATCTACTGATAACAATAAGCATATATGTCCATTATCAATGCCTTTGAGCATATAGTCAGTCAGTGCAACTTGGGCATGTACTGTTGAGTGATTTGCCCTAAAACCAAATTGATACTTACTTAAGATATTATTATAATTTAGATAAGATACAAGCTTGGAATAGACACACTTTTCTATAAGTTTCAACAACAGGGGTTGATTACAAATGGGTCTCAGGTCGTTTGGCTTAACAACTAGAGGCAACTTAGGGAAAGGAACAACTTAAGTTTATTAGATATTTTTAAATTATCTGGCAGGTCACCAGTAATTAAAGAAAGATTAACAATATCAAGTAACTCTTCATTAATGTTTGGGCAATCAATTACCAAATCCAACATTAACGAAGCAATTCCTAAATAATCCTCAGATATTCCCTTCGTATTCTTAATGCTTTTCCAAGACGTAAACAGACAAGAAAGATTAACCTTTTTAACCTTAAAACAATCAATAGGTGTAACTATAGAAGTAAGCTTACTAGGAAAATTAGGGTACACCTTGTATGGATCCGGTGTACTAATTGAAATAAAATAATCATTAATTTCATTCACAGATAAATAAATGTCAGAGTTAAACTTAGGCTTAAAAGCAACTAGCGACTTAACACCTTTGTAAGGACCTAATTTACTAATAACATTATTAACATGTTCCCTGTTATCGTTTTCCATAAGACAATTCACCTTTTTCTTTAACATAATATAATTATTTATGTTTGGAACTGTAGGAGGGGCTCCCTAATTCGATGAATGGATTTCGATGAAAATGAATGGAAAACGATGAATGACTGTAGCACCATCTATATCTTAAAAAATTAACACCGAATTCAAGGAATAAAAATCGGAACCGATGAAAGATAATAATGCGTCATGTATTCAAATCGTAACTAATCATTATCATTGCAAAATATATACAGTAAGATTAACTCGATGGGATCAGTTGGGCTTTCCATTATGGAAATATTAGCCGCTCTTTTACAAGTAAAATTTGTTTTTAAGCGACATCACAACAGCAATATCAAAGCAATTATAGTAACAACAATAACTGCTTACAACTGCTTGCTCTATAACTATTTTGAACAATATTCATAGTGACTGTCTCCAAACTTGTTTCATTTTTTCTGAATTAAATTGGAATAACAGTTTTGATTGAATAACATTCATTTTCAAAAAATCATTATGGATATTGTTGTTCTTTTGCCAATTGAAAAGGTGTGAAAAAGTATTACGGGCTAGGGCTTCCCAAAATCCCCATAAAAATTATAAAATTTTTATCAAAATTTAAGGGTCACAGCAGCCATTAACGATTTCATCAAGATTATTCACAAATTCACTTTGAAAATATTAAATTTATATTTCTAATTTACCAATTGTTTCCCTGCACATATTAGGGGTCATCCATAACCGATGTAACGATGTCGTCCGTTTGGGAGGAGGGCGGTTACGCAAAATACAACAAAAGAGACGACAGTGGGGAGAGGGGATCTGACGTCGTCTCACATCACAACATACACATATCAATATTTTCATTCTCAATTCTCAACAATCTTTAACAATGAAAACACTAAATGTAGCCCATTTTGCTTGCATTCAATGCATTCAATTATTCCACTTTGGTGTGCAATTCAAGACTCCAATATTTCTGAGAATTCAAAGTCAAAGAGATACATACATTTCACTTTGTAAGCCTGATCACGTTTTACCTTAAGTTTTAGAGTGTCCTCTGTAAAAGAATACCTACTGGGGTACTGCACAATCGTTTTACTAACTACAGGGCAAACAGTATCATAGGTAGAAACTACAGTATTACAGAAAGATGTTATCCTGGAACTCAAACTTGATTCCTTTTCAAATTGAGCATTAACAGCTAACTCAACCAATTTACCATAGACTAGTGATTTGTAATTTCTATAAGTTATATTGGTTTTGGGATATTTAATTTTCTTAATATTTAATGCTGCCGTAATTAAGCAGTGGTCAGAAATCAGAGGGTCACTAACAGATACAGAATTAACCAAGTCCTTACAATTAGTTATGAATAAATCTAATATCGAGTCCTTTCTAGTTGGGGATTGTACAAATTGAGTCAAGTTATAAGAATTAATAATAAATAAAAGCTTATCATAATTACATTTGTCTTTAAAATTAAAATCTCCATGCATAAAGAACGGTTTATTCAGTGCACACAACTCAGAGAACATTAAGTCAAAAATGGACAAATCTGAAGATATGCAACTAGCTGAATAGTCAGGAAATCTATATATACACACGGCAATAAAAGTCTTATTAAGTTTAAACTGTACTGACAGAGCAATGAATTCAATATTACAGATCAACTCAATATCAGATTTACATTGAAAACCATACTCCTTACTTTTATAGTAGTCCCTTATAAAAATTCCAACACCGCCACCACTACTTTTGTCCCATTTCTGTCTGTCATTACGATAAAATAAATATCCAGGTATAGTCATTGGAATAAATGATTCCTTTAGAAAAGTTTCAGATAAACACATTATATCAATATTATTAGAATTAATGAGATACCAAAGTATAAACATTTTTTTCTTCATTGCACGAGTGTTAATATGTGCTAGGATAATGGAGTAGCCTGACTGTCTCCTTGAAAATGGTTATGAGACTTTTTACGTATAGTCACATTGTCCCTACCAGTAATAGACGTTTTGCCTAAATGTGAACTAGTTGTGGGCTGAGAGACATTATTTATGATAGATACTTCTACCTCTGAATTGGGAATAACACTATCAATAGGCACGTTATCATTACTTGCAACTCCATGTGCATCTACCTTTTCTTTACTAGCCTTATCACGCTTGAGCTTAGTATCATTAATTTGCCGCTTAGACAAATCAGCATTTAAATAAATATTACTAAAACTATAATTAGTTTTTAATCTATGTGAAGCTAGTAATACTTTTCTGCGTTCAACCAAACTGCTAAAGATAAGCTTAATTACACTATATTTTCCATACCTTAAAACAATAATATCACGAATATAACCAATGCTACAATTGAGAACAAGCAGAATGTCTGATAATTCCTGCCTGGGTATATAATTATTATCGACATGAGACAAATCAATGCCCCTAACAATAATATTGTATTTCCTACTCTCAAATTCCAGTTTAGATTCAATTTTGTCAATTTTAGCTGTATTAGACGAGATTTCATTCGTCATATTAAATCTAACTGATCCGAAATAGATTCAGAATTAACAATGGATGCTTCACGTAACTTATTTTCTATTGCTAGTATGCGTGCATACATTGAAGAAATAGAAATACCAGCTTTTATACATCAATTGCAAACCCAGATATAATTAGTAAAAGTTTTCACAAAACCTGGTGCACAGCTGTAGTGATATAGGTTATTACAAAAACCACAAGATACTCCCCCAGAAACACTCTGATTACACTCAGTACAGTCCATCATTCAGCACAATAACAAAATAATTATAGGTAAACAGTTATGTATGAGAAAACTGGAACACACTTAGCACTAAAATTAATAAACTTAATACTAACAGTCCAATATTAATTTACTTAACACTAAAAACACAGTAAGAGTAAACACATAGTTCAGATTCCGCAATTAAAAAAGAATAGGCAGATTAGGTAATAGCAGTAGTAGTAGGCAAGTTAGGTATTAGACATTGATTCCCAATAACGAAACTGGCCCTGTTACGGGTATTCTCAGCTTATTCAGCTCCAGTTTTTATTAAGGAATTGCCGTAGCGTCCATGTACACAAATATGGTAATATTTCGAAATAAACAAGAACTGAAAAATCAGACTTGCTTAAAATAAAAGTAGCACTTAGAGTAGAATCGGAATAATAAACAGATTCACTTTAATGTAGTGGTCAGGGCTGTAGTAGAATAACACAGCCCATATCAGTTCAGGTAGAAGAACACACAAAACTACTTCCGCAGATAAGAGTAAGGCAAAGCTGAAGAGCCTAGACCAGGGCACATGTGTACACTCCAGCTGTCAATCACAGAATGTGATTAATTGTCGTTAATATGTCGTTTATCAAAAATAAATCTCACAATAGGTTAAAAGGTACTACAATGACAAAATTCATAATACTATTTTAAATCCAAAATATATTGTTGGTAGCCGAATGTTTAGTTTGTAAATAGCACAATGCTCGACGACGTATATGACGATGAATATTGACGTTGATTTTAAGTGTGCATGTGTCTAACTCTGAATCGGAGCCACTTTATAAGTCATTTGACATTGTTAAACAAAACTCCAATTCCTCCATTAAAAGACTCGAAATTACAGCTTACATTTAAAGTGCTATCATTGACTGAGTCTTGGATTATTACACAATATTACAAGGAAGCCACACCTCTCTTTAAAAGTTCTAATAACTGTAAAGTACTTTTACTTTAACTAAAAGGTAATGCAATTTCATTAAGCACAGAAAGGTGCATTCATAATTAATAGTATATTTGTTTGAAAACAGCTGAGTTCATATTTGAAATTTGAAATCTTTTCTGAATAGCACCCTATTTCCTAAAAGGCACAGGTATTTTAATTAAAATACGCAGGCCGTTTATCATATCATATCAAGGTTGTGTTGTCAAACTCTGAACAGAGTACAAAATTAAGTGTTATACACAACATACAAATACAAATGATACAGGTGCAAATGAGTTCATTTCGAAATATCCCATAAGCGGAAAGATACCACACAATTTTTTTTGATACAAACATTATTTGAAACGCATAGATCTTAAATGTAACGACAAATCTTTTTTGAAAACACCAAAAGTTTTTGAATTTCTTATACTTAAGGGCAACTCATTCCAAGCAACAATTGCTCTATGCTTATAAGATGACTTAAAATAACGAAGTTTGGCATATTAGACGAGTTTCTAGATTCAGAAGACGCCTAGGTATTGGGAGGGGTACTAAGTTTTCTGCTGACGATTGCATGTGTTTAGAATAATGCTTGTGTTGTTGGTGTGAATGGGCTAAACACATGCAATCATCAGCAGAAGACTTAGTACCCCTCCCAATACCTAGGCGTCTTCTGAATCTAGAAACTCGTATATTATTTTACTTTAATCGAAAAAAAACAATTGTAATGTATTTTACATACCGATCACAGTAGGGTTAGTTGACATATGTTGTAGACGAAACCTAGACCAAGAAAATACAAAAATGCTTTTCCTAAGTGATGAAAATGAACTCAAAGGTACTATAACAGCGAAATACAATTATGCATTGAAGAACACGCGGTTGCTTCTTACAGATGTTGTAAATCGCGCTGTGTAGAGTGTGGCAGTTTTGAATTTCATGTGCGATTTGGTATTTTATTTTTGAATTTTGATTTTTAGCTCAGCGGTCAAAGGTTAAAAGACAGTCATATCCCAAACTGACTCTAAGTTTAGGAATATCCTAATTTTTGAGATATTTTTGAAGTTTCTAGGTCTTTAAATGCGGCTGTAATTGTTTTCTGTTACGTACAGACACTGGCTTTTTAGTAATATGACACAGTTTTTTAACACAGTTCTATTTCTGTTTGGGTCTTCGCAAATAGCCAGGATACTCACCTAGAGTCCCGTGGGTACTCAGAACCGCCTCTGCTCAGGCCGTAGTGGTCGGACCGTTTCGTTTCGCTTGGCATTTTCCGTTTCAGTTCCTTTATTTTTGAAAAACGAAAAAAAGCTTCGTTTCGTTTTTCCGAAGATGGTTTTGGTTCGTTTCGTTTTTTCCAAAGACCGCTTCGCTTCGTCTCATTTTTCAGGAAAAACGAAACAAAAAACGGTTTTCTAAAATGACCGATTGACAAAACGTATGGCCATAGAAAGGTCACAGAACGTCTGAGCCACCCATATGTAATTTATTAAGGGCATATCTACATTTAACTTATGATTAAAACTGGTATTAGCCAAACTAATTACTAATTAATTATTAATCGTTATATTTAAAATAATTTCAATGATTTCGCAGTCTGTGGGCCATTGACTATTGCTCTGACAGTTGACATCGGCACTTGGAGTGGACTTTGATTATTGTACAGTAATTCAACTAATAGTTATATTCAAATATTCGAATACTTTACTATCTTCAAAGAGGGACAGTCGCAATTTTCGAATGGATAAGTAAAGATTATATGTAACGTTAATCGCAATTACTACAAAATAACAACAATTGTTACTAGAATCCTAAAGCCTATTAAAACCATTTCATTTTCAATGAAATGAATACAAAAGACTGTAGTCGATTGGGATGCCCTACGCTTTGTTGACAATTGTAGAGCGAAATTAGTATCGATTTGCTTCATATGCTACAAAAACGAAAATCGCGTTCTATTGTTTCGTTTCGTTTTTCAAAAAGTCGTTTCGTCTTCCAATGGGAAAAGTCTCCAATGGGAACGACCTTTCATTTGAAAAAGTCTCCAATGGCAACTGTCTTCCAAAAGGGAACTGTCTTCCATTGGGAAAAGTGTCCAATGGGAAAAGTCTCCAATGGGAATAGTCTCCAATGAGAAAAGTCTCCAATGGGAAAAGTGTCCAATGGGAAAAGTGTCCAATGGGAAAAGTGTCCAATGGGAAAAGTGTCCAATGAGAACTGTCTTCCAATGGGAACTGTCTTCCATTGGAAAAAGTCTCCAAAGGGAACTGTCTTCCATTGGAAAAAGTCTCCAAAGGGAACTGTCTTCCATTGGAAAAAGTCTCCAAAAGGAGCTGTCTTCCATTGGAAAAAGTCTCCAAAGGGAACTGTCTTCCATTGGAAAAAGTCTCCAAAGGGAACTGTCTTCCATTGGAAAAAGTCTCCAAAAGGAGCTGTCTTCCATTGGAAAAAGTCTCCAAAGGGAACTGTCTTCCATTGGAAAAAGTCTCCAAAGGGAACTGTCTTCCATTGGAAAAAGTCTCCAAAGGGAACTGTCTTCCATTGGAAAAAGTCTCCAATGGGAAAAATCTCCAATGGGAACTGACTTCCAATGGGAAAAATCCTGTCACCCCAAAAAGTTAGTACCGCTTCATATAGTGGGAAATACGCTAAATGTTAGCTTAGAGCATCATATAATGGGAAATACCCAAAATGTTAGCTTAGCGCGTCATATAATGGGAAATACCCAAAATGTTAGCTTAGCGCGTCATATAATGGGAAATACCCAAAATGTTAGCTTAGCGCGTCATATAATGGGAAATACCCAAAATGTTAGCTTAGCGCGTCATATAATGGGAAATACCCAAAATGTTAGCTTAGCGCGTCATATAATGGGAAATACCCAAAATGTTAGCTTAGCGCGTCATATAATGGGAAATACCCAAAATGTTAGCTTTTACTATCCCAATAACTACTAGAGGCAGTGTATCAATGGGTGTTGTGTACCAAAACCCCAATTTCCCTATTTTATCTAATGTAAAGTTGAACGATTTTATGGACGGTGTCTCAAGAAGGGGCCGATCACGCCCATTTTCAATAATTCTAAACCAGGTTGAAATGAGTTCAAATCCTAGGTTTTTATTATCCAAATCGGTCTTGCCTTCAAGAGTTATGGTGGTGACATACGGACAGACAACACGTTCCATAAGTGAGCCCTGGCTCGCTAAAAACGGATTAAATTTAAAGCGAATACACAAATGAGTGAATGCCGGTACGGTAATTTTTTCTGTGGACTGGATGAAAAGCGGACTGTTTTCCGACGACAGCGAAGTTACTAAATGAAATTGGGTACTACTACATTAATGCGAGTTAATACGGGTACGGATTTTTTATGGCGCATGGAAAGAGTGCTGTATGCTTGTAACTAGAATGTATGAGGGTGTTTAGGTGCATACTATAAGGCAGGTGTCCAAGCCCAGAATAGCAATGGAAAAATCTTTTTAATGAGTCTATTGTTAAGGTTAATACACTTAGGAATACAAATTAGATTACAAAGAATTTCTCTGTAAATGTCAAGTAGTGTAGTAGTAGGTGTAAAGGTGTAATTATCTTTATAATTAGCTGATATGGATAAGCCAACGATAAGTTAATACAACCTAAAGAAATACACAGAATTAGTCAGAATGAATTAGTCGAAAATAGTGTAAGTAAAGAATTGGTTTGCCTCGGGCAAAGGGTACCAAAACGACAAAGTCCAGCAGACCCACTATATCTCAGAATATTTCACCCCCCAATGTTTCATCGGATGTCAACCGGACATGACCTGGAGGTCACGTTCCTCCCTCCCCACCCCCCCGAGGGGGTGGGGGGCAAAGTGAGATTTCACCGGATTTGAACGTTTCTCGACATTCTAAGCAAAATATTTTTTTACCCCCACCCCTAAAGTGGGGGGTAAAAAACTGAAAATCATTATTTCTTTCTACAGAAATTGATGTAACAATGCAATACAATGCATTCTGTGTCGATTTAATCATTAATTACTGCATTCCGCATTGTAATTTAATATTTAGAAGTGCAATGCATTAAGTCCTATACGTGTATTAGGTATACAGAAATAAAGCAAAAAAGGAAAAAAGCAATACTTTTTTAAAAAAGCAATACTTTTTTAAAAAAGCAATACTTTTTTAAAAAAGCAATACTTTTTTAAAAAAGCAATACTTTTTTACTTTTTTCCAAAAAAGCAATTGCTTTTTTATTCCCTGATGGTATGTTTACAGATAAAACATTTTAAGAAATATGGACTTGTACATTGACATTGAGAAAGGGACGAGTGATATTTAATTTGCCAGATTTGCAGTTCCGATAATATAAAGTCTCCAAAGGTGGCCCACTTGGTTTTCTTCGCTGTGTCCAGGTACTTTCCAGTAATGCATTGGGTGTCATATCTGGAGGCATCTGTAGTGCATCACGGTACTTGCCTTATCCATATCATGCAAATCATGAAGATAATTAGACATTAGATTTTTATACCTACTACTACCACTACTGCAGTCAATTTGTATTCCTTAGTGCAACAACCTAACACTAGACCCTTTTTAAAGCATTTTCTGTTGCTATTCCGAGCTTGACCACAGCTACAAATATACATAATGTGTTCCAAAATTTCCATATTTCAATAGAGGAAAAGGGGACGCCCCGTGCATATGCAATAGAAAATCCGTACCCATATTAACTCATTATTAATATAGTAGTCCCCAATTTCATTTAGCAACTTCTATGTCGCTAGAGAACCGTACCTGATTTCATTTGGCCAGTCCGCTTTTTATCCAGTCCACAGAAAAGTTTCCTGTTCCTGACTTCACTCATTTGTGTACGGACTTTAAATTGCGTCCGCTAAAAACAGTGTTGTCGGATTGATCAAAACAGTAATTTACTGTTTTTAAAATTATTCATGTTAATTTTAAAGTTAATAGACCAGAAAATAATTTTTGTATTGCAAAGGGTTGTGCAAGGTGCTTTTAAATACCAGGTGATGCCATGGTGAAAATAACAAATTTCTAGCTGCCAGTTTTTTAAAGACATTTGCATCAACAAAACTGGCAGCTGGAAACCACTTTTAAATAGGAAGTCGCCCCCTGTACCCCCAGAAAGAGGGGTCATGACAACTAAAAGCACCTTGGGGTTGTGTGTGTTTTCTGGATTTGAATGTGAGAAAGTAGGGGAGGTTGGCATGCAGGCCTTATTATCTCACATTAATCTCCAGGAGAGTGTATTCTTACGTTAAGGCATATCTAATAAAGAATGGCATGCCCTGCATTAAAGTGACACAACCTTAATTCCTTAGTGCTGTTCAATTTTTAATGGCTTTTCCAGTCTTTTTGAATTTAGCTAGATTTGCCTTTGCAAATTTAAAAAATTTGCTTTACAGTCCACATTTTAGTGAAGGGTGCTTTTGGATGACTGGTGCTTTTGGGTGAACGCCGCTGTTGGGTGAACGGCTCTTCATTATCTATCGGATTACCAATTTGTTTTGCAAAGGAAATAACAATCTAAATGACGCATGATCATGATTTTGTAACTATAAATATTAAAATCGTTATTTTTAACTGATGGCACACAATATTTTTATTGGGATTTCAATCAGAAGCGGCATCCAATTTTGTCGTCAGATGGCTTCAGATATCAGGCGCAATGGTTGTCACAGCTGCTTTGATTGCTACCGTAATTTTCATCAGTTTCTACACAAGGTGGAGCAATATGTACTTCGCTTAATGATAAGCTTAGTACCGCCCCAGTCAGTAAGGTTTTGGCAAGGAGGCATAGAAACTCTTCGCAATTTTGATCAACCGAGTGAAAATATGTTGGGGAGGTAGTTATTGAATTTTTGGTTGATTTTTATCACTTATTTTAGTATTTTTGGTTATTTTTATTGCTTACTTTGGGATTTATGGTAAACTTTAGTGCTTATTTAAGGTTTTTGGTTGACTTTTAGTGCTTATTTTGGGATTTTTTGCGGAGTCCGACGCCGACGAATATTTGCCGGCGGCGGCGTGGTACCCCCTGAACCCTTGGCGGCGGCGGCGCGTCGGTTCACGCCGACAAAATGAGGTTGGCGCAGCGTGAGACGGAAAAATCCCATTTATTATGCATTTTTTGCTGATTTTGCAAATAAGATTGCAATTTTTATATTAACACAGATGATTATTAAGCTCCAAATGCTTTCTAAACAGACTTTTGCAACAGAGAAGCCCATGTTTAATTTCCGATTCTGAAAATAAGTAATTGAAAGCAAACATACATAGAAATGTATGTAAGTTGGCAGAAAAGAATTAAATTGACCATAATGTTCTGCACGACGTGCAAAAAGGTTGCTTTTTAAACCAAGAAATAAGAATACTTATTGAGTTTTTTGTCACATTAATTACGACCCTAGTATTAAGAGAAGGATGGATAATTTTGATCGCTATACTAACCATTTAGGGCTATAACATAACGATAGGAATTAGCGATTTTCATACTAACTTATTGAGTTATAAATTATTTTCCTGAAGCACAAATAAAATACTAAATACAATCAGAAATATCTTATAGCAAAAAAGCCGAAAATGGAAAAGTCTTATCGTTACGCTATGGCCCTAAATGTCTTCTATTTTGCAAAAATTTCAAATTTGATGAACATCTAACCGTTTTTGCGATTCTGCGAAACGAAAAAAGTAAAAATTTACAGGGAAATGAGTAGCCAAATTTCGGAAACCATAGCGATCAAAATTATCTATACCCTACCCTTAATCACCTTCTACTTTCTAGTTTTGTAATCCTTTGAGCATTGTTAAAGCAAATGGCAATTAAAGTACTAAATTAAAATCTGAATACTACAAATTATATTTAAGTTGCACACGTAAGTGCAATGACGCTACATACTGAGAACTATAGTTAGCTTCTTAGCTTTTAAAATGCGCCACAACAAAGAGGCTCCCCCTATTTATTTATATTTATCAGGAATAGAGCCTACTTGTATAATACAAACGATCTAGGGCAAATAGAATATTCTGACAGCCAAAATGCACTTTCACTTTCACTAAACTAAAACACATGAGATAAGTGTGATATTGTTGTACCCAGATAACTTCAGCAAGGACCACCCAAGACGATCCATTGCTTCAATATGGATCGTCTTGGGTGGTCCTGCCTGAAGTTATCTGGGTACTACAATATATGTCACATTTTAATGTTCTCCATACTCATAGTGCGTAGTCCCCCAAAATGGTAGATAGAAAACGATAGACGACAAAAGCTTGAAGTTTCCGTCTGAGTGCAACTTATGTAACAATTACCACAAAGCTGAAACAATTTTCATAAAACTGAAACAATTACCACAAAGCTGAAACAATTTTCATAAAACTGAAACAATTACCACAAAGCTGAAACAATTTTCATAAAACTGAAACAATTGCCACAAAGCTGAAACACTTTTCATAAAACTGAAAAAGTTTTCATAAAATTGAAACAATTACCACAAAGCTGAATTAATTTCCATAAAACTGAAACAATTACCACACAGCTGAAACAATTTTCATAAAACTGTAACAATTACCACAAAGCAGAAACAATTGTCATATAACTGAAAAAGCTTTCATAAAACAGAAGCAGCTTTCACAAAACTGAAACAACTTTCATAATGCTGAAACCCTGAAACAGCTTTCATAATGCCCTCCGTTCGCCCCCGTTCTCGAAATGGATAGCCGTTAGTGACTCCGGGCGTCAACGACAATAGCACAACCTGCGGTAGTGCCAATGCGATTGACTTCCCTCCGTTAAAACCCGTTGGCGGACTTGTTATCCACTAGTAGAAATGGCTTTAGAACATTTCAATGTTACCTCTAATAATATTGACTACTTTCCAATAATTTTCCATTCAGTGAATTTATATAATAGTACAGAAAATTGGAAATCAGGTTTGAAATCTTAAAAGCAATTTACGAAATTGTGATGCAAATTTTAAAATTTTGTAAAGCAAATTTTAGCTATTTAGGAAGTAAATATTTAAATTTTAAGAAGCAAAAAAAGTTTAGGAAAGCGAATTGTAACTATTTGATAAGCGACTTTTAAATATTTAAGTACCAGATAATGAAATTTTGGGAAGGGAATATTGAAATTTTGGAAAGTGGTTATTAATATTTTGGGAAACAAATTTTGAATATTTGGAAACCAATTTTTAAATATTTAAATAAAAGGAGAATTTTGGAACGCGGCTTTCCCAAATTTCCCAAAACAATATAAAAGTTTTAGTAATGCTGTCCCGCTAACAAACTATCGGAAGCCAATTTTTGCATTGAAAGTAATCCCTTTTTCCCAACTTATTGCTTTATAATTTTTTAATTAATTATTTGTTTTACAAAAAGATCGCATTATATAGAAATTTATTTATGGTTATGTCAAATAACTTTATTACTAGAAGCGGCGAACTTAATATTTTGACTAATTTCTGAAATGACTATCTCAATGGCCTTAGGCTATATCACATTAGTGCAACTGTAATATCTTGCGCAATAAAAAAAATTTCAATTTATTTCAAATTATTCAAAAAAGTTTCAATTTATTTCAAATTATTCAAAAAAGTTTCAAATTATTTCAAATTATTCAAAAAAGTTTCAATTTATTTCAAATTATTCAAAAAAGTTTCAATTTATTTCAAATTATTCAAAAAAGTTTCAATTTATTTCAAATTATTCAAATAAGTTTCAAATTATTTCAAATTATTCAAAAAAGTTTCAATTTATTTCAAATTATCCAAAAAAGTTTCAATTTATTTCAAATTATTCAAAAAAGTTTCAATTTATTTCAAATTATTCAAAAAAGTTTCAATTTATTTCAAATTATTCAAAAAAGTTTCAATTTATTTCAAATTATTCAAAAAAGTTTCAATTTATTTCAAATTATTCAAAAAAGTTTCGATTTATTTCAAATTATTCAAAAAAGTTTCAATTTATTTCAAATCATTCAAAAAAGTTTCAATTTCTTTCAAATTATTTAAAAAAGTTTCAATTTATTTCAAATTATCCAAAAAGGTTTCAATTTATTTCAAATTATTCAAAAAAGTTTCAATTTATTTCAAATTATTTAAAAAAGTTTCAATTTATTTCAAATTATCCAAAAAAGTTTCAATTTATTTCAAATTATTAAAAAAAAATTTTAATTGATTTCAAATTATTCAAATAAGTTTCAATTTATTTGAATTCATTCAAAATACGTTCGGGTCACCATCCCACACTACGACATATAGTGGTCGCCAGTACAGACTACGACACATACCACAACATTCACAACATATACACAGTATACGTATAAAATGAAGAGTTTAATCTCCCCCTCTAAGGAGAAGGCGATACCCAATTTTGCTCCTTTTCGAACCTGTTCATCAGGTAAGCCTATACTTTCATAATGTGGAAACAAAAGTTTATCAGTTCTCGAGTTATGGTTTCGGTATTTCCCAATTCCCATCCCAAAAGTTTGGACACCTGGGAAATTCGGGAAAATTTCTGTACTGAAACTGCAGTTCGTGTATGCGTTGCAGTGAAACGTTGCAGTGCAGCATTTCACTTTGCAGAAAATTATTGAATTACTAATACTAAACTACTAATATTGGAAAAACCATTTGTTCGATTTTCATGGCTAATGAACTTACCCTGTGACTTGGGCCAAGTAGTTGAAATCCGGAGTGAAATCTTTTTGATTAAGATTTACCAAAGTTAGAGTGCGTACAGTCCAATTCTCCTAGATACGAACAAAAGTGACGGGAACCAAAAAGTTTGCTTGTCTCTCATTGGGTGAACATATTAGTAAAATACACAATTGCATTGGCTCCTTGAGAACCGGCGGCCATTTTGTTTTTATAAGAATTCTCGTTGCCCAAATTCTAAAAATCGGTTTCGGTTCCGTGAAGGGAAGGCAAGAAAATGGCCGCCGGTTCTCAAGGAGCCAATGCAATTGTGTATTTTACTAATATGTTCACCCAATGAGAGACAAGCAAACTTTCCGGTTCCCGTCACTTTTGTTCGTATCTAGGAGAGTTGGACTGTACACACACAGACAGAAAGATATTTACTTGGTATGACAACTATTTTTTAGAAACTTGGGATTTTTATTATGAAAAGACAATGCCTGAGTATTTGGTGATGGAAGAACGTTCGCTATTTATTTAAAATTTCGAAGGGTTTCTATGCCTCCTTGCGAAAATCGTATTGACGGGGGCATTATATTGGTTTAATATTATTACTGTACTCGTCATCAATTTACCATCCTGAGCAACCAAATCTGGGATCTTTACCAATCATGACCTCAGAAGCTTTTTGCCTTTATAAAATTTTTCTAAATTTTTTCTAAATTTCTCCAAGGTAAGTAGGCCGAGTTGAGATTACTTCAGAACTGCACTTACGTGAAATATTCTCAACTTTCTTCAGTGTTTTCTGAATAATCTCAACTTGGCTTTACTTACTTACTAACTTAGAGAAATGAAAGGTTTTGAAAAAATATTATAGAGGCAAAAAATGTTCCTGAGGTCATGAAAGATGAAATCCGGTGCTATTCTACAAACTTCAAAAACATTTCAATAGGGCAAAAAAACTTCCGGGGACAAGTTATCTTTACCCCAACCAAAATCTGAAATCGTCAACATCAGCAATTTTAAGTCAGGCCAGCCATCCAGTCATCCGCTACATTATCATACAGTGCATTTATCACCATGTCAACATTAGCAGACAAGTTTCAATTTTATTGTCTTTACATTTCAGCATTTTCAAAAAATGTTCGTTGATATGGTTGGTTATAGTAACCGTCACCACTAGAGACAAAACCAGTGGCGAATGGTTCTATGGAAATGGAAGCATTTGAGAGATTTAAAGTCTAGCTTTCTCCCAAAAATAGCCCTCCGCGGAATTACATTGGAAAACCAAGAAATTCAAAAAACCCGCTGGTACCTTGGAAAGATGGTAATGTAAATAGAACGCTGGAAATTTGTTCACACTTTTGGGGGAAAGCTAGACTTTAAATCTCTCTGTATAGGTAATAGTAGTACTATTAGTTTCAGGTAACTTGGAACATTGTTACCCGGACATCCGGAAAAAAAATATGGTAAAATATTATCTACATCGCCACTAGTCGTCACAAACTTATTCGCGTAATGTCTTTGCAATTTGCATGCATACTTACCATGGCCTCGATCTTCATTTTCGCTAAATTTTTGCCAGTTCTACTTGAATTAATCGCCTTAAAGAATTGCAATGGGTGCTCCAATTCCAAGTATCATGTATTTTTACATCATTACATCTACATACAGAATAAAAATGCAGCATTACCCTGTATTATGCGTTATCTATTTTTATTTAAATCATTAAATATTATAAGGAGATGTAGTTACTTCTTATGAATGAAATTATTTTGAGCAGTTTAAAGAACGAAGTGATGAAATTATTCAAAATCGGCTAGGTAAAATCATGAAAATGGAAAACTAAAGCCCCTGTTTTAGACCTTCAATTCAAACAGTCCCATCTAATGAAAATTAGATTTTGTTCCACAAACCACACAAGGCTGAGATTACAGTATTGAGTACTTTCAAAATTGAAACTTCTAAAAAATAATATTGCTTTAGTTTTCCATTTTCATGATTTTGAATAATTTCATTACTTCGTTCTTTAAACTGCTCAAAATAATTTCATTCATAAAAAGTAACTACATCTCCTTATAATATTTAATGATTTAAATAAAAATAAACGCATAATACAGGGTAATGCTGCATTTTTATTCTGTATGTAGATGTAATGATGTAAAAATACATGATACTTGGAATTGGAGCACCCATTGCAATTCTTTAAGGCGATTAATTCAAGTAGAACTGGCAAAAATTAAGCGAAAATCAAGATCGAGGCCATGGTACAGTTCTCACCAGCATTCTGTGCACTTTGCCTGGCAGAAGTCGTCATGGAAGCAGCAGGTGATAGGTCAAAAATGAGTCATTTAGTGGAATTTTGATTGGTCGATTTTTATTTTCGAACTAAGCTGTTTCCGACTGGGGTGTATTTTATATTTCCACAATGTTATTGTCTACTCATTGTCTTGGAACGCCATATATGTGCAAAATATATACTAAATATGCGTTTACCTCATGATTTTGTTCTCTATTCAAAAACGCATATTTAGTATATATTTTGCACATATATGGCGTTCCAAGACAATGAGTAGACAATAACATTGTGGAAATATAAAATACATCCCAGTCGGAAACAGCTTAGTTCGAAAATAAAAATCGACCAATCAAAATTCCACTAAATGAATCATTTTTGACCTATCACCTGCTGCTTCCATGACGACTTCTGCCAGGCAAAGTGCACAGAATGCTGGTGAGAACTGTAAGTATGTATGCAAATTGCAAAGACATTACGCGAATAAGTTTGTGACGACTAGTGGCGACTGTAGATAATATTTTACCATATTTTTTTCCGGATGTCCGGGTAACAATGTTCCAAGTTACCTGAAAGTAATAGTAATAATAATAAATAGTACTAATAGTACATAAGAATAGGCAAAGTAATAGTACTCGTTCCAAGTTAAAAAACCTCTCTATATGTGCAAATGTGCTTTATGATCATGCAACGGATGGCCAAATAATGGATGGCGGGCCTGACTTAACTTTGCCGATTTCAAATTTTTGGTTGCTCAGGATGGTAAATTAGCTGAAGCTGAAGGGTACACTTATACGACGCTATTTTACAAGTTACTATTACGACGGGGTTCTCTTTGTATTGATGTGAACAGGGAGCGGTTGCAGAATAAATTGTCCAACTGTAATAATCGTCGCCAATTTTCCAGACGAAGTCGAATGCAAGGACCTTACAAAATCATTTTAACGTCTCATGACATCAGCTTTGGACCTCAGATAAGCATAGACAGCACAAAAATGGTAATATTACCGCCAATGATTTTTTACATTTCACCCATTTTACTTTTAAAGCCACATAAAATTTTAGTAAAGTAAAATTAATTCTTTTTAAATTGACCAATTGAATATTTGCCGCCACATTATGAGTAAAAATTGTGAATTTGTTTCCTTATGCTTGAATTTATTAATTAATTTTTGTTCTGGGTGTTCGAATTAAATTTTTGAAGGGGGTATTTAAATGGGCCACATAATTAATCGGTTTGCCCAATAAATCACTTTGCCTTATATATCATATCATATATATTTACCTAATGAATATTTATACCGCCTCAAGTATCAATCACTTAATACTGGTAATACGTCTTTGCCTCAATTTAAAAAAAATGCTAATATTTAGTACATAAACCTCAATTAAAAATAAGCCTCAAAAAGATGTACAAAATCCTCAAAATAATCACTTTAGCTCAACTTTTTATAACACAAGAAACGTTATTAATTTATTTACCAAATAAGAAATGGAAATGCAGTGTTAACAAAAAGAATGCTTTCATAGTTCACAAAAAATAGCACCTTAATAGTAGTATTTAAATGCACAATGCGTTAGTAAATGTAGTAGTCATACAAATATTAATGTTATGAGTTAGTCATGTTATATGTACTATACTAATAATTAACAAGTGCCCATGGCCATGGACCAGGGAAGGTGACCTAAATTATCTACAATCCCGAAAGTTCGAAATCAGGAAGCCCACTGAATAACCAAGAGATATTTATTTATTTATTTAAGGGTTCGTTAAGCGCTGTTGTTGCTCCCGCATGACACGCTTGGTTAAGTATTCCCCAACATGGGGAATTTTGGGGGTTTCGTTGGGTCATCGTCACAAGGCCATGGGTAACTCTTTTTACTCAATCTATTTTTTTAAGCGTAGCCAAGATTTATGTGGATAGCGTTTCTAGGTCTCCACATTGATTTTACATTTCTTCTTGGTAGAAATTGCAGCTGAAGGGACAAAATTGCACATTTTTAAGAATTTGTGGGTATTTAACAATATTTTTTTACCAAGAAGGAATGAGAAAGCAGTGTGGAGACCTAGCCCTCGCCATCCGCATACTTCTTGGCTACGCCCAGAGGTCGAAATAGCTGCTCACCTCTCAATTGAAGAGTGGTGAGAAGCTCTCAACTCACCTCTTACCTCTCATTTGTGAAGTGAGCGATGAGAGGTGAGTTGAGAGGTGAAGTCACGTGTACTTGAGAGATGAGAGGTCAGGTTTTGAAAAAAAAGAGTTGAGAGGTGAGTTTAGAGGCGAGGTCAAAATTACTTCTCACCCATAGCGAAAAGTAAAATGAGAAAAAATACTCGTCTATTCCTACCCCCAACCTCAACAAGTTACCCCCAACAAATTCAACAAATAACTATACACCCAATAAATCTTTTAATTGTCAGTCCAATACAGTAGATTGACAACTAAAATACATGTAAGTTTCCCTTCTACTTTACGTGCCTTTATAAGTCTCACGTTCTAAGTCATATAAATGCCAGTTTATACGAGTCTCTTAGTACAGACCGAATTTAGTGTATTGCGGAAAGATGACGGAAACGACCTCGCCGTCTTGCCTCTGACTGGTTGAAAATGAATAAAATGAGTTTATTTATTTATTTTATTTTATTTAGTATTTAAAATATCGTAAACAAAATTAATTCGGTCGTGTAACAAGTACTAAAAAAACTAGTAAATATCTTTGAAAAGTCTTTTTGTATTAGTTAATACTGTATAGAAAACGAGTACAATGGCATTTTCTAATTTCCTATCCGCTATGGGCACCTCTACTTTAGAGAGGTGAGAAGCGCTCAACTCACCTCCCAATTTGCAGTGAGAGGTGAGAGGTGAGTTGAGAGGTGAGGTTTTGAAAATTGAGAGGTGAGAGGTAAGAGTGAGAGGTAAGGTCATGAAAAAAAGAGTGGTGAGAGGTGAGGTGAGAGGTGAGGTGCTGAAGAAAGGAGCCCAAAATTCCCCATGTTGCAGCTTATCGTCGGATTGCTTCTAAAACCCGCTATACCATTCTCTCATTTTTACGAAAATCCGATAAACCATTTCTATCGTTTTTCTAAAATCCGCTATACTAATCTATCATTTTTCCAAAATCCGCTATACCAAACTTTCAATTTTAGAAAAACTTGGTATACCAATTACCATTTTTTCGAAAAAGCGATTAACCATTTTTACTTCTGAAATTTTCTGAAAACCGCTACTTGTCAAATCGTTCATGAAGATATGATATGACAATGAAAATTTAGCCAGATGTTCAAACATTTGCGCTCAAACATAATACTGTTTTCTAGAGCAAAGGGTATATCGGCTTTTAGAACTAATAACTGATAACTAGAAGAGAAGACATGTTAGATGAGAAAAGTGGTTTGTCGTTATTTGGATATATAAAATTGGTTTAGCGGATTTTGAAAAAATGATGGAATTGGCTTAGCGTATTCCGGAAAAAATGATAGAATTGGTTTAGCGGGTTTTAGAAGCAAGCCGACGATATGTAACCAAGTGTTGTCACTTGGTTACTGTGTGTGTGTGTGGGAAGAACTTCAAAAATTATGAAATTTAAACACCCCCTTAACTGCCTATATTAAGATTGCATAGGAAGAGAGATGTTTGTTACTAAGATTATTTAGCGGGCTTCCTGATTTCGAAGTTCGGGATTGTAGATAGTTTAGGCCCCTTTCCCTGATCCGTGGCCATGAGCACTTGTTAATTATTAGTATAGTAATATAAATCATAGGTAATATATGACTATAATAATACCTTACAGTTTTTTTATTGAATATGGATATCATGTATGACTATGAGGCATAAAGTTTTAGTCAGTTATTATTCTGAAGAGCTAACACTGTTTTAGCTTTACCAGGTGTTCCCCGTTTCTTTTTTTGACTTAAAGGATTTTCTTGCGTAGCATCTGCATCTTCTTCACTATTGCTGCTTTCAAAGGGATAGGAAGAGACTTTAGCCATGTCTAGTGAAAAAACACATTTTCCATTTCAAAAATTAAATACTAATTCATAGCATAGCATTGCAAAATATTTGTACTACACATAAAAAATGTGTATACTTGTCTCAGTGGTTATGGAATTATTCCACAGAAACTTTTAGAATTTTCTAGATAATTGAACGCAGAACTATTGAACTGCTGTCTAACAAACGATTTAAAGTTCAATGATTATCTATCGGCTTATCCATTCAGCTCAGCCAAGCTGCAACGGTAATTAGGAAAATACAAATGTTGCCGTCCTAAAGTAATTAGTCTGCTACAGACTCTACTAAACCCGCACTTGCATTTATTAATGTATTGCACACTTAAATGCTACTATTAAGCTACGGCTTGGTAAAGCTAAAGCAGCGTTACGTTCCTTAGAATAACTGACTAACACTTCATGCCTCACACATAATATCTATTTGTAGAACTATGAAAACATTCTTTTTGTTGACATTACATTACAATAAGACTTCTTATTTTTTAAATAAATAAAGTTTCTTGTGTTATATAAAGTAATAAAGTTGACCTAAAGTGATTATTTGTTGGGGATTTTGTAAATCTTTTTGAGGCTCATTTTTTAGTCAGGTTTATTTACTAAATATTAGCACTTTGTATTAAAACTTAAGAGAAAGGTTTATTATCAGTATTGCGTGATTGATACTTGAGGCGGCATAAATATTCATTAGGTAAATGTAATTATATGAGGCAAAGTAATTTATTTTATTGATGCAAAGTGATTTATTTTATTGAGGCAAAATGATTTATTTTATTGAGGCAAAGTGATTTATTTAATTGAGGCACAGTGATTTATTTTATTGAGGCAAAGTAATTTATTTTATTGAGACAACTGAGACAAGTGATTTATTTTATTGAGACAAAGTGATTTATTTTATTGAGGCAAAGAGATTTATTTTATTGAGGCAGTGATTTATTTTATTGAGGCAAAATGATTTATTTTATTGAGGCAAAGTGATTTATTTTATTGAGGCAAAGTGATTTATTTTATTGAGGCAAAGTGATTTATTTTATTGAGGCAAAGTGATTTATTTTATTGAGGCAAAGTAATTTATTTTATTGAGGCAAGTGTTTATTTTATTGAGGCAAATTGATTTATTTTATTGAGGCAAACCTATTAATTATGAAATGCACTTAAATGACAGTCTTTTTGAAGTTGCTCCAGAATTAAAATGCTACTAAATTGGGAATTTTTGGGGTTAAGGACGGTGAGGATAGCGATTCTTTGGTAATTAAAAAAGATAGTAATAAATTTTACATCGAAACAGTGTATACATATGTAGTAACCAATGTGGCTATATACGAACAAAATAATTATTATTTATTTACTATACCCAGACTTGCCACTTTGACCCCGGCGAGCCGAACCGAGCCGCACCAGTGGCTCCCAAAAATTTAAGCGAACCGAACCGAACCCCATCAGTCCAAAATAAATTTTTAGCGAACCGCACCGAACCGCACCAGTTCCCAAAAATCTTTTTAGCGAACCGCACCGAACCGCACCAGTTTCCAAAAAATTTTTTAGCGAACCGCACCGAACCGGTCCAAAATAAATTTTTGAGCGAACCGAACCGAACCAGTCCAAAAAAAATTTTTGAGCGAACCGAACCGAACCAGTCCAAAATAAATTTTTGAGCGAACCGCACCGAACCGGTCCAAAATAAATTTTTGAGCGAACCGAACCGAACCAGTCCAAAAAAAATTTTTGAGCGAACCGAACCGAACCAGTCCAAAATAAATTTTTGAGCGAACCGAACCGAACCAGTCCAAAATAAATTTTTGAGCGAACCGAACCGAACCAGTCCAAAATAAACTTTTGAGCGAACCGATCCGAACCAGTCCAAAATAAATTTTTGAGCGAACCGTACCGACCCAGTCCAAAATAAATTTTTGAGCGAACCGAACCAGTCCAAAATAAATTTTTGAGCGAACCGAACCAGTCCAAAATAAATTTTTGAGCGAACCGAACCGAACCAGTCCAAAATAAATTTTTGAGCGAACCGAACCGAACCAGTCCAAAATAAATTTTTGAGCGAACCGAACCGAACCAGTCCAAAATAAATTTTTGAGCGAACCGAACCGAACCAGTCCAAAATAAATTTTTGAGCGAACCGAACCAGTCCAAAATAAATTTTTGAGCGAACCGAACCAGTCCAAAATAAATTTTTGAGCGAACCGAACCAGTCCAAAATAAATTTTTGAGCGAACCGAACCGAACCAGTCCAAAATAAATTTTTGAGCGAACCGAACCGAACCAGTCCAAAATAAATTTTTGAGCGAACCGAACCGAACCAGTCCAAAATAAATTTTTGAGCGAACCGAACCAGTCCAAAATAAATTTTTGAGCGAACCGAACCAGTCCAAAATAAATTTTTGAGCGAACCGAACCAGTCCAAAATAAATTTTTGAGCGAACCGAACCAGTCCAAAATAAATTTTTGAGCGAACCGAACCGAACCAGTCCAAAATAAATTTTTGAGCGAACCGAACCGAACCAGTCCAAAATAAATTTTTGAGCTAACCGTACCGAACCAGTCCAAAATAAATTTTTGAGCTAACCGTACCGAACCAGTCCAAAATAAATTTTTGAGCTAACCGTACCGAACCAGTCCAAAATAAATTTTTGAGCGAACCGAACCGAACCAGTCCAAAATAAATTTTTGAGCGAACCGAACCAGTCCAAAATAAATTTTTGAGCGAACCGAACCGAACCAGTCCAAAATAAATTTTTGAGCGAACCGAACCGAACCAGTCCAAAATAAATTTTTGAGCGAACCGAACCGAACCAGTCCAAAATAAATTTTTGAGCGAACCGAACCGAACCAGTCCAAAATAAATTTTTGAGCGAACCGTACCGAACCAGTCCAAAATAAATTTTTGAGCGAACCGAACCGAACCAGTCCAAAATAAATTTTTGAGCGAACCGTACCGAACCAGTCCAAAATAAATTTTTGAGCGAACCGCACCGAACCAGTCCAAAATAAATTTTTGAGCGAACCTAAACGAACCAGCCCCAAAAATTTTTTTAAGCCATCCGAACAAGACCTCCCAAAAAGATTGAGCGAACGGAACCGAGCCGAACCAATTCGGTTCGCGGTTCGTTTCGAAACTTTGGCGAACCACTCTCATTCATCATGTAGTTATTTTGCATTTTCCGATACCAAACTATGTTTAGAATGAATACAATACATTGATTAATGTTGTATTTTAGTTTTCTTTTGCCTATCACACTTTTGCTACACAAAATTGTGTACAGTGTGTCCCAGAATGATATATATACACTTTGCCCATTAATAACTCAAGAACGGTACGACCTATTAAAACCTGCTAAGTATCATTGGAAAGAGAACAATATTTTTAATCGGAACCAATTTTAACAATAAGAAAAACGGTAGATTTGGCCTGCCAGAAAATCTCGAAATAAAAAAGTGGAAAATCAGTCCTCCAAACCCTTTGGGTCACTGGCAAAGTGGTTGCCAGTGACTGCCGATGTTATGTGGGGTACTTTTGACTTGCGGGATCCTCTGAGCAGGAGAGACGAATTCTGTAACATTCAGAACACTTGTTCATGGACCATAAAAATGCAGAAGTTCAGAAAAACGTAATCGGAGATGGAAACTCTGAAAGAAGTTTAGCCATGAGGAATCATGTTATTATGAACTTCTGCTTTTCTTATGGTCCTTGGACAAGTGTTCTAAATGTTACTGAATCCGTCTCTCCTCTACCAAGAGGATCACCCAGGTCAAAAGCACCCCACATAACATTGGCAGTCACTGCGTCACTGGCAACCACTTTGCCAGTGTCCCAGGGCATTTGGAGGACAGATTTTCCACTTTTTTATTTCGAGATTTTCTGACACGCCAAATTTATCGATTTTCCTATTGTTAAAATTGGTTTCGATTGAAAATATTGTTCTCTTTCCAATGATACTTAGCAGGTTTTAATAGGTCGTACCGTTCTTGAGTTATTCATGGGCAAAGTGTATATATATATCATTCTGGGACACACTGTACTACTTTAGTTTACACCATGCTTCCAATGGTAAACCTTTTACATGCTGCTCGTATTTCGAACTTAGATAGTAGATTAATTTTGTTTCACCAATTCAGCTATGTAGATTAACATCATTTCTATCTTACGTACTTTTGAAAGTGCACATTCACTTACTACTATCGTTAAGCGAACCGCACCGAACCGCACCAGTCCCCAAAAAAATTTTTTGGGACTGGTGCGGTTCCGTTCGCTTAAATTTTTGGGAGCCACTGGTGCGGCTCGGTTCGGCTAGCCGGGGGAAAGTTGCTTGCGAGTCTGATCTACCATAGAAGGTGAAATATGTAAAAGAATAAGGAAGATTTGTACTGCCGTTTTTCGAGATGCACTTTACAATGCATTAATGACAGAGTCCGAGACCTAAGTCTCACACGGCTATACTATAAATGTATTTTTTAAAACCTAAATATTTTGAAAAATTGACAAAAAATAACAATTTGCCTAACAAGTCGAAATATTTAACCCAATATTCACATGCGCATAAAGAAATACCTGCTGGCCTGAATTAGCGTTTCAAAATTGAATTGCAAGTGTTTTCACTCGATCTTATTTGTAACGTGTAGCCAAGATGTATGCGGGTGGCGTGTGCTACGTTACGTCTCCACTCTGATTTTTCTATCCTTTTAAGTTAAAAAGGAAGTCCCTCGCAAGAGCTTATAAATGAGCAATTTTGCCACTTCAAATGCAATTTTTACCAAGAAGGAGTGCAAAAGCGATGTGGAGACCGAGCTCATTCACACGCATGTTGGCTACTCGTTACAAAACAGATTGAGTGAAAAAAGTTTCTTGACCCATGGCCCTATGGCCAGAGACGATTAAGGTGGCAACCCCCCAAATTTCCCATTTTTACGTACGGGAATATGTAACCAACCTTTGCCATACGGCAGCAACTTCAACGCGTAAACACCCCGGTAATAATTGACTTAAAATGAAGAGATAATATTATTAGGGGGCCGTTTTATGAAGGAAATCTATAAAATTGTACCTCAAATACCTACTTATGTAAACATTGCCCTCGTTACGATTACGATTGAGCTGTGTACATTGTAATATGCAGTACGACAATTTTAATCAACCAAACAACATATTATGAATTAGCAAAAGGCCAAATTCCCTAAGCCCATGCCCCAACACATTGAAAAATTCAAATTATCAAGACATGATTCGCAAAAAAACGGAAACTCAATAGTGACGCACCGCAAGGTGCCCCCGGATGACATCGCGTACGGGGCACTCGGTGCCCGGGCACCACAAAGGTACTATTTGGGCCCACTGGCGCTCAAAATCTCCAAATTGGGAGTTCCAGAGGTGCAATTTAGTTTATTTTGAACTTTTTTGTGCCTCGGGATTATATTTACGAAAAAAAGCTTAAATTTTGGGTGCTCCCCAAAAAATTTTTTTCCTCCCGGATTATATCCGCTAAAAAGGTGCCCGGGCACGAGGAAGAAATCGGATGTCCGTTGGTTACCATTGGAGAGTACTTAGCACGTCCTTTAGAAGCACATTTCATAAAGAGGATATAAATGAGCCCTCAAGGATAGTGTTTTGTGGTAGTTTTTTTTAATCATTTTTATGAAATCCATGGTAATTAATTAATTCCAAATTTTTATCAAAATCCGAGTGAAAACGTATACACACGACTCTTAATACAATCATTTAAAAAATCATTAAAATTGATTTTGTAAATTAGGATTAGTAGAGCAGAGTGATGATCCTTATTTGGATCATACTGCTAGCCTTGGCAACAGCCAAATTGGGATACATCTTTTACATTGGTAGGTTACGCAGGGAACACTTTTACGAGTTCCTTCATAAAACGCTAGCACTAGAATTCTCATTTCACCCGTTGTCACTCCCTGTGTAGATATCTAGGTCGTCTTTTCCTGAATGTAATAATGGACGAAATGACGATAAGCAAGATTTACTCAAAGGCACCTTCGGGGTCGCTCTCAAGAAGCACATCAGTGTCGCTAATATGAAGAACGATTCCATTATATTGTCAGATACTCAAGCCCGGTACAAGGTAAACCAATAAGCTTCAAAAAGGAAGTCACCCCCCGCAACTTCCCCTCCTCTGCCTACCAGGACTGTATTTCACTAAACTTTACAAGTCCGACAATTATACAACTTGTCAAAATAACCATAGTGATTTTCAAAATCTATCTTACTAACAAACTTCAAATTTTTGAAATCACTATGGGTTTTCCGACAAGTTGTAGAATTGTCGGACTTGTAAAGTTTAGTGAAATACCCCCCAGGTGTTGACTTACCCAAAATAACCAGAAATTGTCACCCAGTTCTTCATAGAGCATTCCACAAATTGGGTACTGTGGAATGCCATAATGTAAAACATTGTGTTATCCCAATTTGATTTGAATTTCGAATTGTCCTTGCTTTGAGATTTCCAGGAAAGTAAATAGTAAATTTCTACCCGGTAAAATGACAACTTCTAGAATATATTCCTGCACTAACAAGTTCCGAAAATACCGGGAATAGAAATGTGAAAATGTCACCTTTCATAGATTACCAAGAAAGTCTGTTTTGAGACAAAAATGAGTAGACATAAGTTTGTCATATCTCAGCAATGTGAAGGAGCATTTGCTCTGAGCATTTTCTTTTGCAAGATTTTACGCTTACGACAAAAAATGAAGTTAAAAACGTCAGCGGTACCGACAATAGGAACACAAGGTGCATTCTAATGGTAGAAGGCATGGTATAGTTATATTAAAGTAAACATTGGCTACGAGACTTGGTAAACTATAACTCACATTTTACATTTTTATCTAAAAACCAATGTGTGTACAAAATATGTGGTACTGCAGAATCATCTAGGACTACTCATTTATCAGGTATGATATCATCAAGTTAACATCAAGAATACGGAAACTAGAAAAAACGCTGTTTTCCAAACGAGAATCAAAACAGCAGAAGAAGCATTACTTAAGATTTTATTAACTCCCATTCAAATTAATGTACTGAAAGATCTTTCAAACCCACACTAGACTGCTTGTGAAATGGCGAAATCGATTCAAATGAAATGTGTTGTTATTATTATCTTTATTATCAACGCCTCATACAAACATGAGCTATTATTATGCTGTAAGCAGTAAATACAAACAGTTATATCTTATATAATTCGAATAGTTATTTCCTAGCTTAGATAATAACAGAATAATAAGTAACTTATGGTCGTATCTACAATGCGGACTATGTCATTAGCTAGTTCTTGAACTATTGATTTTCGTATTTGCAATGATTTTAAGTACAGACTAGAACTTTACTTAACCTTAGTTTAGGTTAAAGCTCTGACTTATCCTAAGCAGCACTAGGTATGAATAATGAAAAAATTATTTACGACTAATACTTAGGTACAATAAACCATTACAAAACGGCTATATCACAGTAGTGCAACCGTAATATTTTTAAATTATTTAAAAAATTTGAAATTATTTCAAACTATTTAAAAAAGTTTGAAAATATTTCAAATTATTCAAAAATGTTTGAATTTATTTAAATTTATTCAAAAGACGGGTCATCAGCCCAGACTATGACATATAATTGTCGCCAGGACAGACAACGACACATACCACAACATACACACAACATCCAATACATAACATACGTATAGTACGAACAGTTTAACCTCCCCCTTTAAGGGGAAGGCGTCAACCAATTTTGCTCATTTTCGAACCTGTTCATAAGGAGAACCTATATTTTCATAATTTGAAAACAGATTCCAAAAAAGTTTACCCGTTCTTGAGTTACAGCGCTATCTCACTGACTGACTGACTGACTAACTAACTAACTAACTAACTGACTCACAGACAGACAGCCCAATTGCATACAGTAGTTGCACTACTGAATAAGAAACTAGCAAAATCATTAGTCTACCCAGCAGTAGACTAACTTGGAAGTTCGCGCTGTAATTTTCCTATTGTCTTCGGATCATGACCTCCATTAATTTGGCCCGAATTAATATTCATCCTCAATTACGTATGGTTAGCAGTCATGGACCATTTATTCGTCGCCAATTAAGTTCGACTCGACAGTTTGTTGTCTATTCACCACATTGTGGACATTATATCAAAGCTCATGATATCTACGTTGCATAAAGTTTATTAGTGCAACAGAAATATCCCCACATTCACACTCACGATGTCACTTTCAAGGCTAGAAAGGCTAGAAGAAAGATTACAAAGAGGACGAAGAATTTTCCAAATACCCACGAAACGCTTACACGAGAAAGAGAAAATCCCCTGGAAAATTATGACTCAAAACAGTTTTAGTTTACCATGGTCAGTACATTTTATAAACTTACAGAATATAAGTTACAGAATTAAATCATCACTGTACCTAAAGTGAATCAATGGAGCAACAAAAAATAAGTGAGCGCTTATTTACTGGACCAAAAGTCTCAAAACAACTTGCCCTAATTTCTGGTATTATGAGAAATAATATCTTACTCTTTCGATAAGTTGTAAACATATGGTAGACAATAGGAATTTAAAATAGAATGACAGAACGTTACAACATTTTTTGTATAGAGTTGTTCTGGAAAAAGCCAATTTAACTAAGAGGATATAGCCTGCTTTATATTATCATACCATTTTTTTTAATTCATATGGCTTATTCTCCTAAGTATATACCGTCAGTGAACAAAATTGCTATGAATTTTTGTAAGACAAGTGGAAAATCATTTATATATAGACAAGTGGAAAATCATTTTGCTATATTATAGCAAAAACTAAAGAAGAGCTTACAGCTTCGTGTTTTATAAAGATATAATAACTTTTCCATAAAGAACTCTTTCCCAATGGTATCATACGCCTTCCTCATATCTAAGGCAAAAATGATGCATACGTTTCCTACTACCAACTGCCTATGAATAATATCAGTAAGGGCTAATATGGCGTGCTGCGTAGTGTCGTGTTCTAAAACCAAATTTTATACTCAGATTGGCGAGTGACATAGATTTTCAACCTGGATTATTAAAATTCATTCTGGGCTTATTAAAAATGAAATTTAAGAAAGCTTCCTCGAGAAAACTAGCAGTGTGTCGCAAACGACGAAAAATAGAGATTGACAAATTGGTTTCCTTTTACGTAAAGCAAGATTGCGTCAGAGTCCGCATAAGAAAATGTTAGTTGTGGCTGTGGCAATTGGAGGACTGCTTCATGGAAACACGCAATACACTACTCATTCCCAGTGACGGGCACATCACATCAAAATCAATTTACGTTTGATTTGCACATCACACATCACATCACCTTTTCCCAAAGTGATCTCACATCACGCATCACATCACCTTTCCCCAAAGTGATCTCACATCACGCATCACATCACATCACTCTTTTCCAAAATGATCTCACATCACACATTACAGCACATCACTTTTATCCAAAGTAATCTCACATCCAGTGATGGGCACATCACATCAACTTCACTCTTTCCCAAAGTGATCTCACATCACACATCACATCACATCACTCTTTCCCAAAGTGATCTCACATCACACATCACATCACTAGTTCCCAAAATGATCTCACATCACACATCACATCACTCTTTCCCAAAGTGATCTCGCATCACACATCACATCACAAGTTGACGTGATGTAATGTGTGATGATGTGACATCAAATTACACATCACACCAGAATTCTCGGCAAAAAATAATGTTTATATATAATACGTACGATATACGGGGGAAAATCATTTAGAGAGTACACTCCTATGCTAAAGTGATTATAAACCCGATTATAATCACTTTCTGATTCTTTTTTTAAGGGGAATAATTATTGCGGCACCTAAACATTAGGAAAACTCCACCAAACTGTATTCCACCAAAAAATTCAAAAACTCCACCAGATTTGGTAAATGCTGAAAAACCGCTGAGCAAAATTTGGAATGCCTTTTCAAAAACTTTTAAGGTCTTGCTAATGTGGCTGCCAGTGTTCAATATTTACCACCCATCCAGAGATTTTACCACCCACCTGGTAAAAAGTGGTAAAAATGCTTAGTGGTATAAAGTGCTTAGTGGGTAAAAGTCAGCGTATTTAGGGCACAACTCCACAACATATGAAGTTAACATTGCTCTACCTTCGTCTTCACCCTTCTTTTAAAGTGAAGACAACTGAAAAGTGCACTCCTAAGCATTTCTGAAGTAAACAAACCTACATGTTATGATGAAAACAAATTATTGCAACATTTGTCCAATAACTGATCATTCAATAACTGATCACATCACTTATTGGATAAAATTGCAATAATTCACTCCAAGTGACAACGTTTTGTTTTATCATAACACTTCTTTCATTTCAGAAATCCTTAGGAAAGCATTGCAGTTTTCTTACTATTAAAAGGAGAGTGGAGACAAGTTATGGCTGTTTGTTTCATACGCGGCAGCCTAGTAAATGCGCTGTACTTTATATGTTCAAATGCATTTCCAAGTATAATGCAAGTAATGATTTGTCATACATTAAGATTTTCAGTTCTGCAATTGAAATAGAAATTGAAATTAAGCTTTATTAACATGTCACAATAGTACATTCATCAGTACAGTAACCAAAAAAATCAGTAATAGCCATATAACCATCATTGCTCTCCCACCTTAGACATGCTATTCTACAGGAATAAATCAAAATTAAAATTAGAGCTAAACAATGAAGTAGAATTAAATTATCAATTAGTACCTGGTAAAATTAATTGATAACAATGGAATCAATGGGTTGCAATATTCAAACATAGAACCAAAATTGCTAGTACATTAATTTTGCAATTAAATAACAGCATAGACCATTTGTACTCAAATTCAGAATCGTGTGGTTTTAGTAAACATAAACATTCTTTCTTGCTGATACCATATTTAGTTTCTGATCCTTTAATATAGTGTTAATACTCAAATCAACATAGACATATTTTCTTGGTAATTTGTTCCAGGCCAGAACTGCCGAATGCTGTACTGATTTCCTCTTCTGGGCAGTTCTGCATTGATTTACTGTACACAAGGGGAAACTACATGACCTGTTGTTTCCATCCTTTAAAGTAAACCATGTCTCAGTACCAAGATATGTCCCAGATAAATTCTTCCACACTAGCTTTAATAAATACAAGTGCCTTCTCTCTGCAATTGTAAAAATATTATGTTGAGCTAACAAGTCATTTATACCAATGTGCAGAGATCTAGGTTTTCTCTGCACCTTACCACTTTTACATAATTTGGGATAAAAGTAATTGACAATAAACCTGTGGATTCTATTATCAATTACTTTTAGTTGGTTTTCTGATTGAGTAGCCCATAGAACCACTGCATAGTCCGCTATATTTAAAACAAAACAGTGTAATAAATTACACATGACTTTATATGGTATAAGCCTTTTAATACGATATAGACGGCCCACAGCAGCCCTAGTTCTACCGTCCACGTAGTCAAGATGTTGCTTAAAATTAAGGTTTGGGTCAAACACTACCCCTAAGTATTTGAATTTGTACACCCTAGAGAGCTCTACACCATTATACATTAGCTTATTGCTTATCATATCATTTACTTTAACATCATTAGCTTTGTGAAAAATCATGTACTGAGTTTTTTCGGTACTTACAATTAGACAGTTCCTTTCACACCACTGAGACAATCTAATTAAGTTTTCATTAAGTTTAGCAATAGAATCATCAACGCATGCGCCGTCTTCCCAGATTAAAATATCATCTGCATACATTGCATATTTAACATCAAATACGGAGCCAATATCATTAATAAACATAGAAAATAAGAAAGGACCCATGCAGGAACCAGCTCCGGTCCCAGCTTCAAAAGTATAATAGTCTTTAGATACATAATTACCATTTTTTATTATAAGCTTTCTGTTGCACATATAGTCTCTAAGTAATCTAATCATATAAGGCTGTATTTTAAAATTATGGATCAATTTTAAAATTAGCAAATCATATTGCACATTATCAAAGGCCATTTTAAAATCAATAAACACACCTACTACCCTCCCATTTTGCACATCTAGACTCTCATAAACATTCTGTGAAAAATACAGTAATGCGTTTTCACATCCTCGATTCTTTCTGAAACCAAATTGAAATTTATCCAGCATATCATCTACCATTGTTGAGAGTCTCCAAAAAATAATTTTATCAAATAATTTACCAGGATATGGGAGGCTAGAAATAGGCCTATAACTACTAACTACGGACTTTGCCCCTTTCCCCTTATACAGTGGTGTCAAGCAAGAGTTTTTGAAAATTTGTGGAATTTTTCCCGTTCTTAAAATTATAGTAAAAATCAAGGCTAAGTGAATTGCAATGCAATCACTAATCCTTTTGTACAATTCCACTGGCAGAGAGTTTGTAGTAGCACCATACTCAACAGATGAAATAGCACATATAACTTCATCTTGAGTCACCGCAAATGAAGAGTCTGTGGTCGAGAAATTCTCACAATACTCATCAATATTTTGAGTTATTACAGTTTGCGGAACGGACGTGACATTTTTGATAATAAAATGATTGGCAAATAGATTACAAATCATAGCATCATTTTCCACTACACAACCATCATCTGTCACTATTTTAGTTATAGGTGTTACAGTTCGAGTTCTGTAATTTGTAATTGAGTCAATAACCTTCCAGGTATTTGTTGATCCTTTGTCAATTGAGAATTGACTATCAACATATACCTTCTTGGCTTTCCTAATTGTATTGGTGACTTTGCTCTTAGAAATCCTAAGTTTCTTTTTATCAATTGCAGTTTTGGATTTTTCAGCTACTTTCTGCAATTGATTTCTGTTGTGTATTGCTTGCTTGACCTCACTATTGAACCAGGGGGTTGATCTACTTTTACACATCTTTGATTTTATAGGAGCAACCACATCAAGCAGATTTAACGTTTTCTTCTCAAATTCTTCCCATATACTATCAACACTTCTGACAAGCGGAAAGATCGGATTGAACTTTTCTAGGCCAACAAATTGAATTCTCTCAAACTGGGATTGGAATTCTTCCCAATTAACGTTTTTTAAGCCCCGTGAATTTATTTTCACAGGAGGAAGTTTGCATTTTTCAGCCTTCCTTGTTACATAAGTCAGATGGTGATCTGACCCAGCAAATCCAAAGTGCCCAGCCTGAGAGAAAACACTGTTATTATTAACATATACATGATCTAAAAGTGTTTCCGATCGTTCCGTTATTCGTGTAGCTCCCCACATTTTCTGAATCTGATCAAACATGTGTGCAGTTTTCCAATTTTGCATGCACATATAGAATATAATATAATAATATTGCAATAATATTATTGGTGTTCGGTGTGAGACCTGAATTAATAATTGGTTATATTAATCTGGGCTCTCTTCCTCAAGTAATGGCTATGTATTTAATTAGGAGGAAGATTTTGCTACCATTTGTATGGTGGCAAAACCTTTTGTAATCGGGCTATTCCGGCCAGTGGCTATCTGGGCACTGGTGTATATTAGTGGTAAGAATACAATTGTGTAGGCTAACTGCTGTAAATACTTTAAGTACAATTCCTCACTAGTACTGAGTTAATCTAACTCCACCGGATGTAAAGTGATATGACTGGTCTTCTCTCAATCGTGCACTCTACACGGTGTACTATTTGAACTGAGCTAGGATTTAACTAAGAATGAATTGACTGGAGGTGATGCAGGTAAACAGAAAGAAGACTGCGTGCTGACTGCAGGAAACTGTATAGAATATTGCATGTTTATTTAACTTTAGATTTCCGTATTTATACTCTTCATTACAGTCATAAATTATTCATACTATTTTCTGAATATATTGAGTAACCTAATTAAAGTTCATTTAATCTTAAGAGTTTAATAATTATTATCTTATTTTCCTGATAACTAATGATACATAGTTGATGATTAATTATTCTTTAACAGGATAAATATTAAGTAAGCAATTTACATTCGTCATATTGATGTGCTTACTACTTTAGAACAAAATAACAAATAATACAAATGATTAATTCCTGACATCTAATTCATTTACGTAAATAATAATTTAGTTCTCTTTGTTTTTCATATAAGCATTCTTAGAAGCAATATATGACTATTCCTCCTAATCAGTAATTAATGACTAACATTATGTGCGCATTGAGTAATTATTCATTTAAAGCTCTTTTACTAAATGCTATACAGAAATAGCATTAGTCATTAATTTATTGGGTGAGAATTCGATGCATATCGAAACACTCCCCGCCTTAATTTATATAAGTTCATATAAAGTAATAATAGTTTCTTTTTCTTTTCATACCGTATTACTAAGTATTATCTTATTGAAGCATTCATTTATGGTGAGAATTGCTATTGTCGACTTCCTGCTCAGCTTGTTGTCGTCGTTCTCGCCTTCGATGCTGCTGTGCCCGAATCTTAGCCAATTCTTCTCCAAGCTTTGCGCGGACATATTGCAACGTAGTCCCCGAAGAGTCCACAACTCCAATGTCCCACATGGCCAATGTTTGATGGAGTTTTCTGCGGGTGACCTTGCGTCGATGAATTTCTCTGTCGAGCCGCGTAGCTAATTCTTCTGATCTTGCTTCGCTGGTTTTCACCCTTTTGGAAGCGCCTCTTCCTCTAAACCTTTCTGATGTATTCTTAGAATTTTATTGTTCTCCAATACCTGATTGTACTTTACTTGCAAACATCTGGTTTCAAGACATAATTGTTTATATCGTAACTTATAATTTATTTCTACACTAGCCGTAGATCCAAAATTATTATTGCTGGAGCCTTGGCCTTCCATGATAATTTATTTCTTATCGTATACTAAGCTTTAATATTAGCAAATATATGAATTACGTATGCAATGTAGCAATTAGGTTACTTAATTACTAATTCTTGAAACTTAATCAGCAATATCGGTTGAGCCTTGTAAATTATAATTCTTACGTTAGGTAAATTAATTCTATTAATCTTGCATAAAAATTGAAATTACTCAGACCGTGAACTTTGTGCAGATACTTGTAACCTTATTTACTCCAGATTGATAACCTCAACGTCGTCGTGGTTTGTAATCATTTCCGGAGTATTTGCTCTGGTGACGTCATCCTGCATGTTTTCTTCATTTTCTGTTTCTTCTTGTTTAATGTGAATCAATGGCTCGGTGACGTGTATTACTTCCACACTTTCTGCCTCTGATTCATCCGTCCGATGAGTAGACACGTTTGCATCGCTGTGGTGAGAATCGTCATCCGAATCATAAATTGAATTTTGTTGGTTGTTTCCTGATTCTGGTGATTGACTTCTTGCGTCAGAATCTTCTCCCCAATTATCCTCTGGTTCTAAAGCTATTCTTCTTCTTTCATACGACACAAATTCGAGTGGTTTCCTTGTTGTTTCGTAGACTTCCAGTTGTGCTGCTCTTCTCTGCAGAAATTCTAAACATTCCTGCCAACAAGGCAGCTCATTGACGCGAATTACTTTAGAATAGTCTGATATAGTAACATTATCTAATTTTAAGAGTACTAAATGTTCAAACAAGATGTCATCTATACCGGTACCATCTCTAATTCCAGAATATCTACTTGCTATTCTAGCCAGCTCGGACCTTAAGTCTCGTGCTGCGTCAATGATTTTATATAAACCTGTACTCGAGGCATACATGAGTTTTGGAATATTAATAAACGTATCGATAGAGTGATGCAGTACAGTTCTAGTGCGATTGTATTTATCTACCATTCTATTCCAATGCGTTCCCAATTGCTACCCTTTACTTCAATATTTGAAAGTAGTTTTTCGGCACTTCCACCTTGCACTGAAAATAGCAATATTTGGAGTTTATCCACTTCTTCATAAGTTGGACATTTTCCTATTAATGGAATAAATTTGTTTCTGAATGCTGGCCAATCCTGATGTAGACCAGAAAACTTAGGAAGTAATATTTCAGGGAAGGTTAACCTAGATTTTGGCACCATGCTCAAAATAAGTTTGATGTCCTCTTTACATTTACAATATTTATTTCTTAATTCTTCATGCTGTTTCAGTGCTTGTTCCCTTGAATTGGTATTTTCCAAACCCGTTTCACTGAATAATATGAAGCAATTCTTATATTGCTCTTTTAGGTCTGATACCAGTATATTAATATCAGTGGAGGTGATTTCTGCTTCCACTAATGTCAATAGTTTTTTCCTGGTTATATGATCGCTTAAAGTATTTTGTATGCAAGCTAACCTAGCGGTTAGTGCCTCATGAATATCATTATGTTGTTTGTGGTTTGAAGTTTCCTGTCCTCACTTTGGACTGGAACATTTTCGTTTTTCAAACTTAATGATTTTTTAATTTCTACCAATTGGACTCTTACTGAGCGCAACTTATTTTGCAAGTTTTGCTGATTTAGCTGGGTCCTAACTTGATACCGCCTACTAGCAATTTTTATTGCCTTGATGCAATTAGGATTCGTAAAACACGTTTCCCATTGTCCGTCTATCTCTTTATGTAACGAACTAATCTCCTCCTCTATTAATTCCATTTGAGTGGCACATATCGTTTTAGCATTACTATTATGATTATCAATAATATTTTGGTAATATTTTACTCGTGCCGCTAACGCATAATGCTTACTCAGATGTATTTCGTTTGCCATGTTTCCTAATATATAGTAAATAATTAATTATTACTAACTTAACTAAAGCGTTACAGTTAATTACAAATTCACTCTGGGTAAAATGCTGAATCGATAATCTTGGGCTCACTCGTTGGACCACGAATTCGCTATCAATTCTTCCCACGTGGGCACTTTTACGGCAGATTTACATAAATTAATTTTAAATTATGCCCATAAAATTAAACCCTTAGTTCCCATTCTAATACTTAATTTGTAGGTAACTATTGTCAACAACTCAATTTCAATCAAAGTGGATTTTAATTCTTGTCTTATGACTATTCCTCCTAATCAGTAATTAATGACTAACATTATGTGCGCATTGAGTAATTATTCATTTAAAGCTCTTTTACTAAATGCTATACAGAAATAGCATTAGTCATTAATTTATTGGGTGAGAATTCGATGCATATCGAAACAGAATCAAATCAAATTCTTATTTCAAGCAATTACTTATTTCACACTAAATATCAATTGTGTTCAGTTTTCATTTGCATGAATTGAACTTCAATTGATTTCAATTCGTTTAGATGTACACTGAACACAATTGACAATTGTAAACTGAGCTATGTTAAAAGAAAGTAACACCGGGAAACATTTGTTACTCCCAATTCCTTATTTTATACTACTTTTTCCCACTAAGCACTTTTTCCCACTAACCACCCTCCTAATTTTACCACACTAAGCACTTTTTACCACTAAGCACTAAGCACCCTCCCAGTGGTAGATAGAACACTGGCTGGCTGCCTGCCCAGATTCACTAACGAAATTAAACCCAAAGAATATCAGTTCTGCATTCACATAAGTGTAAACATAGACGAGACGGTTCTTAAGTGAGCATCTGGCTAGCTAAAATGTTGAAAATGTGGGCTATAGTTGCTTTCATTATTCTTGTGCAATATAATTTATTTTTTTGCAATACTATTTATTCTCATGCAATGCTATTTATTGTGATGCAATACTATTTATTCCTGTGCAATACTATTTATTCTGATGGAATACTATTTATTCTGATGGAATACTATTTATTCTGGTGGAATACTATTTATTCTGGTGGAATACTATTTATTCCTGTGCAATACTATTTATTCTGATGGAATACTATTTATTCTGGCGGAAAACTATTTATTTTGGTGGAATGCTATTTATTCTGGTGGAAAACTATTTATTCTGGTGGAAAACTATTTATTCTGGTGGAAAACTATTTATTCTGGTGGAAAACTATTTATTCTGGTGGAAAACTATTTATTCTGGTGGAAAACTATTTATTCTGGTTGAATACTATTTATTCTGGTAGAATACTATTTATTCTGGTGGAAAACTATTTATTCTGGTGGAAAACTATTTATTCTGGTGGAAAACTATTTATTCTGGTGGAAAACTATTTATTCTGGTGGAAAACTATTTATTCTGGTGGAAAACTATTTATTCTGGTGGAATACTATTTATTCTGTTGGAAAACCATTTATTCTGGTAGAAAACTATTTATTCTGGTGGAATACTATTTATTCCGGTGGAAAACTATTTATTCTGGTGGAATACTATTTATTCTGTTGGAAAACCATTTATTCTGGTGGAATACTATTTATTCTGTTGGAAAACTATTTATTCTGGTAGAAAACTATTTATTCTGGTGGAATACTATTTATTCTAGTGGAAAACTATTTATTCTGGTGGAATACTATTTATTCTGGTGGAAAACTATTTATTCTGGTGGAATACTATTTATTCTGGTGGAGAACTATTTATTCTGGTGGAACACTATTTATTCTGGTGGGGTTTCCTTTTCTTGGTGGTGTTTTCTTTTTCTAGTGGGATTTTTATTTATTTATGTGGGATTTTTCATTAAATTAGGTGGAGCGTTAATTGACACCCTTTTTTTAATCGCTCTGACTGCGCTTGCCTCTTTACACTAATGTATTTGTTGAGGTCAAGGAGTGTTGTTCTGTGTGTCCGGCGTTTCAGAATGCCCAATGCCCAATAAGCAAAAAAATTATGCTATTGTCAGACAAAAATCTGAACACTGTCCTTGCCACAGCTAAATTAATGTAAACGATTTCAAGACTGGGTGTAACAAAGTATCATAGTCAATATATGGTAACAAACTGATTAACATGCGGACAACCAAAATATTTGACCTTGCACAGAGTCCCAACAAGACCTAGGCATATTCGAAGTTTGAAATCATTATCTCAATAATCCTTGCCGAAGTTGCCACATTGACAGACAGACAGACCTTCAGGGCATTCTCTTAAAGTATACACCAGCATCAGTAAACTGTTGCAATGCTTTCGTGGGGACGTGTTACTTAGTTCTGTTGCATATGGGTTATACAGGGTTGGCCCTAAATAATGCTCCATAGGACACAAGACCAAAGCTGGCAACAATGCAAATTATCAGATGCAATACAAACCTAATTGAGCTGGTAAACATTGGAGCAGATTATTCACATTGTCGCAAACTTTAGTCTTTTGTCCTGTGGAGCGTTACTTAGGGCCAACCCTGTATTATGGTTAACTATTATAACATACATTGAGGAGATTGCAAATGAGCTTTGACGCATGCGTGTTGTATTTGTATACTGTATTCAGTTTCGAATCCTGCATACACAACACGTCTACTAATACATGGAACTCTAGGCTCTGTAATTGAGACTCTATTTCTAAAACTGGTTGAACGATTGACACCATCGCATCGTCGAACTTGAACTTCTATTGAACCTTAACTAGATAGTTTTCGAGTTATCTCTCAAACAGGCATATAGACAGATTGTCAAGGGCATTGGCGTAAACCATCTACTCATTATAATGATCTCTGAAAATAAATATAATCCTCGTCTCTAGTAGACTTTCACATTTAATATAAAATAGCAATCATTGCAATGTGTGTCGACATGTGTGATGTTTGTTTGATGTGGACACACATCACATCACATCACATCAAACATCACATCACTCTTTCCCAAATTGATCTCACATCACACATCACATCACTCTTTCCCAAAGTGATTTCACATCACACATCACATCACATCACCGCTTTTCAAAGTGATCTCACATCACATCACCGCTTTTCAAAGTGATCTAACATCACATCACCGCTTTTCAAAGTGATCTCACATCACATCACCGCTTTTCAAAGTGATCTCACATCACATCACCGCTTTTCAAAGTGATCTCACATCACATCACCGCTTTTCAAAGTGATCTCACATCACATCACCGCTTTTCAAAGTGATCTCACATCACATCACCGCTTTTCAAAGTGATCTCACATCACATCACCGCTTTTCAAAGTGATCTCACATCACATCACCGCTTTTCAAAGTGATCTCACATCACATCACCGCTTTTCAAAGTGATCTCACATCACATCACCGCTTTTCAAAGTGATCTCACATCACATCACCGCTTTTCAAAGTGATCTCACATCACACATCACATCACCGCTTTTCAAAGTGATCTCACATCACACCGCTTTTCAAAGTGATCTCACATCACATCACCGCTTTTCAAAGTGATCTCACATCACATCACCGCTTTTCAAAGTGATCTCACATCACATCACCGCTTTTCAAAGTGATCTCACATCACATCACCGCTTTTCAAAGTGATCTCACATCACATCACCGCTTTTCAAAGTGATCTCACATCACATCACCGCTTTTCAAAGTGATCTCACATCACATCACCGCTTTTCAAAGTGATCTCACATCACATCACCGCTTTTCAAAGTGATCTCACATCACATCACCGCTTTTCAAAGTGATCTCACATCACATCACCGCTTTTCAAAGTGATCTCACATCACATCACCGCTTTTCAAAGTGATCTCACATCACACATCACATCACCGCTTTTCAAAGTGATCTCACATCACATCACCGCTTTTCAAAGTGATCTCACATCACATCACCGCTTTTCAAAGTGATCTCACATCACATCACCGCTTTTCAAAGTGATCTCACATCACATCACCGCTTTTCAAAGTGATCTCACATCACATCACCGCTTTTCAAAGTGATCTCACATCACATCACCGCTTTTCAAAGTGATCTCACATCACATCACATCACCGCTTTTCAAAGTGATCTCACATCACACATCACCGCTTTTCAAAGTGATCTCACATCACACATCACATCACCGCTTTTCAAAGTGATCTCACATCACACATCACATCACCGCTTTTCAAAGTGATCTCACATCACACATCACATCACCGCTTTTCAAAGTGATCTCACATCACACATCACATCACCGCTTTTCAAAGTGATCTCACATCACACATCACATCACCGCTTTTCAAAGTGATCTCACATCACACATCACATCACCGCTTTTCAAAGTGATCTCACATCACACATCACATCACCGCTTTTCAAAGTGATCTCACATCACACATCACATCACCGCTTTTCAAAGTGATCTCACATCACACATCACATCACCGCTTTTCAAAGTGATCTCACATCACATCACCGCTTTCAAGTGATCTCACATCACATCACCGCTTTTCAAAGTGATCTCACATCACATCACACATCACCGCTTTTCAAAGTGATCTCACATCACACATCACATCACCGCTTTTCAAAGTGATCTCACATCACACATCACATCACCGCTTTTCAAAGTGATCTCACATCACACATCACATCACCGCTTTTCAAAGTGATCTCACATCACACATCACATCACCGCTTTTCAAAGTGATCTCACATCACACATCACATCACCGCTTTTCAAAGTGATCTCACATCACACATCACATCACCGCTTTTCAAAGTGATCTCACATCACACATCACATCACCGCTTTTCAAAGTGATCTCACATCACACATCACATCACCGCTTTTCAAAGTGATCTCACATCACACATCACATCACCGCTTTTCAAAGTGATCTCACATCACACATCACATCACCGCTTTTCAAAGTGATCTCACATCACACATCACATCACCGCTTTTCAAAGTGATCTCACATCACACATCACATCACCGCTTTTCAAAGTGATCTCACATCACACATCACATCACCGCTTTTCAAAGTGATCTCACATCACACATCACATCACCGCTTTTCAAAGTGATCTCACATCACACATCACATCACCGCTTTTCAAAGTGATCTCACATCACACATCACATCACCGCTTTTCAAAGTGATCTCACATCACACATCACATCACCGCTTTTCAAAGTGATCTCACATCACACATCACATCACCGCTTTTCAAAGTGATCTCACATCACACATCACATCACCAAATTTCGCTCGAAAAAGTGCTCTAACGTGGCCACATCACACGTCACATCAAACCGTGATGTGATGTCAATAAGGTTTTGGCAAGGAGGCATAGAAACCCTTCGATTTATTATAACTACCGAGCCACTATTCGCCACTAACTATTCCGACTTATTGTCTTTTCATAATAAAAATTTCAATTTTTTTCAATAATTCCCAAGAAGAGGGGCCTAACAACTAAAATCACCTTGTGATAAATAAAAATTTTGAGATTTTTATTATGAAAAGACAATAAGTCGGAATAGTTAGTGGCGAATAGCGGCTCGGTAGTTATTATTAATCGATGTCTCCTTGCCAAAACCTTATTGACAGGGACAGTATATGGTATTATATAATACAAGCCGATCAGTCCCAAGCAGCGTTCACTTAAATCTGGCCCGCAAAGCAAAAGGTTTGCAGAAACGAATCTGGCTTTCACTTTTTTTATGCAGTTAAACTTTATTAAAACTAGAATTTTTAAAAGTCTGCGCTCATTCTGCTCTAACCAATGAGTATTCGGCTACACGGAAAAATTGAGCACACCGAAATCAAATAAACATAGTCCCTTCCATTAGTTTTAAGAGTAATATTTTACCATAATTTATATATTCCACAAGATTTAGGATAGATTGACATTCCAAACGATTTAGTTTATTGGAAAGCCGAATTACATTATCTATTCCACATCACCCAATTTGTGGAATGCTCTATGAAGAACTGGGTGATAATTTCTTGTTATTTTGGGTAAATCAACACCTGGTAGGCAGATAAGGTAAACGATATCACAATATATTAATAATGATATATCCGACGTCTTGACACCAAAAATTTGGTATCCATGACAAAGTCAGAGACGTAAATTTCAATCTATGATGGTTTTTCTTAAAACGGTTTATTACTGAAACGGACAAAAACTATCAAAAATCGAAGTCAACATTTTTGTAACCCCGGTTTTTGGGGCATTCTTTAACAATATTTACATGTGCAGAAATGTCACTTTTGAAAAAGTCTGTTTTTCGAAGTAATTTTGACAATCAATATCTACAGGCAACAAATAATTCAAATAGAAATGGTAAAAATAACCCGGAAATGAAAATCAAGGCCAAGGTAAATACACCATTACAAAACGGCTATATCACAGAAGTGCAACGTTAATATTTCAAATTATTCAAAAACGTTTCAATTTATTTCAAATTATTCTAAAACGCTTCAATTTATTTCAAATTACTCAAAAACGTTTCAATTTATTTCAAATTATCCAAAAAAGTTTCAATTTATTTCAAATTATCCAAAAAAGTTTCAATTTATTTCAAATTATCAAAAAAAGTTTCAATTTATTTCAAATTATCCAAAAAAGTTTCAATTTATTTCAAATTACCCAAAAAAGTTTCAATTTATTTCAAATTATCCAAAAAAGTTTCAATTTATTTCAAATTATTCAAAAAAGTTTCAATTTATTTCAAATTATCCAAAAAAGTTTCAATTTATTTCAAATTATTAAAGAAAGTTTCAATTTATTTCAAATTATTCAAAAAAGTTTCAATTTATTTCAAATTATTCAAAAAAGTTTCAATTTATTTCAAATTATTCAAAAAAGTTTCAATTTATTTCAAATTATTCAAAAAAGTTTCAATTTATTTCAAATTATTCAAAAAAGTTTCAATTTATTTCAAATTATTCAAAAAAGTTTCAATTTATTTCAAATTATTCAAAAAAGTTTCAATTTATTTCAAATTATTCAACAAAGTTTCAATTTATTTCAAATTATTCAAAAAAGTTTCAATTTATTTCAAATTATTCAACAAAGTTTCAATTTATTTCAAATTATTCAAAAAAGGTTCAATTTATTTCAAGTTATTCAAAAAAGTTTCAATTTATTTCAAATTATTCAAAAAAGTTTCAATTTGTTTCAAATAATCCAAAAAATTTTCAATTTATTTCAAATTATTCAAAAAAGTTTTAATTTATTTCAAATTATTCAAAAAAGTTTCAATTTATTTCAAATTATTCAAAAAAGTTTCAATTTATTTCAAATTATTCAAAAAAGGTTCAATTTATTTCAAATTATTCAAAAAAGTTTCAATTTATTTCAAATTATTCAAAAAAGTTTCAATTTACTTCAAATTATTCAAAAAAGTTTCAATTTATTTCAAATTATTCAAAAAAGTTTCAATTTATTTCAAATTATTCAAAAAAGTTTCAATTTATTTCAAATTATTCAAAAAAGTTTCAATTTATTTCAAATTATTCCAAAAAGGTTCAATTTATTTCAAATTATCCATAAAAGTTTCAATTTATTTCAAATTATTCAAAAAAGTTTCAATTTATTTCAAAGTATTCAAAAAAGTTTCAATTTATTTCAAATTATCCAAAAAATTTTCAATTTATTTCAAATTATCCAAAAAAGTTTCAATTTATTTCAAATTATCCAATAAAGTTTCAATTTATTTCAAAGTATTCAAAAAAGTTTCAATTTATTTCAAATTATCCAAAAAAGTTTCAATTTATTTCAAATTATCCAAAAAAGTTTCAATTTATTTCAAATTATCCAAAAAAGTTTCAATTTATTTCAAATTATCCAAAAAAGCTTCATTTATTTCAAATTATCCAAAAAATTTTCAATTTATTTCAAATTATCCAAGAAAGTTTCAATTTATTTCAAATTATCCAAAAAAGTTTCAATTTATTTCAAATTATTCAAAAAAGTTTCAATTTATTTCAAATAATCCAAAAAATTTTCAATTTATTTCAAATTATCCAAAAAAGTTTCAATTTATTTCAAATTATTCAAAAAAGTTTCAATTTGTTTCAAATAATCCAAAAAATTTTCAATTTATTTCAAATTATCCAAAAAAGTTTCAATTTATTTCAAATTATTCAAAAAAGTTTCAATGTATTTCAAATTATTCAAAAAAGTTTCAATTTATTTCAAATTATTCAAAAAAGTTTCAATTTATTTCAAATTATTCAAAAAAGTTTCAATTTATTTCAAATTATTCAAAAAAGTTTCAATTTATTTCAAATTATTCAAAAAAGTTTCAATTTATTTCAAATTATTCAAAAAAGTTTCAATTTATTTCAAATTATTCAAAAAAGTTTCAATTTTTTTCAAATTATTCAAAAAAGTTTCAATTTATTTCAAATTATCCATAAAAGTTTCAATTTATTTCAAATTATTCAAAAAAGTTTCAATTTATTTCAAATTATCCAAAAAAGTTTCAATTTATTTCAAATTATCCAAAAAAGTTTCAATTTATTTCAAATTATCCAAAAAAGTTTCAATTTATTTCAAATTATCCAAAAAAGTTTCAATTTATTTCAAATTATCCAAAAAAGTTTCAATTTATTTCAAATTATCCAAAAAAGTTTCAATTTATTTCAAATTATTTTGAAAAGTTTCCATTTATTCAAAAATGTTTGAATTTATTGAAAAGACGGCATGTACGGGTCATTAGCCCAGACTACGACATATAGTGGTCGCCAGTACAGACTGCGACACATACCACAACATACTCACAACATTCAATACATACACACAACATACGTATAGTACGAACAGTTTAATCTCCCCCTTTAATGGGAAGGCGTTACCCAATTTTGCTCATTTACGAACTTGTTCATAAGGAGAACCTATATTTTCATAATGTGGAAACAGATACCAAAAAAGTTTAACCGTTCTCCAGTTATAGCGCTATCTCACTGACTGACTGACTAACTAACTAACTAACTAACTGACTCACAGACAGACACCCCATATAGCATACAGTAGTTGCACTACTGAATAATATACAAAAAGATATTAAACTCATTAAGGCTACGCATAGTTCCTGGTTGTGGACCAAAACTTAACGATTTTTAGGTGAGGTATACCCCCGAAAAACGGCCAAAGTGGCTCAAAATTGTGGAAAAAATCGAGTAACCATGGATAGGACTTGTAAAACTATCTTTTCCCCTTGATTGCAGTGAATACACATCAAGGTGTATTCATGGCTTTTGGGCTATTCATAGTTTTCATTTACAGGCTGTGCAAGGAGAGATACTAAAAAGAGAACACTGTAGTAGTCCATTCCTGTTTAGCTAACTAAGAATACTCCTATTAGGTTGCAGAAAATACACCGGACTTGAAACTTGGGGGATCTGTGATCCGATCCGATCTATTTTACATACTCCAAAAAATGCAACCGAACCGATCCGATCCCGCTGTCAAAAAAATTGACCGATCGGATCCGATCTGGTCTATAAAAAAAATTGGAGTGATCCGATCCCTATCCGATCTTGTTTAGCAAAAAAATTTCAGCGATCCGATCCGATCCGTTCTTGTATATTAAAAAAATTTTCCCGATCCGATCCAGATCCGATCTTGTCCACAAAACAAATTTTAACGATCCGATCCCGATCCGATCTGGGATCGGGATCGGATGTGTTGATCGGTGTTTTTCCGAACCATTTAGTTACACCTCTGAAACGGAGAAAAAAAAATTAACACATACAAAATTTCTAGTTCTGGAGAAGACAACAGATGCCCCCGAATACCGTGAAATGAACTATTGTCAATATTTTTGTAATTTGTAAACAAAGCATTTGTATTTGCTGTGAATTGATTATAATTGATTATAATTAGTAAAAAGTGACCAGAAAATTACATTTTTAAATAGTCAAAAAAGTGATAAAAAAGAATGTTTAATTTCATGCATTTCGTGCATTCGTGCTGAAACTAATACTAGTTTAGCAAAGGGAGCGTAGTCCTCACATAGAGTTGTACTTTGTGCACAAAAAATTGAGTGGGAAAAATTATTATATTATTATTTTTAATTTTGCAGAGATGACTTAATGATTTCTGAGTATCCAGGGATGAATATTTAGAAAGTTTTTAGAAATGAATTTTGTCTTTTAAGTTCCATTTCAATCTTCGAGGACAGGAAAAGCGAGCCATGGATTGTCCTCCGTGTCCTCAAAGAACGGGGGTCAAAAATAGTCGAAAAGTTTTCGTAGTATATGTACGCTCTCAGAGTTCGAATCGTGTGCCACTAATATAGATTACGTGTGTATTCGGTTACCAAAGGGATTAGTTATATAATAATGAATTGGCTGTAATTTCTCAATTTCTGTATATTTTAGGGAGACTTGGTACACTTGAGAAAACTTAGTGACGCTCCTGACTTTGAGATTAAAGCTAAGGCCTTGAATGTACTGGAAACGGTAAGGACTATTCGCTAAATGGATTTTTTAATGTACATCTACATAGAACACATCTTCAGCTAAACTCGATGATGAAATACTATGAACTGGGAATCCTACCTAGCCAATCTGCATCCAGTGATATTATATGACGCTTTATTCCAAAAAATCAGGTATATTTGAAATCTTCTCTATGGAACAAAACCAGCGCCCAACGGTGCCATGGAAGCATTTTCTGACTGCTTAGATTTTCGCAATTTTGGAGCTACCCCATACGTCCCGTAGGCTCATTCACAAAATAAAGTTACTAACATGTAAATATACACCGCGTCCCCTCAATGACTGTCTGCTCACAAAGACTACAGCATATATGTCACCGTCACTGAGCGCACACAGGCTCTGAGGGCACAAAGCCAGAATTTATATGCAAATAACTCTTCCCCTATTATAGATGACGAAATGAAAATTGGTCCACACATTGGAAGACATATAATCAGCATTTTCACCAAATTTCATCCCCACAGTTGGCACAGGAAAAAAGTTATTAATGAATTACTTGAAATAATCAATGAAAAAATTTATTTTTGAATGTTATTCACTAATAACTTTTTTCCTGTGCCAGCTGTGGGGATGAAATTTGGTGAAAAGGCTGATTATATGTCTTCTAATGTATGGACCAATTTTCATTTCGTCATCTATAATAGGGGCAGAGTTATTTGCATATAAATTCTGGCTTTGTGCGCTCAGAGCCTGTGTGCGTTCAGTGACGGTGACATATAACACTTATTTGTACTTGTGACTCAGTGTAATGCCATTGTATTGTAGTTTGTCAAGTTTTTGAGTTAAATAAGTATTGCTCCTTCATATGCTATTTTTACTATATAGGGACCGTTCACCTTAGGATGGGTGACGTCACCCACCCATGTTATAGCGCCTTATTTTACGGGTCTGAATTTCCTGTGTGTGTGTATTGTATTGTATATCCTATGTATTGTATGCAAGAAATTTTTATTTTCGGAGATCTAACCAAGGTTTTGAAAAACTTCATACCTTGAAGCTATTTTTACATCTGTTAAAATAATTTTTTTGAAGTAAATAATTTTTTAAAGTCAACTTTACATGTAATTGAGTGGGATACAAAGTTTGCTTACGGCTTCATATAACGGGCAACACCCGAAAAGTTAGCTTACAGCTTCATATAAAGGGAAACACCCAAATAGTATTTTAGTACCCAAAACCCTATTTTCATATCTTATTGCTTACAAAGTGAGCACGCGTTATCTCCAAAAGGGGTTGGGTGACCACACACCCATTTTAAATAGGGTTCCTAACTAGGTCGAGATGAGTCCAAATCCGAGGTTTTATCCAAATCGGTCAGTGCCTTCAGGAGTAATGTGGTTATGTGGTACCTACATAAGGACAGACAACAGGGCTTCATAAGCGAGCCTCTGGCTTGCTAAAACGAAAGGAAGATTTTCAAGTAGCTAATAGTAATGACATACCTATTATTCGAATTCATGATGATGTTCAGACGAAATTCAGAAACGTGACAAATAGTAATATAAAATCACCCCCGAACGAAAACTATTTTTTGAGCATGTGAAGAGCCTTTGGGATAGCTCCAAAGCGACGAAAATCTAACCAATCAGAAACTGCGATGATGTTCCAAACGAGAAATTATAATTATTTCTCAATGCTCAATCTTGGTTTATAAATTGTATCATATATCAATCACGAGCAATTTTGAAACAAGTTCAAACTTTTCTTTGTCTTTTCTGTAATTTTCTCCCGGATATCAGGAAATTCCAGAAAAGTTAAAAATTCAACCTTGTTCGATTGCAATGAAAAATTCAGGAAAACTCAGTGATACATAGTGATAACATATGGATTGCAGCTGTGAAAAAATTTTTTCAAAAAAAATTTGTCGGCCAAGAAATATCCGAACACCGAAAACCGGGTGCATTTTGCATTTCTAATTTTTAAGGAATTATTTGACCCACTTACTTTCAACCGATTTTGATGAAAACTGGGTTGTAACTTGTACTGGCTTTCGATTGGTGTAAATAGCTTTGCTGTGCTACTTCAGGTTTTTCCTGTACAGAGGGGTCCTTTAGTTGTTTTATACCCTGTACAACTTACTGCTACTTAAAGAGCGAGAAAAGCGAATCTGGGAGTTACCTGCTCAGACATTTACTCAGTTACCTGCTCAGATAAAAAGTCAGACATTTAATACATTTTTAACCAGCCCTTATGTAATTTATTTTCCCGTTTTTATGAAATCCATGGTTATTAGGACATTATCAAAATGTCTTTCAAAATCTTTGAAAACGTATAGTTCCAAACCTTAATGAAAAATTGAAAACGAAAGGACAGACTGTTTAGTTCCAATTGACGTATGCCTAAAAAATCAAAATGGCTCAACCATTTTTGTGTTAATGTTATTGGTTAGTCTTCCTCATTACAATATATCTCATGATTCTAAATACCATTTCTACCATTAAAATTTCACCAGTTAGGAAGACCTACATGGGTTATCACAATGAACACTAATATGTACATGTAGAAATGTAAATTATTGGTAGTAGTGCTTGTTTTCGTTCTTCATTTGGGTGCTCAAATAACTCTCAAGATTATTTGAGCAGGTGCTGTGTTTTTTAAGGGGGTGTTCAAATGGCTCCCAGGGTTATTTGAGCACGCACAGATGTTCAAATAACTCCCAGATGTAATGCGATGAGAGAATGAGAGTATACAGAGCCAGCAGAGCTAGATTCTGTGTACACCTAATGTTTCTTTTGATGAAATACGTGATTAATTAAAGACTGTTACTTAATTCTTCCATGCAGATTATTGATTTCAGCAGGAACTAAGAACCCGACATAACCGTTTACATTGGAAAGACAATTTACATTAGAAAGACACGGCAAAAGTTTATTTTGCTATACAAGTATCTAGGGAAACAAAGTAAATTCAAAATGAATTACGGTAGTTTTATCTCATTTTAATTTTCACTGTTCTATTTATTCTTAATTTTTACCATTCTTCAGATTAAAAAATACTGTTTCCCTAGATACTTGTATCGCAATTTTTGCCGTGTCTTTCTAATGTAAATTGTCTTTCCAATGTAAACGGTTATGTCGGGTATTTAGTGCCTGTTACTGTATATATGATATTTGAATTTACATCTATTGGTAACACATTCCACCTGCCAATAATACTTTCCAATTCCCTTGCTTGTTCCATTTGATAACACTGTGGCAACTGTACAGTCACAGTCACCATTCGAGACAAAACAAGTGGCGAACGGTGCAATGGAAGCATTTTCTGATTGGTTTGATTTTCGTCATTTTGGAGATATCCTATAGGCTCATTCACATTGATTAAAAAAACAGTTTTCCTATGGGGATGATCAATGTGCTTCAAAAAATTTCTTGTTATTTTGGGTAAGTCAACACCTGGTAGGCAGGCGAGGGGAAGTTGCTGGGGGCAACTTCTCCTTTTTTGAAGCACATTGGGGATGATTTTATTCTACCATTTGCCAAGTTCCTGAAATTCTTAGATTAGCATCCTGAATTCAAAACAATAGGAGTACTATTACTTTGACTACTCTTGCGTACTATTATTATTACTATTATTATACTTTAATTATACTCCTATTATTTCGAATTCAGGATGATGTTCGAAGAATTTCAGAAACTTGACAAATAGTAGCATAAAATCACCCCCAGAGGAAAACTATTTTTTTGATCAATGTGAATGAGCCTATAGGATAGCTCCAAAATGACGAAAATCATGTCACTGTAAGTAATTCATTGTCATTTTCGAAAACGTCATGAATGGATAAAAATTCTTCATTACAAGCTGGAATTTGGTTTGTAGTCTAAGAATGCTCTAATGACCTGCCGTGTTTAGTATCTAATTCTAAGAACCCATTGTTTACTGACATAACATAATTATGTGATTCCCTCTACTCTTTTTGGGTGTTTTTGACGATGGTGAAAATGGGAAACACCCAAAAAAAAGTTAGCTGAGGGTTTCATTCATATGGAGGCACCAAAAAAGTTAGCTTACCGCTTCGTATCATAGACAAAGAAATGCCAAATTTCTGATATAGAGACTAACAAACGCTTATACAAAAGTACTCTCATTCTGTATGCTCGCCCATCGTATGTATAAATAGTGCGACCGTCATCCCACTTTTTTTAAAACCCAATCGTTTATGTTCCATGTCGATTCACCATCCAACCAAAACTGTCCCCGGTAAAGAAATCAGAGCGAAATAATAACATTGGATTGTTCATCTCATACCAAAATACACTTATCTATGGCTTCGTATAATGGGAAGCGCCCAAAAAGTTTGCTTAGCTCTTCATACTATGGGAAACATCCAAAAAGTTAGCTGAGTACTTCCTACAATGCGAACACCCAAAAAGTTAGCTTAGCGCTTCATACAAGGCGAGACACCTAATTAGTGCAAACACTTCAGGTTATAGCGTTCTTAGACTAGAAACAAAATTCTAGACTGCAATGATAAATTATTATTCATTGATGACGTTCTCCACAACGACAGTGCATTACATACAGATGTCACACTTCAAAATTGTTTGCCATGAGATTGGATTCAAATGTTATAAAATGCACCATTTGCATTGTTAAATTCGTGTACATCCTAGATCCTAGGCCAAGTGTTGAATTGCTTTGAATATCTCCTAGGCCAGATAAAAAATTCCTAGGCCATCTGCAAAGTCCTCAGGATAACTACAAATATCCGATCCTACGACAGGCATTTTGTAAAGTGCATTTTGTAAAGTGCATTTTGCAAAATTTTGATATGGACATAATGCCGGTAACATACGCATTGACAAATTCAGGCTAATTCAACTAATTTACTGCTATTTTCATTAGTCAACATAATTCACGCCTGCGACTTTGACAAATACGTTGACTTTCTCTTTCCTGCTGATATTATTAATTTCATGGAAGGATTAAATATTTGCCTTAATTAAAGAAGATTAGCAATAAGAAGTGAGTTTTTAGATTTTCTTTGAAAATGTCCTGTCCTAATTGTTTTTATCAACAGTTGTTTTCCCTTCGTCATGAGAATCTAGTGGCAATGCTTGGTTGCTTGATGGATAGAAATCCTTCTCTGGTATGGGAGTACTGCAGCAGAGGATCTTTACACGATATAATCAAACAAAGCGACATTAAGCTAGACTGGGCTTTCAAGCTCTCTCTACTTACAGATCTTGTGAGAGTAAGTCTCATTTTTTTAGTATTGCCCATTTAATATATTTTATGTTCTCAGATCAGAGTTGAGGATAGCGGACATCGTGGGTTGCACACTTAGTTTAAAAAATGTTGGCAGCAGTTATTCGTAGCCCATCAAGCTTCGTATCTACGTTTGGTACTTATAGAAGTCGTTTAGAAACAAATTATTAAAAGAATTTCAAAATTTGGCTGGTTTATAAAATATTTGCATTTTAATGAATGTTTAAAAAAATTATAAATACACGGCGAAAAGAAAATGTTTTTACAATATTTTGCTTGCTTTAGCGAAATATTAGGAATTTAATAAAAGTCGAACAATTTTCGGAATGGATTTTGGGGCGTCTAATTTTTCTGCAAACAAAATCGCATGAGGAAATACGTAGAAAATCTATAAAAAACACAGTTTTTTGGCTATATAAAAATATTTTAACTTCTATGCTAATATTTTTATGGTCTTAAGGGTGCCCTCTACCAACTCATTTTGACCCTGGGGTCTAGCAACGGTAATTAAAATGAAAAAAGATATTGACCAAGGAGCGTCAAATGGTTGCCTCGGTTACTCCTCGGCTGCGTTTAATCAGGATGGTCCACTAGAGTGTTTTGTTCACAAATTTAGGAATATTTATGAGGGACATTTCCTGCAGGTATATATTGGCAATGGGGCCATTTCGGAGACATTCGGAGCCCTTTAAATTTACATCGAGTAACCAGGATACAATCCCCTATCAGTGGTTGCGGTTCGGCTCGCTCAAATTTTTGGGAGCAACTGGGAGCCGAACCAGTTGCTCCCAAAAATTTGAGCGAACCGAACCGAGCCGCACCAGTGGCTCCCAAAAATTTAAGCGAACCGATCCGAACCGCACCAGTCCCCAAAAAAATTTTTAGCGAACCGAACGGCACCAGTCTAAAATAAATTTTTGAGCGAACCGAACCGAACCAGGTCAAAAAAAATTTTAAGCGAACCGAACCAAACCGAACCAGACCTCCCAAAAAAATTGAGCGAACCGAACCAATTCGGTTCGGAACTTTGGCGAACCACTCTCATTCATCATGTAGTTATCTTGCATTTTCCGATACCCAAACTATGTCTAGAATAAATACAATACATTGATTAATGTTGTACTTTAGTTTCCTTTTGCCTATCACACTTTTACTACACAAAATTGTGTACTACTTTAGTTTACACCATGTTTCCAAAGGTAAACTTTTTACATGCTGCTCGCATTTCGAAGCCAGATAATAGATTAATTTTATTTCACCAATTCAACTATGTAGATTAACATCATTTCTATCTTACTTACTTTTGCAAGTGCACATTCACTTACTACTTTCGTTTTAACTTTACGAACCAGTCCCCAAAAAATTTTTAAGCGAACCGAACCGAACCAAATCAATCCTAAAAATTATTCTGAGCGAACCGCACCGAACCGCACCAGTTCTAAAATAATTTTTGAGCAAACCGAACCGCACCGAACCAGGTGTTACAAAAAATTCGAGCGAACCCAACCGAACCAGGTGTTACAAAAAATTCGAGCGAACCGAACCGAACCAGGTGTTACAAAAAATTCGAGCGAACCCAACCGAACCAGGTGTTACAAAAAATTCGAGCGAACCGAACCGAACCAGGTGTTACAAAAAATTCGAGCGAACCGAACCGAACCAGGTGTTACAAAAAATTCGAGCGAACCGAACCGAACCAGGTATTACAAAAAATTCGAGCGAACCGAACCGAACCAGGTGTTACAAAAAATTCGAGCGAACCGAACCGAACCGAACCTTGTGCGGTTCGGAACCGGTGCGATTCGCCATTTTAACGAACCACAAAGTTGCATGTGTGCTCTTACGTCTTTTATTGTTTGTACATTGTTTGTTTACTATGGGGTGCATACAAGCATATCTAATGCTATTGTTATTTGATCTGATAAGGATGAATGAAGACGAGATTGTTATCTACGTTTAGTCTAAAATAAAGGAAAGTACAGTGCACTCACAAATATTTAATTGTACTTACATGAATTGACGAAATTTATTTAAATACAATTAAATCCATTTAAATACAATATGTAGGCTTTTAAGCTCTTTTATAGCTTTGTTAGCCAAACAAAATAAATGTGCCATAAGAAAGTCACAAGGGCGTATCCAGGAATTTGATCAATGGGGGGCACACCAAATAGTATTGCCAAAAGTGACTCATTTTTGCTAATTTTGCTAATTTAAACTATATTTGGACAAACATATTGCGGAAATTTCGAAAAAAAATTTAAATATTTTCCAAACATGATTTTTTTGCCCGAAGGGCAAGAAATTTTGCTTTTTCAGATATATTTAGGCATAAGTAATATATATTTCCGCGGAGCGCAAAGAATTTTTACGATTGTATACCTTATTCTGAAAAAAATTCTTTATTTTCTCGGATTTAGGGGGCACGTGCCCCCGTGCCCCCCTAAATACGCCCTTGGAAAATCAATCAAACTTCATAAAAGAGTCTTGAAAATAAAGGAATATTAATGAAGTTGTTAAGGCTTGCGGCAAGGATTTTTCTTAGATTTGGTTTAGTATTGCTTTGAATAGAGCTTTTAACATGAATGTCACTATGACATTATTAATTAATTATTAATAACCACACCCCGCCCACAAAGTGGGCAGATCTCATTCATACTCACTAAGAAGGTTTCTAACATCATTGTAAACCTCCAATAAATGGCTCACAAAATTTCACTGAGCCTTTCGTCTTATTTGCAGTTTGCAGTGTCTCAACTGGGCTCACTTTGCACTACCAATAAACAGTGAGCATTGCAAATAAGACGAAAGGCTCAGTGAAATGTTGTGAGCGATTTATTGGAGGTTTACAATGATGTTAGGAATTAGGAACCTTCTTAGTGAATATAAATGACTAGTAAATTACCCGTCCTACGGACAGAGGTCGAAATTTCAGTGAGTATTGAGCCGCTCATGGCTCATTTCAGTAACGTCATACGGCTCGCTCAAATGGCTCATGGCTCATTTGTCAAAACCTCATGGCTCACTCACACGGCTCATGGCTCATTTATCAAAACTTCACGGCTCACTCAAACGGCTCATGGCTCATTTTCCCAAACCTTAGGGCTCGCTCACTCGGCTCATGGCTCATTTTTCCAAAACTTAGGGTTCGCTCACTTGGCTCACGGCTCATTTTTCAAAACCTCACGGCTCACTCACTCGGCTCACGGCTCTTATATTTCACCGCCAAGTTTAAATTCTCAACTCATACATTGATTATAGTGTACATCATCAGCACTAACTGTTTAACATTTTATTACATTTATTGACAATGGATGCAAATTTAAATACACACTGATCGGTTTGGTCTGGCCAACCCCTGGCATAAACAGAATTATAAGTTAATACTACCTAAGAAGCCTGTATGGGTCAAGTATCATTTATGTTCATAAATTGAGTGTCGAACCACTGCTATGTAAATAAGAATTATAAGATCAAACTTAAGTTTTTCTTGGATATGCATGTGGTGGATAAAGGATAATAGTACAATTTAATTACTACTATAAACAAAAAATGCTATTTATTTTTCTTGATGAAGTGGCTTGAAGCCTTTGACAGTAAAAGTATTAATGGGGTTGGGCAGGCCAACTCCGTAAATCCACCAATTAAGAAGTGCTTGTAAACTTTAACTGTCGTTCTCAATACTGGCGATAAGGCAACATATTTTGCACAACGTCAACTTTTAATGTTGCCTTCCTCGTTTGTTTTAAATCTCCAGCAATTGAAAAAAATCGCTTAATGTCGCTGGAAGAAGCAGGAATAGCTAAATACACACCAGCGAGGTTAGCCAATTTGGGGTGAGCCTTTACATTTTCTGCCCAAAATAAAAGTGAATCACTCCTTTTGTATTTAGTCTGCGTAGAGAGTTTTATAAATATGTAAACATCGTCCTATGAAGTGCCTACAAGGGAAAACAGACCGAATTCATCCTGTTTTGAATTATTTCGAAAAATAATTGAGTTGTTTGCATGTGATGCCACTCAGTTTGAGCATTTTCTACTTGCAGTTCTTCTATGCAGAGATCTCAATGTAGGCGACTTTTAATAGTAGCAACTCACGGCTCGCTCACTTGGCTCACGGCTCATTTATGAAAACCTCACGGCTCGCTCACTCGGCTCATGGCTCATTCATCAAAACCTCACGGCTCGCTCACTCGGCTCATGGCTCATTTATCAAATCGTCAAGGCTCACTCACGTGACTCACGGCTCACTCCAAAATGAGCCTTGAGCCGTGAGCGGTGCCCCACTCATGGCTCAACGACTGAGCCGTGAGCCGTAATTTCGACCTCTGCCTACGGACGGGCGGTAACAAAAGCATAGCGATAACAAAACCAAACACTTATGCTACACGTCTGTCTGTTTCCCCACATTTACGGTCGCCTCCCCCTTATGCTACACCTCTGTCTGTTTCCCCACATTTACGGTCGCCTCCCCCTTATGCTACACCTCCGTCTGCTTCCCCACATTTACGGTCGCCTCCCCCTTATGCTACACCTCTGTCTGCTTCCCCACATTTACGGTCGCCTCCCCCTTATGCTACACCTCTGTCTGCTTCCCCACATTTACGGTCGCCTCCCCCTTATGCTACACCTCTGTCTGTTTCCCCACATTTACGGTCGCCTCCCCTTTATGCTACACCTCTGTCTGTTTTACCCACATTTACGGTCGCCTTCCCCTTATGCTACACCTCTGTCTGCTTCCCCACATTTACGGTCGGCTCCTCCTTATGCTACACCTCTGTCTGCTTCCCCACATTTACGGTCAATAATAAGATCAAATATTGTACATTCAACTAACTTACGACAGCTAATTTAACTTCTGAACTTTTGGTGTGCTTTTCATATTTTTTGGGTTTCAAATACAGCCGTTATCGGGGAACGTGACACATACCACTTAATCTAATATACCTGATGAGGCAATCTAAGTGTGCCTGCGTCTAATTTTGAACCTGAGCCACTTTAGTAGATTGCCTCTCTTTTTTACATATCATTTCCCATCAAAACGGAAAAGGTTCTACAGTAGTAAAATGAATAATATCCATAATTATAATTTACATTCATCATAGTAGCTATCAGAATGGTGGATTAGTAAGTTACACAGTACACCACGATTAAATAACTTATTTCAAAAATGATAGATTTAACGTTTCACAATGTGCAATAGAAATAATTATTTCATTTTTGAAACAGCTGAGCGAAAAAACGTGAATGTACTATACAACATAAATGGTTATTATTATCTTCATTGAAGAGAAATGCAATATATTTAAAAAAAATGAAATCAGTTGACTGTATGTAGTGCACTATTTTAAGTTTGAAATGTTTCATTGTGAAAATATAAAATAAATAACACCTCTCTTTCTAAGAAGCGCAGGTATCTCAATTAAAAATACGCAGGTTTTTTTAGTAAACGAAAACTGAAACAATTATGAACAATATTAATGCCCAGCTATTTGTTCTGAGTGAATGAACGAATGCAAAGTAGCTAACATACCGATCGTAGCAATATGTATTGACATATGTTCAAATCGAAACCGAAGCCACGATGTAAAACGAAATTTCCAATCAAAATGACGAAAATGAACTCGAACGTGCTGATGAACAGAGGAAAGAGGAAAGCAGTATCCGCTAAGCGAAATACAAATACGCGTTGAAGAGCTTGCTGCTGTGGGGTAGTTTTGTAATTGGTAACGCTATTTGACTTTGCCAAGCAGGGCAATATTTAGTCTTTAGTCTATATATACCCTTTTACGTTTTGGGGAATAACTGAAAGGCCAAAGGTCAGATGGTGTTTATTCGACAAACTGACGATAGCTAATTTAATTTCTGAATTTTTGGTATACTTTTCATATTTTTTGAGCTTCAAATACGGGCGTTATCAGGTTATGTGACAAACACCTCTTTGGCTTATAATATTAGATATCCGCCCACTGTGGAGCCGGGTGGTGTTCCCCCCCCAAGTGGGTGACAATTAAGTTTTGAGTATGCAGTGCTGTTGTAGATTGAATTGCGCATCGAATGGCATAAATCTTGAGACTGTAGCCAACGGATGCTCAAAAAACACAGAAATGTCTAAAAAACTGAAGAAATGGTGGCATTGGAGGTCTATAAGGACCACCCTATTGACTTTAAGTTGTTACTCAAACATGACTTTTGTGTTAACTGAGCCGTATGATTTCCTAACCGATATGCGAGGATGCGGGTAAGGAATGAATTGTCGGGTAGAATCGGGAACGAGTTACTCTGAAGACTACTTTGTTAAAGTCGGTACGAGAGAATCCCACGAACTAACCGCGCATCAAGTATAGATAGATTACAGGATTAAGAGAATGTCACAATTTAACCTAGCTACACAACTACTGATACTCTACATTATATAAAACCATAAGCAATCTTAACTGATGCCTCTTAACAATGGACACTCCGAGCCATGTTCTTTTAAAAACGAATTTCTGTGAAGCAGAAGTAAAGCTTGTCTGCATGTTGAATGTGTACGATTAGTTACCGTAATAATAATGGGTATTGTTATTTATTTATTTATTTAATATAAGTATCAAATTCCTTCGAATGAAGTCATTTTCTTTGATACTGAAATTACAATGAACCATGATTTAACATTAAAGTCTGGTCACACATCACGAGAGATACAATCATTATTTGAGTATTTTTTATGCTTAGCTTAGATTTATGTTAAAAATGATTTCCGGCTTGAATTGTTTTGTGCTGCAATGGCGGTAACATTTCAATTCTTTCATTAGAGTGCATGGTTTATCACTTTTTGGAAATAGTGATCAGTGGTTTAGCACTTCTCTGAATTAATGATGAATTGGTTTACCACCTTTCTGAATTAATGATGAATTGGTTTACCACCTTTCTGAATTAATGATGAATTGGTTTACCACCTTTCTGAATTAATGATGAATTGGTTTACCACCTTTCGGAATTAATGATGAATTGGTTTACCACCTTTCGGAATTAATGATGAATTGGTTTACCACCTTTCTGAATTAATGATGAATTGGTTTACCACCTTTCTGAATTAATGATGAATTGGTTTACCACCTTTCTGAATTAATGATGAATTATTGGTTTACCACCTTTGTGAAGGGTCGTACTAAAAGGCATCCCCCAAAATGGATTTCGAACCCCCAAAATAAAAGGCACCCCCATTAAGGCGGCCATATTTACGCGCATTTTTCTAACCTAACCTAATAAAAACAAACAAACTTCAATGTAGATATATTTTTATAGTATTGCGTAATAAATATGGTCACCTTAATGGGGTTGTGCTTTTTATTTTTGAGGGTGCGAAATCCATTTTGGGGGGTGCCTTTTAGTAGGCCTGCCTTTCTGAATTAGTGATGAATAGGGCTACGATATGCATGCAAATGCATGTTTGTTTTGCGAAGTCCTACGATATGCACAGTTCGGATATACGCGTTTCAGATCATGACAAACTGATTAGGCCATAGTTTATTTTGCATGTTTTGCATATTTTGGTTTTTAGTGCATATTATTTGCATGTTCACGTGCATGTTAAGGGCATATTTGGGGTTTTTAGTGCATGTTTACGGGCATATTTGATAGTTTTGGTGCATATTTTTACGTTTTAGTGCGCATTTTAGACCTCGGCAGAAAGTTTAGTGTCAGTTAATATTTTTCATTTTTATGCACATTTTAATGTCGTATTCCGTAGCTTACGCTTAAGAATTTCTTAGCTATTTTAGTGTACATTTTAGGTTTACAATGAAATTTTACCTTTTCAAAGCATATTTTACTCTTTTTGCGCACATATGTTATTTGGAATAAATATAAATATAAACACATTTTCTCGTTTTTAGTGCGTATTTTCTCGTTTTTAGTGCATATTTTCCCTACTTTTAGTGCACATTATAGTGCATATTTTGGCATTCTTAAGTACATATTTGCATGCATATTTTGATGAAAGGCACATTTGTGTGGCACAGCACAATAAGAGTGTTTTTTAAGGTTTTTTAAAACATTATTTTACATAACATTTAATGGAGTACGTATTTCCTTATATGCGATTTTGTTTGTAGAAAATAAGTCGCCCCAAAATCCATAGAAGACTGAGAAGGCCTAGGTCTAACTTCCAAAGCAGATCTCAAAATCATTGCTATATATGTTCCAAAGCCAATACAATTGAAAAGTGATGCCATTCTGCGCACTTAATACTTATCGTTAACTCCACATTAACTTTATAAAGAGAAGCATCATAGGATATAATCTCATAAAATCATAAAAGCTATTCGTTATCTTTGCTCATGCATAAAAGCTTTTCGTTATCTTTACTCATGCGCATAAAAGCTTTTCGTTATCTTTACTCATGCATAAAAGCTTTTCGTTATCTTTACTCATGCATAAAAGCTTTTCGTTATCTTTACTCATGCATAAAAGCTTTTCGTTAACTTTCATGCATAAAAGCTTTTCGTTATCTTTACTCATGCATAAAAGCTTTTCGTTATCTTTACTCATGCATAAAAGCTTTTCCTTATCTTTACTCATGCATAAAATCTTTTCGTTCTTTACTCATGCATGCAAAGCGTCTTATGGTCTCAATACAATAAGAAGTTAGGAAGCAAACTACCTATTACCTGGAAGATTTGTAGTAATTTTAAATAGAGACAGCGAACTTTAAGGCTTTATTTCATCATATTGTTAACACCGAATGGGAATGACGAATCGCCAACATTTAATATTTATTACCCAACAATTTTAGGGAATGAGATATCTACACTCAAGTCTGGTTCGGGTTCATGGATTTTTAACTTCGTGTAATTGTGTTATTGACGCCCGTTGGGTTCTTAAGATCACTGACTACGGAATACCATCGGTTTTCTACACGCAAGGACTCATTCCAAAAGTGAGAAGCGCAAAAGGTATATTTGCCAAATCAGCTCAATACTACAAGATTAGCGAACTATATTTATTTACTTGTGTTCAAAGTTATCTATTCTTCATTCTTCGTTAACAGAGCAATTGTGGACTGCTCCGGAACTTCTAAGAGATACTAGTTTGCTGAAACACGGAACTCAAACTGGAGATGTTTACAGTTTTGCCATCATAATGCAAGAAGTTCTTGTTCGTGGTGAACCGTATTGCATGTTGACTCATTCTCCAGAAGGTAAAAGATGCAGTCATTCAGTAGATAATTAATCGAATCAAGGTTTTAATGCTTACATCTTGCGCTTTTCATAACTCTTATCTTAAATAAAGTCTTCACTTTCACTGTTGATAAAGAAATTCTCGAGAAAGTAAAACGGCCACCACCGCTCATTAGACCTTCAGTAAGCAAAGGAGCTGCTCCTCCAGAAGCGATCAACATAATGAGACAATGTTGGGCTGAATTACCTGATATGAGGCCTGATTTTATAGTTATTCATGATCTATTTAAAACACTAAATCATGGAAGGTTTGTGTTCAACAAATAATTATGACAATTTATTTCGGTTTTTGGCATGAGTAATGGACAGAGGTCGACAAATCCGTCACTCGACTCACGACTCATTTATCAAAGCCTCACGGCTTATTTTTCAAAGCCTCACGGCTTATTTTTCAAAGCCTCACGGCTCATTTATCAATGCCTCACGGCTCATTTATCAATGCCTCACGGCTCATTTTCAATGCCTCACGGCTTATTTTTCAAAGCCTCACGGCTCATTTTTCAAAGCCTCACGCTCATTTTTCAAAGCCTCACGGCTCATTTTTCAAAGCCTCACAACTCATTTTTCAAAGCCTCACGGCTCATTTTTCAAAGCCTCACAACTCATTTTTCAAAGCCTCACGGCTCATTTTTCAAAATTTCACTGTTCACTCACGCGACTCACGGCTCACACCTGAAGTCCTAAATGGGTCGCGAACCGTGAGCTGAGCCCCACTCACTGCTCAACAACTGAGTCGTGGTCGTGAGCTTAAATTTCGACCTCTGGTTATGGAGTTTTGTATATATGAAGATAACTTTTATTTAAATGAGTTGTAAGTGCTTGGAAGTGTAAGTAAGTGTAAGTGTAAATATTATAGGAAAGCTAACATTGTAGACACAATGTTCCAAATGCTTGAAAAGTACAGCAATAATTTGGAGGAGCTCATTAGAGAACGTACTGAGCAACTTGATCTAGAAAAAAAGAAAACCGAACAATTACTAAACAGAATGCTCCCAAGGTAAGATATATTTAATGACTTTTCCCACTATGTTCTTCTAAACATATAAATTAGTAAAATTAGAAATTGGATAAAATCAATTCCGAGTGAAATTGTCACTATATAGTAGCACACGTGTGGGAGTTCCCACTCTGATTTTCTGTTAATTTTAGTGCTTATTTGCTGTACTAACATCCTAATTTTGCTATTCAAAATGCTAAAATTTCTACGACAGCATAATTTTTTATAAAATGCAAAAGTATGTCATCGAGAATTGAGGGAGTTTCGTCTACTCCCTTCTCTTAGGCCTATGCCCCCACAGTTATAAACTAATGAGTTTGTACTTACATTTAGTCACTCCGGTGAGTCCGGTGACTATGGGGCTAGGCAGTTCTCTGTCCGGTCACTGATGATGGCCAATCATCCCGAAATGATCTGGTTGCGTCTGTGCTGACTGGGTGAATAAATGTGGCCAACTCATGAATGTGGACCCGAATGTGAGTATGTATGTCTCTATATCAGTTAGTTTGAATCCGGGTATTAGTGTGTGTGAATATGAGTGTGGATGACCTTGGCATTTACCCTTAGTATAATTGTGAGTGAGGATGAAATCGCATCTCCGATTTATGTATGGATCCTACATTGCAAGTAAGGAGCGAAAGCCGACTGTTCTATTCCGTAGATAGTTTATTAATAGCATGGTTTCGGCCATGCCGAACACCAATAAGTATTGTACAGGTAAGTAATTGTAGGTAGGCATGTAATTATAGAATTAATCTTAATCTTAACCAAGTCTTTAGTAGTAAGTAATTAGTGTAGGTAATCATAGTGTAGGTTTTAGTGTAGTGTACATCCTGTTATCTACGCCAATTTTCCATGATATGAAAACACGCTGTCGACTCAGGCAACGGACTCAACAATAAAGCAAATAAACGGCGCCTACCAGCGGCGCCCTTAGAATTGTGAGGCCCCAGCAAAATGGCGCAACATATACAAAAACTGTAAATATTATCTGCGTATTAGTTGTAAAACTTTTGTCAATTTTAAAATATTTATTAGCAAAAGGGCACACAATATAAGTGATGTCATACATTTGAAATTTTAGTTTTGGCAAAGTTTCCTTGATTTTTAAAACCAATTCGGCAAAATAGAGCACATTGTACCCCAAATCGTAAAATTAATTTGCACGAAGCGCAAAAATTTTCGATTTTAACAAATTTTCTTTAAATTCTCTTGATTTTGAACATCAGTTTTTGGACTTCGCTAGTTTGAGGCCCCTAAAATTTTATGAGCCCCTGCAAAAACCGGAATTCGACCCATTAAGGGCCGTCCTGCTGCTTGCTATAGCAGCGAGTAGGAAGAGTGTTTTAATGCCAGCCGCGGTGTCAAACATGGGATAGCCTCAATCAACTACAAGAGACAATGGAATGTAAAGTAAGCTTGATACCCAGGGAAAGCTTATGGGAGATCTTATGAGTACCCGATACCCTCGATCTAAACTAAACTCGCAACCCATTCAAAGTTGTAAACTTGACGTGTTTTTAGAACGGACTTCACCCATGTTCAAATAATAAATACATGCATACAGTAGGGTAATTCCCAAAATCGGTTTCTCCAATAGCGTGTAATGTAACAGGTTCCCTTATCTAGCTTTCTGTGCCCTATATAGAAATAGTGCGCACACTTTGCCTACGATTCGTAGCCGTAGTGTGCGCACTATTCTCCGTAGTATTCCTAACGAAAACTTTACATACACCAGGTTTTACACCAGGCTTTACAGAATTTTTTTGAAGTCAAAAAACACTTAAGAAGATCAATATGTGAGGGTAACTTCGTAGTTCCTAAATTAAATTATTCTAACTTTTATAAGTTCAAACATGATGTTCTGATTACACTAATCTCTTTAAGAAATGATTCAACCATTTATTATTAAAATAAAAGGTATTAAGTAAATTGTAAAAGTAAAAAATTTTTGATCATGTTATAAATAACAATAATTCTATTATTTATTCTCTTAGCTTTAAGTATGGTATATTTTAATGGTCTAACTTTATTGTGACATCTGCATGGGAGAAATCAGCTTTACGCTGGCCGAAGTCGTCAATAAACTTCATCGATTTTTTAATCAAATCAAAAACTAGTTCAAAACTAGTATGCAGATGACTAGAAGTTAGTTAGTTACTTTATTTGAATGAAAATATTTATAGGCAGTAACGTAAAGTTCTTTAACAATATAATTACAAACGTATTCTTAATAGCTATATATGTCACCGTCAATGAGCTTACATGGGCATTTAGGGCTCGATGACTTGGCTGTGACGCCACATTTGAAATGACCGCTGATGGAGACCACTGTCATGCCAGGTATCGAAAGCACTGATAAAATACGGTTGAAATTCTTTAATAATGGCAATTTATTGGTTGCAGTTGGTTGCAGTCATAAAAGAGTCCAAATTTAATTTAAAAAACATTAGATGCAGTTCTTTAATAATTTGTTGAAAAAATCAATGTGTAGACCAATTATTCACATTCGCAGCTTTTGCATGATATTCCGACATGACATTTCATGCCACATGGTGTATTATTATTTTGCAAACACATCTATTAGTTTCATGTCAATCAAGTCTCATCATGTCAATCAAGTCAATCTGCATTCTTTCATTGGGACCATTGGAATAAATAGGTTTTCCAAAAGGGGGCTTAGGAATAGGAATTGACTTTCTGTTATTATAGGGAACACAGTTCTTCAAATAAAGAAAGACAAGAGGTCAAGGCACAGGTGAGTTGTGTTCTCCATTTTTCTGCTATTGGCAGGTAACTCTTATTTTAATACTGTAGGACTTTTTGTCTCCTTTCCGTTCTTATCGTACTGACGTCAATACAACTTTTGACTAGTGATAAGTTGAGGGTAATATCCAGGAAACTTTTTACGTTCATACATTCATTTCTTTTATATCATATATCAATAAATCCGCCAATACATTACCATTATTAATGAATTGCAACCGTGTTTTGCCGGAATGTCACGTCGGAATATCATGTAAAACAGCGAATAATGGGTCTACACATTGATTTTTTCAACAAATTATTACATAACTGTATCAAATGCTTTTTAGCCCGATCAAGGGCTTATAGAACGGGTTTGTCTGTGTGTGTGTGTGTGTGTGTGTGTGTGCGGACTCTAATTTTCGTAAATCTTAATCAAAAATTTTTTTACTCCGGATTTGAACGAATTGGCCCAAATCACAGGCTAAGTTCGTTGGCCAGGAAAATCGTACGAAAGGTTTTCTCAAAATTCGGCATTTGTCATAAAGCCGAGAAAATAGTCAATTCAATTTTTAGTCAAAATATTGATTTCACCGCTTTTAATAAGAAAGGAATTTGATATACCATTACATATAACGGTTATATAACGGAGGGCAATCAATCACATTGGCGCGACCGCAGGTCGTGCTAATGTGGTTGCTGCCCGGAGTCACCCACGGTTAGTCAGTCTGAGAACGGGATGCAAACGGAGGTCAAGCAAGTTTCATTAGACCGCCCGAAGGTCGGGCTAATGATACTGCTTGGCCGGAGTTTTAAAATTAAATTGATGACTCTTATGACTACAACCAATAAATTACCATTAGTAAAGAAATTCAACCGTGTTTTATCTGTGCTGTCGATGCCTGGCATGACCGTGGTCTCGATGACCGGTCATTTCGAAACGCGGCGTCAGAGCCTAGTCATCGACCCCCGATCGACCTAGCCATCGTCATTGACAGTGACATGCATATGCATGGAAATGATGTTATGTTGAAGTTAGGTTGAAGATACCAATATTTGTTTGTTTTAGTACTGTCGCCGAAAAATTGAAACTGGGACTACCAGGTACTTCTTATAAAGACAAAAATTACTTATCAAATTCTTCTGCAAATTTTATAATAAAATGCTGAAGTGCTTGGATGAATATTTGTGCTTGCAAGGTTTGCTTCATTTATTTATTTCAGTTGATCCGGAGGAATTTTCTGAAGTAACAATTTACTTTTCTGACATCGTTGGCTTTACAACGATTTCTGCTTATTCTACTCCTTTTGAAGTGGTTGATTTGCTGAATGATCTCTACACTTGTTTTGATGCAACTATCAACGATTACAACGTATACAAAGTGAGTAAAAATAGCTAGGTTCATAGAGATAAAATAGCAAATGAAGTCACTATAACTGTAGCCTGATATATAGGTAGCTTTCTCTCAACCAATGTTGAAACTTTGAGGATCGCGATCCGATCTGTAGTCTTTACTTTAGCGTCATTGTCATTAGTCCGACCGAAGGTCCGGCTAATGATACTGCTTGGCCGGAGTTTTTGGTTTTGCTTTCTCTTCATTATGTGTGTCCTAGGCTCTTCGCTCCTTCTTCTATATTCATAATTCCAAAGATTTATTTCAGAAGTAAAGATAATAAATTAAATAAATTAAATTAAAATAGATAAATTGATGTGACACTTTGAATAGACGAGTTTCTAGATTCAGAAGACGCCTAGGTATTGGGAGGGGTACTAAGTTTTCTGCTGACGATTGCATGTGTTTAGGATAATGCTTGTGTTGCAGGAATGGGCTAAACACATGCAATCATCAGCAGAAGACTTAGTACCCCTCCCAATACTTAGGCGTCTTCCTTCTGAATCTAGAAACTCGTCTATTGGATAATATCTTCGGAACATTAATACCACATTCTTCGAATTTGTTCTCCTATTGAAAATTATTAGTTCCAAGTTTGAAGTCATTATGTCAAGTCGTTTCGGAGTTATCCCTCGGACAGATGGTTCGGGCATTTGCGCAAAACACGTACGATACTTAATACACCTGTTAAAACAGCATGTAATATAGAGGAGGGTGGATATTAGGAAAACCGACAGACACAATTGAAAAACCGAGAGAAACAGTAGGAAAACCAGAAAAACAACCACCTAATATAATAGTGAATGTGTACAGTTTTTATTTGTCGTATACCGCACAAAGGGAGAATTTTCAATATTTTGTGCGGGGGCTGGTACTTTCTTTCTATGCACTCTTTGGGCCCCTTATTAAGATTCCATAGTTACTTTTTTTCTACTAATTCTGCGGACCGAAAAAAAACGATTTCGGTTTCCCCTGTCACCCTTAATAAATTTTGAACAAGTCAACGTACAAACTAACGTCAACGAAGAAAACTAGGTCCTTATGGACTTACCATTACGGACTTAGTTTTAGCCCGACCAAGGGCTTATAGAACGGGTTTGTCTGTCTGTGTGTCTGTGTGTGTAAGCACTTTAACTTTCGTAAATTTTAATGAAAACAATTTTTACTCCGGATTTGAACGAATTGGCCTAAGTCACAGGTTAAGTTCGTTGGCCAGGAAAATCGCACGAAAGGTTTTCTCATAAATTAATCAGTTAAAAACTGGACAAAAATAATCGGGGAAATCCTTATAAAGTGCCAGTAAAACTATAAAACAAGAAGTTTATTTTGAAAACTAAAGTATTTTATCGTACCATATCTTTACGTTTTACAAAATTCTTCTATACATTTTTTTACCTCACTTTTCTTCTGGTTCCCCGTTATGCGGACAAAGATCGATACTATTTTTGTGGAAGCGGAAGGCCCTTGAACTTACACAGAGACAACTAGATGGTAAATCGAGAGCTAATAAACTAATATCCAAAATTTTGTTTCAGTTATGAATGAATACTGAAATACATATTGTCTAGAACTAGACTGTGTTGCCTAGTAGCTAAAAAAGCTAGGCAACACAGTCTAGGCTCATCTCGTTTGTTAAATGCGTCCTGTTTTGCAGCGGATTCCGCTGCAAAGCATAGGCAGGAGACGGAACTGCAAATAGCTGCGGCGGAAATGAGGCCAGCCGGCCACGGCATTTCCGCCTCATTTCCGCCGCAGCTATTTGCAGTTCCGTCTCCTGCCTATGCTTTGCAGCGGAATCCGCTGCAAAACAGGAAGCATTTAACAAACGAGATGAGCCTAGACTGTGTTGCCTAGCTTTTTTAGCTACTAGGCAACACAGTCTAGTTCTAGACAAAAATACATATATACCAAGGCGTATCTAAGGATACCTAATGAGTATGAGGTGGTGAAGATTGAAACTATTTTACATTTTACATTAGGTCTGTAAAATAGGCTAGGGGACCGTAACGAGGCAACCAAAAAATACCTTAAATATTTTCTTTTTTGAACAATCCCATAGACTATTTTGAAGCCTGCTAAACCGTTTCATAGTCTATTATGAACATTCTTACCACCTCCTCATACAGTCAGTCATGTCATTTCACAGACCACCTGGATATATACTTATCTTTCTCAAAAAGAGTATAATTTATTTAATTATTTTTGTAATATTGTATTATGCAGTACTATTAAAATATTTAACAAGTGCCCATGGCCACGGAATCGGGAAGGGGTCCAAAATTATCTATAATCCCGAAAGTACGAAATGAGGAAACCCGTTAAATGATAACTCATTTTTAAGTTACTTAATAGAGCTAAATATTCAGTTGGATATAAATAAAAAGTGCACTGAAAAAGGAATAATATTTTGTGGCTCAGTACAAGATAAGAATATATAATTTTATTTCAACTCAAGAGAGAAACCATAAGACATTTAGCACACAAAATAAACAAGAGATACCTAAATTACGGCAATAATACAAAATATATCATACAACAAAAATCAACATAAGAATTGTTTGTCCTATAAGTACATACATAATGTTAAACGCAATAATGACTGAAATACTAAAATCACTGAAGGAGCGTAATTTATTATAGGCAAATCAGCGACATTATTGTTTGTATCTTTGTATTAACTTCAGTATTTCCAATATCATGGGTGGGTGGCGTAACTGCATTAGAACCGCTTTTTCCACTAACTGCCTTCAATTTCTTCAAACACCAGTGGAAAAATAAAGCACAGCTTAACACGATGACTGTAAAATATAAAATTTTATCATTACAATTATAATTCTTGACATTTAATCATTAAAAAGTTATATAAACTTACTAGGGTAAATGAAATTTTCGAATAAATGTAATTCCAGGGCTCTGGTAAACCAGTTTTCAATTACCGGACACATATGGGAAGCTTCTTTCGTTACGACAGCTATAAGGTTGTCTAGAATTATAGTTGTAATGATGAAGTTTTATATTTTACAGTCATCGTGTTAAGCTGTGCTTTATTTTTCAACTGGTGTTTGAAGAAATTAAAGGCAGTTAGTTGAAAAAGCGGTTCTAATGCAGTTACGCCACCCACTCCTGATATTGGAATTCTTACGTTGATTTTTGTTGTATAATATATTTTGTATTATTGCCGTAATTTAGGTATCTCTTGTTTATTTTGTGTGCTAAATGTCTTATGGTTTCTCTCTTGAGTTGAAATAAAATTATATATTCTTATCTTGTACTGAGCCACAAAATATTATTCCTTTTTCAGTGCACTTTTTATTTATATCCAACTGAATATTTAGCTCTATTAAGTAACTTAAAAATGAGTTATCATTTAACGGGTTTCCTCATTTCGTACTTTCGGGATTATAGATAATTTTGGACCCCTTCCCGAATCCGTGGCCATGGGCACTTGTTAAATATTTTAATAGTAAGTAAAGAGTTGTTCTGGCAATCCGTCAACAAAGTCCTGTCATACAGGAAATGCAATGTAGAAGCAGACCAAATAATATATGTACCGAATTACCATTACCACGACAACTGATTTCTATTATTACCAGATCCAGATTCGGGGTTGGTATCATGGTACTTGATGGCTACGGCCATTTTTAAAAATCCTTGAACTTAGATCATTTGTCCTCATAACGGGGAAAAAGAAGAAAAGTGAGGTAAAAAATGTATAGAAGAATTTTGTAAAAGGTAAAGATATGGTACGATAAAATACTTTAGTTTTCAAAATAAACTTCTTGTTTTATAGTTTTACTGGCATTTTATAAGTATTTCCCCGATTATTTTTGTCCAGTTTTTAACTCATTAATTTATTTTATAGTTTTACTGTAAATATTTTAAAACGGTAACTATTATATGAATTTAGTCATAGCCTTAGCCATAGCTGACATTTGTTTGAGTTTTGATATATTCCTAAAATATTAATTAACTCAGGAAAATTTGTATTCATATGAAAAAGTTAAAATCTGGATTTCAAAATATTTTATTTATGCAAACGAGTTTAATTTGTTGGCAAAATATTTGAATTTATAATTCAAATGACGGTGGCTAGTTGTTAATACGGTTTACTCTTGAGGATAGCGACCTGTAATATTTAAATGCCGTTGATTGCAATCAAAATCTTCGTCACCGGTATATTGAGGTTTTAAAAAAAATATTTGAACACTTGGTTTGTGTAGTAGCTGCATTGATTGTTATCTTTCTTGTTAAATAATTTTATTGTTCTTCAAATTATTTTATTTAGGGTAGCAACAGAATTTCATTTTTTTCAAGGGGGCTACCGCCCCCTTGACCCCCGCAGAGTGTTAGCCATCATTTTTGCAAAGGAAATTAGTCAATTTAGCATTATGTACAGTAATAGTACAACATTGTCACCGAAAGGTGCAATTTGTACTACCTGAATATAAAAGTGGCATTATATGCACATTGAATAAATAACCTTGGTTTGTTCACCTATTAAATAGTATAAAGACAACTGAATGCGTACACCTTCGAAGAATTATCTACCGGTTTCGATTCTACACTTTTTGCCGAGAAATTGCTAGTTTCTGAGGAATCCGTGCTTACAGATTTTGGAGGGATTGTTAAATGCATACATAGGTTGAAAACCGATCACTGAGCAGTAGCGTCAGTGCTCAGTGCGTTTCCCCGATTAAAAATTAGCTATTTGTCAGAAGGCCGAGGAGATAGTCAATTCAACTTTTAGTCACAATTTTAATTTCCCCGCTTTTAAAAATAAAGGAATTTGACACCCATAAATAAATTTCCATATGGTCCAACATTTCCGTGAATTTTATATCGTTTCTGTTTTACAAGTAAAAAAAATCAGTAAATTATGCTAAAATTTGCTTTCAAAAAAGGAGAACATTTCAACTTAAAAATTGCTTCCATTGCTTTATTAGCGGGATAGCATTCAAAATTTTAATCCGCTTTCCAAAATTTGAAAGTTTGCTTCATACAATATCAAAATTTGCAACACAAAATTTGGAAATTTGTTTCTCAACATTTTGGAATTTGCTTCTCAATATTTGGAATTTACTTCTCAATATTTGGAAATTTGCTTCTCAAAATTTCAATATTTGCTTCTCAAAATTTGGAAATTTGCTTCTCAAAATTTGGAAATTTGCTTCTCAAAATTTGGAAATTTGCTTCTCAAAATTTCAACATTTGCTTCTCAAAATTTCAATATATGCTTTTCATAATTGTGTGTGTGTGTGTGTGTGTGTGTGTGTGTGTGTGTGTGTACGCACTCTAACGTTCGTAAATTTTAATAAAAATATTTTTATTCCGGATTTGAACGAATTAGCCTAAGTCAAAGACTACGTTCGTTGGCCATGAAAATCGTACGAAGGGTGTTCTCAAAATGCCTAGTTTTTCATAAGGCCGACGAGATAGTCAATTCAACTTTTAGTCAAAATATTAATTTCACTGCTTCTAGTAATAAGGGAATTTGAGATACCCATAGGTAAATTTCCATAAGGTCCAACCTTTTCGTGGATTTTATACCCTTTCTGTTTTACAAGTAATAGAAATAAATAAATTATGCAAAAATTTGCTTTGCAAAGACGAAGAAATTAGAAATTAAAAATTTCTTCTTTTGCTTTGTTAGCCGGATAGCAGTAAATTTGTTTGCCCGTTTCTCAAAATTTGGAAATTTGCTTCTCAAAATTTGGAAATTTGCTTCTCAAAATTTGGAAATTTGCTTCTCAAAATTTGGAAATTTGCTTCTCAAAATTTGGAAATTTGCTTCTCAAAATTTGGAAATTTGCTTCTCAAAATTTGGAAATTTGCTTCTCAAAATTTGGAAATTTGCTTCTCAAAATTTGGAAATTTGCTTCTCAAAATTTGGAAATTTGCTTCTCAAAATTTGGAAATTTGCTTCTCAAAATTTGGAAATTTGCTTCTCAAAATTTGGAAATTTGCTTCTCAAAATTTGGAAATTTGCTTCTCAAAATTTGGAAATTTGCTTCTCAAAATTTGGAAATTTGCTTCTCAAAATTTGGAAATTTGCTTCTCAAAATTTGGAAATTTGCTTCTCAAAATTTGGAAATTTGCTTCTCAAAATTTGGAAATTTGCTTCTCAAAATTTGGAAATTTGCTTCTCAAAATTTGGAAATTTGCTTCTCAAAATTTGGAAATTTGCTTCTCAAAATTTGGAAATTTGCTTCTCAAAATTTGGAAATTTGCTTCTCAAAATTTGGAAATTTGCTTCTCAAAATTTGGAAATTTGCTTCTCAAAATTTGGAAATTTGCTTCTCAAAATTTGGAAATTTGCTTCTCAAAATTTGGAAATTTGCTTCTCAAAATTTGGAAATTTGCTTCTCAAAATTTGGAAATTTGCTTCTCAAAATTTGGAAATTTGCTTCTCAAAATTTGGAAATTTGCTTCTCAAAATTTGGAAATTTGCTTCTCAAAATTTGGAAATTTGCTTCTCAAATTTTGGAAATTTGCTTCTCAAATTTTGGAAATTTGCTTCTCAAATTTTGGAAATTTGCTTCTCAAATTTTGGAAATTTGCTTCTCAAATTTTGGAAATTTGCTTCTCAAATTTTGGAAATTTGCTTCTCAAATTTTGGAAATTTGCTTCTCAAATTTTGGAAATTTGCTTCTCAAAATTTGGAAATTTGCTTCACAAAATTTGGAAATTTGCTTCTCAAAATATGGAAATATGCTTCACAAAATTTGGAAATTTGCTTCTCAAAATATGGAAATTTGCTTCTCAAAATTTGGAAATTTGCTTCTCAAAATATGGAAATTTGCTTCTCAAAATTTGGAAATTTGCCACCCAAAATGTGGCAATTTGCTTCTCAAAATTTCAAAATTTGCTTCTCAAAATTTTAAAATTTGCTTCTCAAAATTTTAAAATTTGCTTCTCAAAATTTCAAAATTTGCGTCACAAAATTTCAGTATTTGCATCTCAAAATACTTTCTCATTTGTGGATTGGTGTCTTACACTTCTAATAAATGTCAATTTCTAAAGTAGACAATATTGAAAATCCTCTAATGCTATTTCCACTACAGGGTGCCAAGACCGCCAACTGGTTATATAACGGAGGCTAATGTGACGTCTGCCCGGAGTCACAAACGGCTACCCAGTCCGAGAACGGGATGCAAACGGAGGTCAAACAGTCTCATTAGACCGGCCGGAGGGTCGGGGTAAATGATACTGCTGGGCGGAGTTTTTTCATCACATTTACTTAGTTACTTAGAAAAGTTAATGTTCAGACCAATTTATTTCAATGTGTCGAACGCGATCTAGCAAAAAGAATTTTACAGCCGCAATGCCCATAGTAAGGGCCAAGCAATTAAGCAAAATTTGGCTACTACTTTTTGCCCCCTTTGGAAATACAAAATTTCAAAAATTGGAAAAAATTAAATTTTGACCTAGTTATTTCCTGTCAACCTTAATCGTGTGTTATATCAATCGACAGCTGCTTTCAAGAGCTTTCGAATGCTATAAGTCTTAACGTTGTACGTTGACTTGTTTAAAATTTAGGGTGACAGGGCACAAACCGAAATTGGGTTTTGTTAAGTTAAGAAGTATATATTGAAATTATAAGATGCATATATTGAAATTTTGAGAAGAATATTGTACAATTTTGGTAAGCGAATATTGAAATTATAAGATGCATATATTGAAATTTTGAGAAGAATATTGTGCAATTTTGGTAAGCGAATATTGAAATTTTGAGAAGCAAATATTGCAATTTAGAGAAGCAAATATTGATATTTAGAGAAGCAAATATTGATATTTAGAGAAGCAAATATTGATATTTAGAGAAGCAAATATTGATATTTAGAGAAGCAAATATTGATATTTAGAGAAGCAAATATTGATATTTAGAGAAGCAAATATTGATATTTAGAGAAGCAAATATTGAAATTTAGAGAAGCAAATATTAAAATTTTGAGAAGCAAATATTGAAATTTAGAGAAGCAAATATTAAAATTTTGAGAAGCAAATATTGAAATTTTGAGAAGCAAATATTGAAATTTTGAGAAGCAAATATTGAAATTTTGAGAAGCAAATATTGAAATTTTGAGAAGCAAATATTGAAATTTTGAGAAGCAAATATTGAAATTTTGAGAAGCAAATATTGAAATTTTGAGAAGCAAATATTGAAATTTTGAGAAGCAAATATTGAAATTTTGAGAAGCAAATATTGAAATTTTGAGAAGCAAATATTGAAATTTTGAGAAGCAAATATTGAAATTTTGAGAAGCAAATATTGAAATTTTGAGAAGCAAATATTGAAATTTTGAGAAGCAAATATTGAAATTTTGAGAAGCAAATATGGAAATTTTGAGAAGCAAATATTGAAATTTTGAGAAGCAAATATTGAAATTTTGAGAAGCAAATATTGAAATTTTGAGAAGCAAATATTGAAATTTTAAGAAACAAGTATTGAAATTTTAAGAAACAAGTATTGAAATTTTAAGAAACAAGTATTGAAATTTAAAGAAACAAATATTGAAATTTTGAGAAGCAAATATTGAAATTATGAGAAGCAAATTTTGAAATTTTCACAAGCAAATATTGAAATTTCCACAAGCAAATATTGAAATTTTCACAAGCAAATATTGAAATTTTGAGAAACAAATATTGAAATTTTCACAAGCGAATATAGAAATTTTGAGAAACAAATATTGACATATCGGAGAGCAAAACTTAAGATTTTGTAAAGCAAATATTGGCACTTTGTGATGCGAATTTCGAATTTTTGTGTTATAAATTTTGATATTTTTCGAAATATACATTCAAATTTTTGGAAGCGAGGTAAAACTTTTATTGCTATCCTGCTAACTAAGCAAAGGAAGCAGTTTTTAAATTGAAATGTCCTACTTTTTTTCAAAGCAAATTATCGGATAATTTACATATTTATATTACTTGTAAAACAGAGACGATATAAGATATAACATTCACGAACAGGTAGAACCTTGTGGAAATTTATGTATGGGTACGCCAAATTCCTATATTATTAAAAGCGGTGAAATTAATATTTTGACTAAAAGTTGAAATGACTATCTATTCGTCCTTATGAAAAATAAGGAACTTTTAGAAAACCTTTAGTACGATTTTCCTGGCCAACGAACTCAGCCAGTGACTTGGGCCAATTCGTTAAAATCCGGAGTAAAAAATTTTTAATTAAGATTTACGAAAGTTAGAGACCTAACAGACAGAAAGACAGACAGACAAGACCGTTCTGTAAGCCCTCGGTCGGGCTACAACTATTGTAAACGGCTAAAAAATATCGTTTATGAATGTATATAGTTTTGTAGGAAACCCGTTAAAATGACAGTAGAAAAACCGAGAAAAACAGTAGGAAAATCGAGAAAAACAGTAGGAAAATCGAGAAAGACAGTGGGAAGGGAAAGTCGACAAAGACAGTACGAAAGTCAATGTGTAACGTGCGGCACATACGCATACTGACAATTCGGACAGACAGGTTATTCATTCCATAAGACTCGCTGGGCCCCTCCAATAAACCGGTCAAGTTACCGATTTCTGGCATCAGGGCTAACCAAAGTGCGAGTATGAGTAGCCGATAGTCATGATTACATTGATTGGAGGCCGGTTCACAAAGAGTTTGGATTGATTGCTCTTCGGGCAGGTTATCCAAACGAGCACGCTATTGAAATGACACATCTTGTCTTTTGGGTGCTATTTAACGAAGCAAATAAAGTAATGATATGCGCAAATTGTTTTATTGACGATCGCAAATCAATAATGGAATGTACTAATATATTATAGAATGCGCTAATAAATTACAGAATAAGGTAATAAATTATGGAGTGAGCTAATAAAATTATGGAGTGAGCTAATAAATTATGGAGTGAGCTAATAAATTATGGAGTGAGCTAATAAATTATGGAGTGAGCTAATAAATTATGGAGTGAGCTAATAATTATTCAATGCGCTAAAAATTATTAACTGCGCTGATAAATTGTTAAATAAGCTAATAGATTATTAGATGCGCTAGTAAGTTAATAAATACGCTAATAGATTATTAGATGCTTTAATAAATTATTAAATGAGCTAATAAATTATTAAATACGCTAATAAATTATTGAGTGAGCTAATAAATTATGGAATGCGCTAATAAATTATTGAGTGAGCTAATAATTATGCAATGTGCTAATGTGTTAATGCGTGCGCTAATAAATTCCATTTTTGAAGTTCATTTAAAGGTTCCACTTCTATGGTTTATATTTAGGGTTCCATTTCTAAGGTTTCAATTTTCAGGTTCCACTTTTAAGGTTCCATTTTTTAAGTTCCACATTTTAGGTTCACTTATGGAACCGTGTTGTCTTTACGCACGTACTCATGACTTATTTTCGGGGTGTTCTGAGGGTGGTATTTAATGATGTTATTTCGTTGGTGGTAATTTAAGTGTGGTATTTCATTAGTTGTTGTTTTCATGGTTGTGTTTTCAGGATAGCAATTTTAGGGTGCTATTTCTGGAATGCTATTTTAATGGCTGTGTTTTCGGGGTTGTAAATTTGGGGTGGTGATTTTAGGATGGTATTTTTACTGTAGTGCTTTTAGATTGGCAGCTAATTGGTAATGGTATTTTAGTGCGATATTTCTAAGATGGTACTTGTAAGGAGGTATTTTCAGGATGGTATTTATTTATAGAATGATAATTTTAGGTTTATATTTTTCAGTTGGTAACTCTAGGGTGGTATTTTTAGGGTGGTTAGGTTTGGGAAGTAGATGGAGAAATAAGTAGATGGCATCAGGTCACTCCTCCTTGCTTGGTAGGATTCATAATTTATAAGCTTTATAATTTATAAGCTAACTCCATTGTTTATTAGCTTACTCCATAATTTATTAGCATATTTCATAATTTATTAGCGCACTCCACAATTTGTTAGCGCATTTAATAATTTATTAGCGTATTCCACAATATTTTAGCACATTTAATAATTTATTAGCGCATCTAATAATTTACTAGCGCATTTAATAATTTATTAGCGCATCTAATAATTTATTAGCGTATTTAATAATTTATTAGCGCATCTAATAATTTATTAGCGTATTTAATAATTTATTAGCGCACCTAATAATTTATTAGCGTATTTAATAATTAATTAGCGCATCTAATAATTTATTAGCGCATCTAATAATTTATTAGCGTATTTAATAATTTATTAGCGCATCTAATAATTTATTAGCGTATTTAATAATTTATTAACGCATCCAATAATTTATTAGCGTATTTAATAATTTATTAGCGCATCTAATAATTTATTAGCGTATTTAATAATTTATTAGCGCATCTAATAATTTATTAGCGTATTTAATGATTTATTAGCGCATCTAATAATTTATTAGCGTATTTAATAATTTATTAGCGCATCTAATAATTTATTAGCGCATCTAATAATTTATTAGCGTATTTAATAATTTATTAGCGCATCTAATAATTTATTAGCGTATTTAATAATTTATTAGCGCATCTAATAATTTATTAGCGTATTTAATAATTTATTAGCGCATCTAATAATTTATTAGCGTATTTAATAATTTGTTAGCGTATTTAATAATTTATTAGCGTAGTTAATAATTCATTAGCACATTTAATAATTTATTAGCGTGGTTAATTATTCATTAGCACATTTAATAATTTATTAGCGCATTTCTTAATTTATTTATGGTGGTCATTAAATTACTTGCGTGACTGCCTTTAGCGGGTTTAATAAAACTTTAGTGCATCTTAAAATTTATATTTGCGCATTTATTTATTAGTTCACATATATTTGCGGTAGTCAATAATATATTAGCGGCGAATATTATAAGGCTGGGATTTAATGCGTACAATAAATTGATGGTATTTTACAAAAAAAACTCCGCCCAGCAGTATCATTACCCCGACCCTCCGGCCGGTCTAACGAGACTGTTTGATCTCCGTTTGCATCCCGTTCTCGGACTGGGTAGCCGTTTGTGACTCCGGGCAGACGCCACATTAGCACGACCTGCGGTCGTGCCAATGTGATTGACTGCCCTCCGTTATATAACCAGTTGGCGGTCTTGGCACCCTGTAGTGGAAATAGCATTAGAGGATTTTCAATATTGTCTACTTTAGAAATTGACATTTATTAAGAGGAGCGCAGCCCTCTTTTTAATAATGAATGATCTGTCTGTCTGTCTGTCTGTGCGTTCGCGGAGAGGTGGGCATGGGCACAGAGACCCGCAATCAAACACTCACCACTAATCAAACACTCACCGCTAATCAAACACTCATCGCTCACGACGCGACTCTTTGTTATATCTGTGTTAACTGGTTTATTAGAAGTGCACCAATGCACAAATGAAAAAGTATTTTGAGATGCAAATACTGAAAATTTTGTAAAACAAATTTTGCAATTTTGAGAAGCAAATTTCCAAATTTTGAGAAGCAAATTTCCAAATTTTGAGAAGCAAATTTCCAAATTTTGCGAAGCAATTTTCCAAAATTTGAGAAGCAAATTTCTAAATCACACACACACACACACACACACACATACAAGCCAGCCAGCCAAGCAGTATCATTAGCCCGACCTTCGGACGGTCTAATGAGACTGCTTACCCTCCGTTTGCATCCCGTTCTCGGACTGGGTAGCCGTTGGCGACTCCGGGCAGCAGCCACATTAGCACGACCTGCGGCCAATGTGATTGACTGCCCCCCGTTATATAACCAGTTGGCGGACTTGGCACCCTGTAGTGGAAATAACATTAGAGGATTTCAATGTTGTCTACTTTAGAAATTCGATATTGACAGATAGACAAACCCGTTCTATAAGCCCTTGGTCGGGCTAAAAATAGATGCACTAATACAAAATAAAACTGAATCATACAAATTATGGCTTAACCTTACAAAATAAAATTAAATCATACAAAATATGGCTTAACCTTACAAAATAAAATTAAGTCATACAAAATATGGCTTAACCTTACAAAATAAAATTAAGTCATACAGAATATGGCTTAACCTTACAAAATAAAATTAAATCATACAAAATATGGCTTAACCTTCAAAAATAAAATTAAATCATACAAAATATGGCTTAACCTTAAAAAATAAAATTAAATCATACAAAATATGGCTTAACCTTACAAAACAAAATTAAATCATACAAAATATGGCTTAACCTTACAAAATAAAATTAAATCATACGAAATACGGCTTAACTTTACGAAATAAAATTAACTCATACAAGATACGGCTTAACCTTACAAAATTAAATTAAATCATACAAAATGCGGCTTAACCTTACAAAATTAAATTAAATCAAACAAAATGCGGCTTAACCTTACAAAATTAAATTAAAACAAACAAAATAAGGCTTAACCTTACAAAATAAAATTAAATCATACAAAATATGGCTTTACCTTACAAAAGAAAATTAAATCATACAATAAATGGCTTAGCCATACAAAATTTAGTGAAATCATACAATAAATGGCTTAGCCTTTCAATATTAACTTGAATCATCCAAAAAAACGGTTTAACCATACCAAAAACAATTCAATCAACCAAATAAAGGTTTGACCGTACAAAAAAATTAAATCATCTAAAAATTGGCTTACCCTTCCAAATAAAATTAAAACACCACAAAAATGGTGTTTTAATTGCAATTACAAAGAAGATTTAAATACCCAAAAAATAGCTTAACTGTAAAAAGGAAAATGAAATGACTTGAATCAATGACTTTACCTACCGAGAGACGTTACATACCCCGATGTTTCCTACCCAGGCTTTACCTGCCCCGACTTTTCCTTCGGGGATTTTTCTTATCCAGACTTTTCCTACCCTGACTTTTCCTAACCCAATCTTTACCTACCCCGACTTTTCCTAACCCAATCTTTACCTACCCCGACTTTTCCTAACCCAATCTTTACCTACCCCGACTTTTCCTAACCCAATCTTTACCTACCCCGACTTTTCCTAACCCAATCTTTACCTACCCCGACTTTTCCTACCCCAGGTTTTACCTACCCCGACTTTTCCTACCCAGGTTTTATATATCTACTCCGACTTTTCCTAACTCAGTCTCTATAACCTCGTCTTGTCCTACCCCAGGTTTTACCTACTCGTCTTTTCCTACCTCCGACATGTTCTACATCCAGTGTTTCCCTATCCCCGACTTGTCCTTTGACAATAAAGTGAGTGAAGTGTTTTGCTAGAAAAAAGGTAAATTCTCCTTAAGTAGAGTTTCTGTTGCAATGAGAACAGAAACTACATAAGAATTACCTGAGTGTCTAATCCAATTTTTTTGGTATTTTTTGGATGATTTAATTTTCTTTTGTAAGGTTAAGCCATTTTTTGGGTGATTTAATTTTCTTTTGTAAGGTTAAGCCATTCTATGGATGATTTAATTTTTTTTGTAATGTTAAGCCATGTTTTGGATGATTCAATTTTCTTTTGTAATGTTAAGCCATCTTTCGAATGATTCAATTTTCTTTTGGAAGGTTAAGCCATTTTTTGGATGATTTAATTTTATTTTGTGTGAATAAACTTTATTGTACAAATAAGCCATTTTTTGTACAAATAAAATTTTAATTTGTACTCACGCGTCTATTTATTGGGCACAGTGTTTTGTAAAAATGTAGCCAAATATTGTACGAATAATATTTAAGCCATATTATAACCCTTGTCTATTCAAGGTGTTCTCCATCACGTGGTCTACTAGGTCTACTCTAGCTAGGTATAGATAGGAGGTTCAATTACCTTGAAACAACATTATTGACTTTAATACTTGAAAGAACATTAAACAAGAAGGATATTGCTACTATTGCTAGTTATAAGAAGGAAAGGTAAGTATAGATATATAGACAACCCAAGGAGAATTTAACTCGACACCAATGAGGATCCTCTTCTACCAAGTCTCGTGTACATTTGACTGAAGCCACTGTGATGGCTTAAATGGAGCTCTTCTATTTCCTGTATTCATCGCTCTTACTGTCTATTTGTCTCGCAGTTCCCTGGTACTTCAGCTTCTCACTACCCAAACGGGCAGGCTATCTAAAACTTAAAACACTAAAAGTACTTTTTATTCCCTGATTCATTTTCACTTCAATGTTCCATTACTATGATTGCCATAAAATTGTACACAACGATGATGGGAACTGTAATGGTATATTTTCTAACCGGCATTTAGAAGATTCCGAGTCCGATTCTCGGTCTCTTAAATTTTTATTATATTTACTAGCACTGTTTGTCCTGAAGTTCTTTTCCTAATTATTTCAGTACAGCAAAGTATAATTCGTATTAATTTAGAAACTGATGGTTTTTTAAACAGGTTGAAACAATTGGTGATGCTTACATGGTAGTTGGCGGTGCTCCAGTGTGGTCTCCAGATCATGCAGATCAAATTGCCACAATGGCATTAGATCTGTTGCACCAAAGTGGAAAATTTCGAATCCGACATTTGCCATATACACCTTTGCGTTTACGAATCGGTCTTCATACAGGTTTAAATTATCAGAATCAATATTGCCAGTATTAGTACGCATAAGCAAGATAGTTAAACTCATTAAATGTAATTATTCATTTCACATTTCATTTAAAGGGTCTTGCTGTGCCGGTGTGGTTGGTTTAACAATGCCAAGGTATTGTTTGTTTGGTGATACTGTTAACACTGCATCGCGAATGGAATCTACTGGTGAGATTGAAACTATTTAAAGTGACTATACAATCACAATTCCATTCCAAAACATAAGTAAACCAGTAATCCCTTGGAGGCTATTCTTAGAGACCATGCTTATTTTATAACAGGTGCCCCTTGGAGGATTCACATATCAACAGAAACTAAATCTAAACTTGAAGAAGCTGGTGGATACGTCATTGAGTACAGGTACCGATTCATATAACAATTGGGTCAATTGACAATTAGCGAATTGGCTACTGCAAGCTTAAGGCTTATAATGTAAATAGTAAGCTTCTTACGGTTACGGGACGTTGAAAAAATCCGCTATCTACATCGAATATATCCACACAGACGATGGCACTACGGTGACACAGATAATGGCACTACGGTGACACAGACGATGGCACTACGGTGACACAGACGATGGCACTACTGTGACACAGACGATGGCACTACGGTGACACGACGGCTATTTTCAATGGGGTTACGGATATATTCAATGGAATTAGCGAATTTTTTCAATGAGGATGGTGATATTTTGGATGCAGAAAGCGGATATTTTCAATGTTCAATAAGCTTTCTGTGTGCAAAATGCAAAAACCTTTTGATTTTGCATTTAGAGGAGTAACGGACATAAAGGGAAAAGGCAAAAGACCAACATACTGGCTTAAATGTAAAGAAGGATTCAACAAAGATCTACCCATACCCCCAGCACCAACGTAAGTTGACAAAAATGAAAACATCTGTCTATACAACACATAATGGGAGATTTGCATTATATGACTTTTACTTTAAAGGGAAACCCATGGACTTGACGAAAAATGGATACATTTTGGGAGAACAGGTGTACTTCCAGGGACTGACAAAATACTTTCCGTTAATTCAAGCATCAAAAAGACAGCTTTCAAAGACAATCGTTCAAATTCAAAGGAAGGAGCGCATAGTTTTGATTCTAGCTTGAAGCCCCGTCCAGGATATGCTCTTGTTCAAGGGGAACTTGTCCGTTGCTTGTCTCCAGCAGAACAGGTTGACTTACTTTTCGATTTATTGACTACATATTTCAGATTATAAGAACGTCTCCGGAATTATTTAAAAAATGCTTTATTTAAGGTGGCGCATCAGCTTCTTAATGGGCGCCCCACAAATCGTGGTCTACGGAGACAGTTCAGTTTAGATCAAGGTTCAAATTACAATGTAAGTCCACCACCTAAAAATTCGTTATTTGGAAAAGCCCCTTCTCTGGAAGAGAAGACTGCAACTGAGCAATCAATAATTCCTCAAAACAGCCCCACCTTCTTAGACGATAGTTCAACTAATTCGAAATCGTCCTTTATAGCCCAATCCACCAAATCTGACAATAATGACATCCTATTATCAAATAGTAGTTCTACTAACTCCAATGCTAGTAAAAGTAAGATGAGCTTAAGTCCACGATCTGGTAAAGCGAAATCCGCATTTTTATCTGTAGTAGAGGAAAGCCCACATTTGGAAACTATATTTGACTGTAATTAATTTAATGAAGAATACTGTGTACCTGTCGCATTCCCATCTTCCCGATTCCTTATAAACAAAAAAACGTTACTTTACTGTGAACAATACGATTTTTGGCATATCCTATTTGTTTTCCTTAGTAATTATTATAATTGCTCTATAAACATAGCTTTTGTAACAACGGAACGTGTAATGATGTTTTTTAAAACCGTACGGATAATATGTGGGTAGTTATTTTTAGGTAACCTTTATAGGTATTTGTAAATATACATTGAGTTGGGCAGATTACTTTGGTTTGCGATTACAGATTAGCGAGTACGATCACAATTTATTTTTTGTACGACAGGGCGTTAGTAATTAATTAGGAATCTAATTAATTAGGGCTTAAATATTATTCGTACAATATTTGGCTACATTTTTACAAAACACTGTGCCCAATAAATAGACGCGTGAGTACAAATTAAAATTTATTTCTACAAAAAATGGCTTATTTATACAATAAAGTTTATTCACACAAAATAAAACTAAATCATCAAAAAAATGGCTTAACCTTACAAAAAAAATTGAATCATCCAAAAGATGGCTTAACCTTACAAAAGAAAACTGAATCATCCAAAAGATGGCTTAACATTACAAAAGAAAATTAAATCATCCAAAGAATGGCTTAACCTTACAAAAGAAAATTAAATCACCCAAAAATGGCTTAACCTTACAAAAGAAAATTAAACACCCAAAAAATGGCTTAAGGTTCGTGTATTCCTGACAACAGCCTGGCTATCGGACTATCATATTAGGTGTAAAAATTAATTTGCATAAAAAACGGCAACTCAAAAGCGGTTATACTTACAAAAGTTAAAAAAATACAGGAAGGACGGGAAATATCTGGGCTATAAACGTTCAGAGGCTTTTAGCGATACTCAACCTCTGAATTGAAATAAAAAATAGTTTGTAAAGACTCCGGCCAAGCAGTATCATTAGCCCGACCGAAAGTCGGGTTTGACATTTTGTGAAGTGACGTTACAATTTTTTTTGAAATTTTGTGAGATAATTTTCGAAAATTTGTGAAGGAGTTTTCGAAATTTTGCGAGGCAATTTTTGAAATTTCCTGAAGAGATATTTGAAATTTTGTAAAGGAACTTTTGAATTTTCGTGAAACAAATTTTGAATTTTTTTGAAGCGTTAAATAACATTTCAGACACTCAGTTTTACCCGTTTTTACAGTGAGTAAAAGCATATTTAAACTTTAAGCACTCTCAACTCATAAAAGGTAATAGAAAAATTTTCCTTATTTCACAACTTTGTTTCCCTGTAAGAGAGGAACGATAGAAAATTTGCTTAAAGATGACTTTTCGGAAACTTGATAAGGGTATGTCAAATTACCATTTTACTAGAAGCACTAGATTTTGAGAAGCAAATGTCCAAAATTTGAGAAGCAAATTTCCAAAATTTGAGAAGCAAATTTCCAAAATTTGAGAAGCAAATTTCCAAAATTTGAGAAGCAAATTTCCAAAATTTGAGAAGCAAATTTCCAAAATTTGAGAAGCAAATTTCCAAAATTTGAGAAGCAAATTTCCAAAATTTGAGAAGCAAATTTCCAAAATTTGAGAAGCAAATTTCCAAAATTTGAGAAGCAAATTTCCAAAATTTGAGAAGCAAATTTCCAAAATTTGAGAAGCAAATTTCCAAAATTTGAGAAGCAAATTTCCAAAATTTGAGAAGCAAATTTCCAAAATTTGAGAAGCAAATTTCCAAAATTTGAGAAGCAAATTTCCAAAATTTGAGAAGCAAATTTCCAAAATTTGAGAAGCAAATTTCCAAAATTTGAGAAGCAAATTTCCAAAATTTGAGAAGCAAATTTCCAAAATTTGAGAAGCAAATTTCCAAAATTTGAGAAGCAAATTTCCAAATTTTGAGAAGCAAATTTCCAAATTTTGAGAAGCAAATTTCCAAATTTTGAGAAGCAAATTTCCAAATTTTGAGAAGCAAATTTCCAAATTTTGAGAAGCAAATTTCCAAATTTTGAGAAGCAAATTTCCAAATTTTGAGAAGCAAATTTCCAAATTTTGAGAAGCAAATTTCCAAATTTTGAGAAGCAAATTTCCAAATTTTGAGAAGCAAATTTCCAAATTTTGAGAAGCAAATTTCCAAATTTTGAGAAGCAAATTTCCAAATTTTGAGAAGCAAATTTCCAAATTTTGAGAAGCAAATTTCCAAATTTTGAGAAGCAAATTTCCAAATTTTGAGAAGCAAATTTCCAAATTTTGAGAAGCAAATTGCCAAATTTTGAGAAGCAAATTGCCAAATTTTGAGATGCAAATTTCCAAATTTTGAGATGCAAATTTCCAAACTTTGAGAAGCAAATTGCCAAATTTTGAGATGCAAATTTCCAAACTTTGAGAAGCAAATTTCCAAATTTTGAGAATCAATTTTACAAATTTTGACAAGCAAATTTCTAAATTGTGAGACTTCCAATTTTGTAAAGCGGGTGAAAAGTTTTAATGCTATCCCGCTAACAAAGCAAAGGAAGCAATATTTAAATTGAAATGTTCTCCTTTTTCCAAAGTAAATTTTTCCATTATTTATTTACTTCTATTACTTGTAAAACAGAAACGGTATAAAATTCACGAAAAAATTGGACCTTATGGAAATTTATTTATGGGTATCTCAAACTCTTTTATTATTAGAAGCGATGAAAATAATAATTTGACTAAAAGTTGAACTGAGTATCACGTCGGCCTTATGAAAAATTTAAAATTTAGAAAAACCGTTCGTGCAATTTTCTTGGCCAACGAACTTAGCCTGTGATGTGGGCCAATTCGTTCAAATCCGGAGTAAAAATTTTTTCATTCACATTTACGAAAGTTAGAGTGCGAACACACACACACAGACAAACCCGTTCTATAAGCCCTTGGTCGGGCTAAAACTATTTTTTCAGCAATTTCAGCAAAAACGCTCAGAAACTATTTTTTATTTCAGAGGTTGAGTATCCCTAAAAGCCTCCGAACGTTTGTAGCCCAGATATTTCCCGTCCTTCCTGTATTTTTTTAACTTTTGTAAGTATAACCGCTTTTGAGTTGCCGTTTTTTTCGTGAATCATGTCATGATAATTTCAATTGTCCAATGTGTTTGGGCATGGGGTTAGAAAGTTTGGCTTTTTGTTAATTCACATGTTGTTTGGTTACCATTGGAGAGTGCTCTTAACTTATCACGCCATACATAAGCGCTATATATGGATTGCAAGAGCGCTCAAGGATATTACTTTGTGTCAATTTTTTAATGGTTTTTATGAAATCCATGGTAATTAATTAATTCCAAATTTTCATCAAAATCCAAGTGAAAACGTAAATACACGACTCTTAACCTTACAAAAGAAAATTAAATCACCCAAAAAATGGCTCAACCTTACAAAAAAATTAAATCACCCAAATAATAATGACTTGAGGTTACACAAGAAAATAAAATCATCCAAAAATTGACCAACCAAAAAACCTACCTCCTCTTTTCCTACCCTGGTCTTCCTCTATCCCATTTCTACCAAATGAAATGGGAAACATTTGGTTTACAGTCAGATTACATACGTTCTCTCTTTAATGTTACATCGATTATCGTGCCAAACTAGTCAAAGATGGTTGGATTAGACACTCAGGTAATTCTTATGTAGTTTCTGTTCTCATTGCAACAGAAACTCTACTTAAGGAGACACTTCACTCACTTTATTGTCAAAGGACAAGTCGGGGATAGGGAAACACTGGGTGTAGAACATGTCGGAGGTAGGACGAGTAGGTAAAAACTGGGGTAGGACACGACGAGGTTGTAGAGACTGAGTTAGGAAAAGTCGGGGTAGATATATAAAACCTGGGTAGGAAAAGTTGGGGTAGGTAAAACCTGGGGTAGGAAAATTTGGGGTAGGTAAAACCTGGGGTAGGAAAAGTCAGGGTAGGTAAAGGTTGGGGTAGGAAAAGTCGGGGTAGGTAAAGATTGGGTTAGGAAAAGTCAGGGTAGGAAAAGTCTGGATAAGAAAAATCCCCGTAGGAAAAGTCGGGGCAGGTAAAGCCTAGGTAGGAAACATCGGAGTAGGAAACGTCTTTCGGTAGGTAAAATCTGGGATTCAATTTTTTTCATTTTGGTTTTTACAGTTAAACTATTTTTTGGGTATTTAAATCTTCTTTGTAATTGTAATTAAAACACCTGTTTTTGTGGTGTTTTCATTTTATTTTGGAAGGGTAAGCCAAATTTTAGATGATTTAATTTTTTTAGGTACGGTCAAACCTTTATTTGGTTGATTGAATTGTTTTTGGTATGGTTAAACTCTCTTTTGGATGATTCAATTTAATTTTGTAAGGCTAAGCCATTTATTGTATGATTTAACTAAATTTTGTATGGCTAAGCCATTTATTGTATGATTTAATTTTCTTTTGTAAGGTAAAGCCATATTTTGTGTGATTTAACTTTATTTTGTAAGGTTAAGCCTTATTTTGTAAGGTTAAGCCTTATTTTGTAAGGTTAAGCCTTATTTTGTAAGGTTAAGCCTTCTTTTGTATGATTTAATTTAATTTTGTAAGGTTAAGCTGCATTTTGTATGATTTAATTTTATTTTGTAAGGTTAAGCCATATCTTGTATGATTTAATTCTATTTCGTAAGGTTAAGCCGTATTTCGTATGAATTAATTTTATTTTGTAAGGTTAAGCCATTTTTTGTGTGATTTAATTTTATTTTGTAAGGTTAAGCCATATTTTGTATGATTTAATTTAATTTTGTATTAGTGCATCTATTTATTGTATGCATCAACCATGCATCAATTTATTGTACGCATTAAATCCCAGCCATTAATTAGCTAATTAATTGGCAGTGAGGTGCTCATTAACAATTAATTAGATGGAGCGCATGAAGTAATTAACTAATTACTAAGTTGCAGCGCAAAGAAGTAATCATCTAATTACTAATTAATTAGTTACGCTTTCGAATAGCGAAAGTTTAAAAAAAATCTAATTACTATTTAATTAGTTGTCGCGGTAGAGAACTAATTGCTGATTAATTAGAAGAATTTTAAAGCTAATTACCAATCACTAATTAATCAGTAGTCAGGAAAAATTGTTCTAATTACAAATTAATTAGTTATTGCGGTAGAGAACTAATTAACTAATTACTAATTAATTACAAGAATTTTTTAAGCCAATTACCAATTACTCATTAATTAGTTGTCAGGAAAAATTATTCTAATTACTACTTAATTAGGACTTCTACTAATTAAAACGCCCTGTCGAACAATTACAGATTACGATTACATAAAATGTAATCGATTACAAAATTTGGATTACGTAATTTAATAATTTTCCTGCAATTACAATTATTAAAATTATACAAAATACCGAAAATGTAATTATAGTTAACTACAATTACCACCTTAAGGTGGCTATCGGTCCGCCATTTTGGATCCGAAAAACGAAGCCGTTCAATCACAAATTTTGAATTATGTTTACGACAAACAAAACCATTCTTGTGTACAAGAACCCGTACGGAATTGAAGGCATCCGACAAGTGTGTTGAGTTGAGTGGTATGCAGAAATGAAAATGCAACAATAATCAAATGTATCACAGTCATAGATGGGCAAAATACAACATTGCAATAACTTGTATAGTTAAATGCACAAATGGGGTTAATCGGACAAGAACTTGCCAACAGTGAAATTTGACTTCATAGTACTATTAAATTAAAAATACTATAATATTATTATTAATACTATTACATTAGTAATAATATAATATTATTATTATTACTATTATTATTTATTTTTTTTATTTACATCTTTATTGTGTTTCCTCAGACCCACGGTCTATGCACACAAAGCTTTTACATGTTTTACAATCATATCGAATTACAGTCCGATTATAGTCCAATTATTATTATTATATTAGTAGTATTAGTGAGAGAGAAAATGAGTTGAGTCCGCTATGTCCCTCGTAACGTGGTGAAGTCTGGAACCTGCTCAGTGCTCCAACACATCCTATGCCATATAGTTGAGAAGACCACACACTGCCGTGCTTATAAGCACACGTCCCTCCGTACTGGTACTGTAGGCTATTTAACCCAGGCTGCTATCCACCTTACTTAGAACCCGCAAACTCTGTCCAATTTGTTTTAATATACGTTCTGATGTTGATAGTCAGATCAAGCCAGAGTTATCTATTCACGAAGACACCGATAAGAGTCTATACCGTCCTTGTACTATCCACAGTTGTTCATAAGTTGCTTTTCTGTTCTTTTTGTATACCCAAGATATCCGTGTGTATGGACATTGCTTGGTAGGTGAGGACTTATTTGCAGGTAGTTGGATTTGAACCAACCATTGCTGCAAGCAGCCGATTGAGAGTCGAGCTCTCATGAAACTAAGCCACTTTGCCTCCCCTTATTATTATTACTATTACATTAGTAATAATATATTATTATTATTAATACTATTACATTAGTAATAATATATTATTATTATTAATACTATTACATTTGTAATAATATAATATTATTATAAATACTATTAAATTAGTAATAATATAATATTATTATTAATACTATTAAATTAGTAATAATATAATATTATTATTAATACTATTAAATTAGCAATAATATAATATTATTATTAATACTATTAAATTAGCAATAATATAATATTATTATTAATACTATTATATTAGTAAAAATATATTGTTATTAATACATTAAATTAGTAATAATACAATATTATTATTAATACTATTAAATTAGTAATAATATAATAATATTATTAATACTATTAAATTAGTAATAATATAATATTATAATTAATACTATTTAATTAGTAATAATATAATATTATAATTAATACTATTAAATTAGCAATAATATAATATTATTATTAATACTATTAAATTAGCAATAATATAATATTATTATTAATACTATTAAATTAGTAATAACATATTATTAGTAATACTATTAAATTAGCAATAACATTATTATTAATACTATTAAGTTAGTAATAACATATTATTATTAATACTATTAAATTAGTAATAATATAATATTATTATTATTGTATTAAATAAGTAATAATATAATAAATATTATTATTAATAATATTAAATTAGTAATAATATAATATTATTATTAATACTATTAAATTAGTAATAATATAATATTATTATTAATACTATTAAATTAGTAATAATGTAATATTATTATTAATACTATTAAATTAGTAATAATATAATATTATTATTAATGATATTAAATTTGCAATACTTATAAATGCTCAGAAATTTGTCTCATGAGCAAAGTAGTTTGAAATACCGTATTCTGATTTTTGCCCAACTATGACTGAGTACGATAGTGAATATGAATATACACTAAGAACCAGAGTCAACCCGGCATCGCCTATTACTGGTAACTCGCTAGTCATAGGAACTAAATTGACCGAAACCCAAGCGCCGTCTTTCCTCTGATTGGCTGAAAATGTTTGTAAAATATGCTGTTTTATTGGCTCCAAGACTACCGGCGGCCATCTTTTTTTCTTTATCAAAAAAGTAGGTTACTCAATTCTGAAAAGCGGAGTCACATTCTCAACAATTTTCGTTGTCCTGTCATTACAACTGTACATTCTTCGTACATAATAAGCATTGTTCTGTAAAGATAACAATAACGTGCAGCAATATTAAAATTCCGTTGAATTCAACACAGAAGGGCATGAAATGACTGAAAGATGAAATATTTCATGAAATGAAGTAAGGCTTTATTACTGTATACATAGTATATATACTGTACAGATAGTGAATGATGATTGAGCATTAGAAAATAATACGAACACAGAAATGTACTTAATGATACAACAAATATGAAGTACTTATACTGATACCACACTGAACATTTAAAGACAACATTCATGTTGAATACTTAATAACAAAGCTAAAACGTTTTGGTTTGAACGACCAATACCACAACCAACAGTATCACCTTCATTTTTTTATTTCTTAACGAAATTAGGAAAATCTTGTGAAAACTCATATACTATAGTGTTTAATTGGAGTACAATAAAGCCTTACTTCATTTCATGAAATATTTCATCTTTCAGTCATTTCATGCCCTTCTGTGTTGAATTCAACGGAATTTTAATATTGCTGCACGTTATTGTTATCTTTACAGAACAATGCTTATTATGTACGAAGAATGTACAGTTGTAATGACAGGACAACGAAAATTGTTGAGAATGTGACTCCGCTTTTCAGAATTGAGTAACCTACTTTTTTGATAAAGAAAAAAAGATGGCCGCCGGTAGTCTTGGAGCCAATAAAACAGCATATTTTACAAACATTTTCAGCCAATCAGAGGAAAGACGGCGCTTGGGTTTCGGTCAATTTAGTTCCTATGACTAGCGAGGTAACAGTACATAAGAAAGCACTTTACATTGGAAAGACAGGGTACAACACACATTAATATGTGAGTATCTAGGGTAACAATATTGTAGTTCATTTTTTTTGTCTGACAATTTATTTTTTAAAAGGTTATCTGAAATGGTATTTCTGTAACCAAGGGGTAAATAAAAGTGAACTTTGCAAATATTAGCAAAATTTCTAATTGAATAAAGGGTTACCAGGGGAGAAAATAGTTTTTCTCCAGAATTTTTCCATTTAAGATTTCATAATTATTTACATGGGAAGGATAGGAAAAAATTGTCAGACAAAAAAATGGACTATAGCCATATTGAATATTTGTGAAATCCATAGTACGATTCGTCAGATAAAAAATATTGTTACCCTAGATACTAGTACAGCAGTGTAACTTAAGCCGTGTCTTTCCAATGTAAAGTGTCTTTCTTATGTAATAGGCGATGCCGGGTTGACTCTGGTTCTTAGTGTAGAATACTCTCAGCTGGAAGAATGGAATGTTATTTGTCGGATGCTTTTCAATGTGGATTTGGCTGTGGTTGTTGTTCAATAACACTCCGGCAGATGTTAGTTTATTTGTTAGCAAATTGCTTATAACTTCTACATTAAATAAGTAAGTGCAAATGTGAAAATGTAGACAGAATCTCCACTTCATTAGGAAAATATTTTACTGTCGAATTTTTGATTCATCTCCTGCGCTCTGAGTAAAAAGTAATTGAACAAAAAGACAGCAGTTTGAATCGAACGAAGGCTCTGTCGTTTGATTCGATTCATACTGTTGTCTTTTTTAAAATACTTTTTACTCAAAGCGCAGTCGATAAATTACAAATTCAACAGCAAAATATTACCAATGATGTTGAGATTCTTTCTACATTTAGACAATTGCATTTACTTATTTGATGTGGATGTTATAAGCTTTTAAAGCAGGAAACTTTTTCCATGTTATTTTGGGTTCTCTTGAGGATCGATCACTCTTAAGACTGTAGGCATAAAGTAAAACTGTTTCCGTTATGCGTGTTTGTTGGTCTATACGTATACGTATATGTATATGTATGTATATATGTATGTTAATTTAAAAATCAATTATTAGAAATATTTGGTCTAAATATTTATTAAAGTATCATTGAAATCGTAAAGTAAAACGTTAGGTTAAGAATTTAGTATGTATCAGCATTATTGTACTAAACTCGAACTAGAAAGAGAATACTAGTTTAGGTATTTTGTGTATGTAAGCATAAATACTAGGTTAAGCAACGTGTTTTGTGTTTATGATTACTGTTTATTTGATCTGGTGACAAATGCATGATTATTGTTCTCATTATTGGCATTGTTATGTTGGGTATATAAACTGTGTTTGGATATTAAAAATCACTAGCTGTTTCTAGCTGATTTATGGCTAATTACTACTGAGTTGACGGTTGGATTTATTGCATTATGACTGCATAGGAAAAATTCATGTTACACGTTATCGGCACTTATTGAGTATTTTGCTAATGAAATTTTGAATTTCGGTGGTGTGATTTACTCTGGCTCTGGAGCTCGGTTTTGAGTTCGGTTTTATGAAAGTCTAAAAAAGACTTTGTGGGATCAGTTCGGCTTGTGTACTCATATATAGAGTTGGAACACTGTAAGCCTTTGGGATCCAAAAAGGTTTAGTTCTCTGGTTTCAGAATTAAAGACTCAAAAAGGTCTTGTCTGTTTTTCTGGTTTAAAATTCAGGTGTCCAAAAAAGTTCTGTTTTTCTGGTTTGAAATTCAGGTGTCCAAAAAGTTCTGCTTCTCGGGTGTACGAGATTCAGGTGTTGAGAAAGTTGACTTCACGGGTTTGTAAGGAACCGGGACATTAGTTCAGAATGTCAAAGTCTTCCTACAAAGTTGATTTTTCGGGGATTAAGAAATTGGCGATTGCTAATGAGTATCCGATATGGAAAATGACGCTCGACAATTTGTTGTGGGCGGCAAGTTTGCATGAAGTTGCGTCCGGTACAGAAACCAGGCCGACTACTGATGCTGCAAAGCAGAAGACATGGGATATTGCGAATCGCGCTGGTATGGCGATTATAGTGGGTACCGTAAGTGAAAAAATTGTTGGTCAAATTTTTGCCTGTGGTACTGCGACAGATATGCTGACAAAGATAGAAGCTGCTTATGGAAAGACTTCTAAGTGGTCTCAGCAGGATCTGATACAGGATTTTTTTTAAATGAGTTTGGGTGAGCATTCACCGTTGGAGCTTGTTAATAAACTCCAGACATTGGCTGGTCAGTTGACTTCCCTAGGGTACAAGGGATTGGATGATCCAGCGATTGTGGGCAAAGTTTTGCATGAATTGCGGGGCCCAAAGTATGAAAGTTTTGTTCAGGCTTGGGATGTGCTCCCAGATGCGGACAAGAAGGTATCTACATTGGTTCAGAAACTACAAGTTCTGCAGAACCGACAACTAGACTGGGAGGAAAAGTCTGTTGGCTGTGACAGAGCATTTGTGGGCAAGAAACCCAAGGGTGCAGGAAAAGATGTCACGTGTTATTTCTGTAATAAGGAAGGACATTTTCGGAGGGACTGTAAGGCGTATCAACAGTTCAAAGAGAGGAAAGAATCAGAAAAAGGCAAGAGTGATGGTAATCGCTCCTTTGCAGGCACAGCGGACATTGCGCTTATGGCACATGACAAGGCTAAGTTTGAAATTGCTCCCAAGGATTTTACGGTACAGGAGGATTTTACCTGGTACTGCGATAGTGGGGCGAATGGTCATGTGTTTTGCCGTTTGAGTTGGCTTTCTGATTTTGAATGGTTCAAAACTCCGAAAAGGTTAAAGCTTGCTTCGGGAGCTTGTGTTGAATATCCTGGCAAAGGGACAGTGAAAGTCCAGGCATGGATTTCGGGCAGTTGGGAAGTGGTAGAGTTACGAGATGTTCTTTATCTTCCGACTGGTGTAAATTTACTCTAGGTATATAAGGTGTTGCAAAAAGGGTATAGCACAAGAAGTACGATCTTGGGTATCACCTTCTACAACAAGGAGGGTAGGAGATCTTTGCAAGCGGTAATGCAGCCTGATGGTGTGCAGGTTATGGTTTTTAGACCAGTGATGGAGGCGGCAGCATTGTCAGCTATTGCAGGTAAAAACCAGGAGATTGATACAGCTATATGTCATTATCAACCTGTTACGGGAAGTAATGAGTTAGATAAGGAGGAGGGAAATATAGCAAGAGATATCAAGGTCAATGTACGGGAACAGCAGGTTTGTGCTGTGGTACTTGATCAAGAAGTTTTGAAAAAGATTCCGGCCTATGGGATTTTTGGAGAAACAGATTATACTTTGAGGAGGGCTGCTTCGAAGGCAGTACTCAAAGGGTTAATCGTGTTATCATTGCTAATGATAATGGTGACTGGAACGTTTGGGTTTTCTGAAAAAATTCCAACAAGTCTGAAGAATAGCAGCAGCATGGCGTATATTATGGAGCCGATGTTCTTTGAGAATTGGAGTATTCTAGACGGGGATCATATTCTGGATAAGGATCGTATTCTGGAAACTGGCATGATTGGAATCAACGGAGACTTCGTTCAGGAGAGGATTCGTCATCGTGGAGGTGGAGGATTTCAAGGATTAGGACAAGGAACATGGTTACGAGTTTCAACTTTCCCTAAAACGTCCCAATTCAAAATCCCTTACGTGGAAATCTGTATTCGATACATTGATACACCTCAAGGTTAGTATATTGTTATAGGGATGAAAGTTTGGACAATGGAAAATATTTTCTTCATAAATGAAATGTGACGTCACTGTGGAACAAATTTCTGAAGATTAGTCAGCACTCTCAGTATATACGAATTTCCTGTGAGCCAAACCTCCTTTATTCAACCTATACTTTGACCAACTAAATGTTAATCGATTTTCATGAGACCAATTTTGAAAAAATTGCATTGAAATGGCCTTTCGAGTGATGTACACAAGTTGGGGGTGGCTTGCCCATATTAATCCCCAGAGTGGAATTTAATCTTTTTGCATTGGTGCATGTTTGCTAAATGTATGTAGTTAAACATTATGAACATCGAAGAGTTGGGTGCAACTTAGGTAATTGCATAAAAACTACATTTTGGCACAATTTTATGGATTTTTAAGTGGCCGAGATAACCTTTCTAATGATATCTTTAAGAAATTCGTTCCATGATGACGTCACAATTTAATTACATGGTAATTAGTCAATTTTTTTACTGAGAATGCCCGCACGTTGGATCAACCTACACTACTCAGTAGTGTAGGTTGATTTTTTATATATTTTAATATACGTCAGTAGTGACTACTGACGTATATTAAAATATGCTCAATGTTTTGGTTTTGGGATGCGTTTGGAAAATTAATTTAGTAGAAGTAATTAGACATTGTTTACTTTTATTCGCATCTGTAGTGCTTGTTATTGTCATTAAAATTTACACAGAATTTGTTATCTAGTAGCACTATCTAAAAACAGCTAACATGTAATTGTTGCACACTGCATTTGTCAGTATACTAACTTAATGAAACTCTCTTCATGGTTATACTTGCTACGTAGTTTAAGGATACACTACTAGTCATTTTAATTTTATAATTTTCACACAATAAGGCACTCGCTTTCAATTGGTGGTTATATTAAAGGGGTAATCTGACGTTTTCATCAACTATAGAAATACATTTCTTTCTTTCATTTGTTATAACCTAGTAATTTCCATACATTTATACCATATTAAACACATACTAACTGTTTACTGCATGAAAATTAAACACACTTGTTGTGCACAAGGCACAAGGAAGGGCAAATTTATTATAATGTTTGTTCCCACTAAAACGTGGTATAACTTTGCTGTCGACTTCCACAATTATAATTAATTATCGCCTCATAAATATATATTGTTTAGATGTCCGCTGGTACGGTATTTCGTAATTAGGATTTGCTTGCAATTGCAGTAGTGCACCTTACATATTGCAACGCGTTTACTTTTTGCAACTTCTTATCACTTTCTGCATGTATTTTTAAAACAACGTTCGGCTCGGCTCGTTTCGATTTGTATTTAAAATTAGACGAATAAAGTATAATAAATATTTCGTGTCGGTTAAGTATAAGGTTAGTTCTTCATTAGTCTCGACGTTCAAGTTTTACAGAATAAAACTTTACACTATAATAATATAACTTTTATCGTATTATAATTATAGTTACTAAGAAATATTTCTTACAAAACGTGTTTTACTAAATTGCGACACTTTTTGTAGACACACTTTAGTGCATGGATACTGCACATGCGAGAATCCCGTGCGACAATTTTTACAATGAAACAACTTTATCCTTTCTGGACACAAATCGGCCATTTTGTGCCCACAAGTACCTGAGATGTGTTAATAGTTTTCTAGGGTAAAGTTCATGAGTTATTGTTAAATGAATGATAGTCCTTACTTTTAACAGAGACATACAGACAAAATGAAAGCAAATTTATAAGGATATAATAGTTCCTTTTCTTCGATTTCCGAAAGACGGAATTTGGAAAAGGAAACGGATGTCACTTTGTTGTATAAAGATCGTCAACGACACTTGACCGTGTGTTAAAACAAAAGGGGCAGTCAGTTGATTTTGCCGTTCAGCTATGCTGTACAAACTTGAAGACTCCATACAACGTTCTATTATAAATATGAATATTTTTTAAGGCCATGTTTAATAAACATGTGTATAAACATTGTTTATACTTATACACTGTCTATTCAGCATAATACATTACAGTATGGGCCTTATAAAAAGCACGCATTGTCGTTTTTGACTTTTTTCGAAGTACTTAATTTTGCCTAACCTGGGGTAGGATACTCAAAAGTTCGTTAAATAACGATCGTAAAATTCTGCAAAACCATTGGCTAATTTTCACAGTAACTTTAGTAACCGAAAAAATGAACCAATGATTTTGCAGAATTTTACGATCGTTATTTAACGAACTTTTGAGTACTATTGGTATAACTTTAAACGCAGCATTTTGCACCTCTACAGAATGCATACTTAATGGATAGGCATAGGGATGACAAATTTTGTAATTAAAATCGCAGATGCCAAATGCTTCGCGTTTAAAATTTATAATGCTTTAAAATTCCTTTTTTCACAGATTTTTTTCGAAATTGAAGCAAGAGCTTACTACAAGAATGGATGCACAATAATGTCTCTAAGGGAACAAATGGGCCACTTCATAAATCATTTTTCACCAGTTCATTGCGGATATTTTAATAATCTGAATTCAAAAGGTAGATCCAGTTTTCAAAAGTTTCTACGGACGGGGACGGACCAATGCTACCCAAGTATGGAATTAGGGTTACCAGAACCTAATTTGGGGTTATTGTGCTACAGGGTTTTAAGGCACTCAAATGCTTATTTAGGGTATCCACGTGTTAATTAGCGTACCCATGTCTTAATTAGCATACCCACGCGTTAACTTGTGTAGCTTCATGTTAATTAGTATACCCACGTATTAACTTGTACAGTTTCATGTTAATTAGTATACCCGCGTATTAACTTGTACAGCTTCATGTTAATTAGTATACCCACGTTTTAACTTGTACAGCTTCATGTTAATTAGTATACCCACGTGTTAACTTGTACAGCTTCATGTTAATTAGTATACCCACGTGTTAACTTGTACAGCTTCATATTAATTAGTATACCCACGTGTTAACTTGTACAGCTTCATATTAATTAGTATACCCACGTGTTAACTTGTACAGCTTCATGTTAATTAGTATACCCACGTGTTAACTTGTACAGCTTCATGTTAATTAGTATACCCACGTGTTAACTTGTACAGATTCATGTTAATTAGTATACCCACGTGTTAACTTGTACAGCTTCATGTTAATTAGTATACCCACCGGTTAATTACCATACCAACGTGTTAAGTTGTACACCCGCCTGTTAATTAATATACCAACGTAATAACTAGAGCACCCCCGTATTAATTAAGGTTCCCCTTGGCTATTTTAGGGTACCCCGTACCCTACCCGGATTAAATTAATGGTCAACATTTTGCAAGCAGTTGAGCAGAAGAAATGCAAATTCCATCATTTTCTGCGATCAGATGTTCAAGCTCAAACATCAATTGAAAATATTGAAAAAGAAGGCGAAATTCATGCAGAATGTAATGAAATGTTTGGTAGTTTAGCGCAGTAAGGAAATGAGAATTAAATTTGTAAGTTATTTTGTAAATTTGTAAATTTAGGGGGGACTAAAGCCCCCCCTAAATTCTTAGAAAAAATTATTGGCGCTTCGGGCGAATTAGCACTTTTTGAGATATTAATTAAGTTTTCCCCCCCATGTTCATTTTTCTGGATACGTGCCTGCTTAACAACATATATTATTATGCTTTGCAGTTAATGAACTTTAGATAGTGAGGTATGTTTGAATACAAATGCTCTTAATACTGCCGGGATGTTACAGATTTAAAAATCATTATTGATTATTAAACTGATATAAACACTGTAGAAACTGATGTCAGAAAAGTGATTTGGTGCAACCATAGGATTCTAGCTCCCTATTTCTGTAGCCCTATGTAGGCTTACAGTGAATCCAGAATAATTCAAATTCACTTTTCTTCATTTTGGTAGTTGATTTTAGCGTTTTTATTTTAGCCTAGGCTTTTGGTACAACGATTTGACTCTCAACCCTCAGAATTCGAGCCAATCCTTAAGGTTTAGAGGTGACCACCATTTTGGAAACTGCAAAGCAAGTTAACATGGAAAAAGTTCACTTTCTTAAAAGCGAATAACTCCAACATTAAATAAGTAAATGCAAATGTGAAAATGTAGAAAGAATCTCCATTCCATTGGCAAAATTCTCAAGTGTTGAATTTTTGATTTATCGCCTGTGCTTTGAGAAAAAAGTAGTTAAAAAAAGCCAACAGTGTGAATCGAACCAATGTAGTTCGATTCCTACTGTTGTCTTTTTTAAATTACTTTTTTCTCAAAGCACAGGCGATAAATCAAAAATTCAACACTTGAGAATTTTGCCAATGGAATGGAGATTCTTTCTACATTTTCACTTTTGCATTTACTTCTTTAATGTTGGAGTTATTTGCTCTTTACTAACTACCACGCTAACTAATAGCTTTTCAGTTTCCAAAATGTCGCTCAGCTTTGAACCTTAAAAAAGTGAAATTTTATTTTTTGATTTCACTACCAGCGTACCTGTCAACAGATCACCATGGCAACTAATTATCTTGGGGTGTTAAGTAATCTGTCTATTGGGGTGGTCATTTAGGTTTACCTCTGGGACCTAGCAACGAGCAACTTCTTCCAAGCCGAAGCCCGAATCAAATTAATCCGTGTAATGCTCATATTTTGGCCATTCACCATTACGAAAATCTGTTTTCTTTATTTCGCAATTTTACTTAATATTCTCTGTCAGTTCGAGCAAATGATAAAGCTCAGCTAAATAAACAAAAATTGATATTATTACTCATACACAATCTTTGCCAAACGGGGCATCCTGACGGACACTTCGGCAAACTTCGACATTTGCCAAACAGGTCGACCCATCAAAATTTTTTGATTTGCCAAACGGGACTTTGCCAAACAGGTAGTGAATCAAAATTCTACGTTCCTTGGCAATGAGTGTAGTGATATCAGTCTTAAGTGTTTGTAGCCCCGAATTCTTTGACGACTTACTTTCCAAGAGGAATAGAATATCTTGCAAAACCACACTCTTGCAAAAGGTATCCGGTTAACTATGCTAATGCCAATTTGACTAGGGAGGACAACAGTGCCAATGCAAAATTGTCCAATAACACTGGATGCCAATAAATAGACAAAATATGCCAAACGAACCACAAATATTTTCAACCAAGTTAGCAACTACCATAATATTTTTTTGTATTCCTGTTTCGACATTTAAGTATAATAATTCGTTATTATAATAATTTGCCTTTGTAAAATATTGGCATTGGCAGATATTGTATATTTATTGGCATCACTAAAGATTGGCAAATTTGTTTTAGCATTCCTCGTTTTGACCTTTTTTGACTACCAAGTCATATTGGCATTGGCATAGTTGACAGTGAATCTTGCAAAACTATTAATTGCCTAAGATAGATTCCTACGTCCTGCGCTTCCTGTTACTCACACAAAATAATTATTAAAGAAAACAGTGTACCAAAACTAGTGATAGTTCTTTTCTGTGAGCAACAGGAAGAGTTGCGGGCAGGAAAGTTTTACAAGATCTTCTATTCCTCTTGAAAAGTAAGTCGGGATAAGTAACCTGGGATGTATTCTCTATTACAAATCCCGGGTATTTTTTACAAGTCTAACATACAACAAGGATTTCTCTGTGGCATTAGTTTCGTATTCTGTTAAGCAGTTGGCATAATATGTACATTTGGAGTGATAAATAAACGTAGGGAATTTTCCCCCTACTTGTCAAACGTCCCTTAAAAACCTGCAAAATCCCCCAGTGGAAATCATTTTTGAGACTCCTTTCTATGCGCGAAGGACACCATGCGAACAGATTAGACCCTTCGGTCATTTCGATTTTGTTAATATGTAACCCTATACCTTAAGCGTTAGTTTAAGATTCGGCTTTGAATCATTATTCTTCAAAAACGGAATTTGCATAATAATAATAATGTATGTAGCTGCAGTTTACGAAGAGTTATGCACTGAAAGTTAAGTGTTAGATAAAAGATAATACACGGAGATATTTTAATCGTCAGTTGCTACATTAAAAAATTGCGAATTTTGTCAAAAATCTTCATAATTTCAAAAGAAATGCAAATTTGCAGTTTTAGTAACCGTTAAAATGTGATACCCAACTTTGATCGTACAGTAGTAGACATGTCCTTCAAAAATTTCCTGTGGTGGTATTTTTCCTTCCCGTATTGGAGCTTTCCACAACCCTCGTACTGCCAAATGTGTACCTAAGACCAAAAGGAGTTTTTACAACTCTGCCCCACTTTTTAGAATCATCATTGCCTGTTGCAGTAATAGTATTGTTCTCCGTCTCAAAAGTTACTTGCTTTGGGCTAAGGACAGCTAAATTCCTCCCGGTTCTCACATTATCTAAGACGTCACTTTTTCTTTGAACCCAAGGACTGTCGCTTCCGCTTCCTGGTTGCTCTTGAACAGCTTCCAAGTTCGAATTAGACATTGTCCATTTAGAAATTCTGTTCCTCTGGGACGATCGTCCTTGCATATCTAGGAATGCTGTATCAATATCCTGTTCGTTATTGATGTTTTCAATTTGATGACTTGATAGCTGTAGTGCTCTACTAAATGGAAATCTTACAGCTTTCGGATGTACTATTTGTGTTTTAATTGCTGCACTTTCTAGGTCGGCCTTTTCTTTCTCCTTATCTTTCTGTCTGTTAGGACTAGGCGATCGTCTCGTTAATAAACCACCAAAAAAGGCTGCCTTTGAACTGACACTGGACTTTAAAAGTTTCTTTTCTTTTTCCTCTTTTTCTTTAAAAGATTTTTCTTCGAGTTTCGCTTGGGATTTGATATCTCGTCTGTCCAGGCTTTTGCATCGAGATGCGTCATTTAACTGAGTATACTTCCCAGCCCCAGGTTCATTAACAGGCTTACTTCTCTGTTCCCTTTCAAGAGAACGGCATTTTCCCCCCTCAGGGATTCCAGGGCTTTTAGGTGGCAAACCCTTTGGCAAAGCCGATACTGGAGAAAATACATTGGTTACTCCTCCGATATTTTTACTCTTTTGGGTATCGGTAAGAACTGAATCAACGCTGTTAGACAATGAAATAGTTGTCGTTCCTGCTGGAGGTGCAACAGAAGAAGAAGAAGGAGATGGAGAAATAAATGGCGGTCCGGAACTGGTTCTAATAGTTTGGCTACTTGGTATAGAACTGTGATTTGAGAAATTTGGAGGCTTAGGCAACGGAGGCAAAACTGACTGTTTTTTATTCTGGATATTCAAATTACTTGTACTAACGGAACCTAAACTTTCCAATAGTGATTGGGGTATTTTTCCCTTTCGCGTTGTAGAGCTTGTATGAGAGAATCCTGGAATACAGCAAAGTCCAGATTGCATTTTCAGACCAGCAGGGCCACCCTGTTTGAAACAAAATCCTACGTTTGCCTCTCGAAATTCCTTAATATTCTTTTCAAACAATTTCTCAAAAAGTTAGTCAAAAAAATAACAAATTGAAGTTACGATAATTAGATTTGACATTCCAAGCTTGAAAAATTATTTTCTAATAATAATTTATCATGTGTTAGTTTTCAAATTAATTTCTATGTCTGTAAAATGTTTAAGCACTAATTCTTAAGCAGAGATTATGTGTACGGGATTCTTGCGGTTAAATAAAAGTGGTTCGGAATTTTCATCAAATCATATAACATAATAAAACGGGAACGGGTAATGGCAAACGTTAGTTCAGTCGTTTCAAACAGAGCTTCGACTAAATATGAAGGCAAAAAATGACAAAATGAAAAACTCTTAAAACCATACCTTTGACAAGAGCTGGTGATCCAGTTCTTTAAGCTGTTCATCAATGCTTTTAGCGTTGCTACCCGCACTAGAAACAGAACCCGGGCCAGAATTAGACGTCGTTCCTTCAGGTAGTCCGAACCCGGCTGAGCCCAAACTTTCATTGGAATTTTTGGCTAAACTCGATCCACTTCCACCTAATCTCATCTTCATTGGCAAATTTGCATAACTTGGAGGTTCTGAGTCACATTTGCCAATTTTTGAGTACATTAAAGCAGGATCCACCCGATCCATCATTCCACTGTTTTGATTTGCATGCGTATGGAAGTTATGATGGTTATTTCCTTGATCTATAATAGAAGCTAGGCTAACAGAAACTTGATGGTTAATTATAGGTGGGTGGGTTGTGGAAACAGGGAGCATTCGGGCAACTCCAGGAGAATAGTTTGGAGAATCTCTGTAGCCGGGCACTGAGTTCATGTTAGACGATGATGAGGAATTATACGAGGAAAACAAAGGTGACGTCGGAGTTGTTGGAGGAACATTTTGTAAATGCAAAACTCGAATCATAGCATCCCTTTCTACAAGACGTGACTCCAAATCCTTTATTTTCCATTCTAAATCGGTAGCCTTCGATTGCGTTGTTGGCAAATCATCTGGAGGGCCAGCCGTTGAAGAACTTCCACTGCCGTTACCATTTCCACTATTACTCCCTCCGAAAAATTGTGGAGTTCCTCCACGGGATGACCATGAATTAGGTGTGTTAGGTGTTGATGTTGTGACGGCGGGACTAGGAGTTGCCTTTTCTCCTTCCACAGAGAAAAAATTTTCCCATCGAACTACTTGTGCACTTAAATTGACAATCTTATCCTCCGACGTTTTGATTTTGTCCTGAAGAGTTTGTAATTCAATGTCAAAATTGTTTTGTGGGTACTGCTGCTGATTTTGATTTGAAGGTGCGGCATTTCCCGGATATGGTGGTGGTGCAGTATACGGTTTTCCAGAGTTATTGCTATTGATATTAGCATGTGAATTTCTATTGCCTATTTGACGACTCTGATTGTTATTATTCACATTAGCTGAAGCTAATTGCAACTTTAAATCGGATATCTCTGAATCCAACTGAGAACGCAATTTTTTCTCAGATTGTTCTCGCTTATCATTTGACAGTTGAAGAGTAGAAAGAGCGCGTTGTAAATGAGACACTTTATCCACATATTCTTGTTTCTTTCGACTCTGGAAACATTCGCAATACAATTTTACTAAAACATTGAAAGCAAATTAAAATATTAAATTAGATACCTCTTCTTCTAGTCGTAGAACGTTAGCTTGAGAATTTGTCAGAGCACTGTCCAAAATATCAATATGAGTCCTTTGTTCAACCAAAGTTGCTCTTTGTGCGGCCAACTCAATTTCTTGTCTTTCTTTTGTAGCAACTAATTCCTTATCTATTTTCAATTCAATGACAGTTAGTAATTTATTATGTCTGGCATTTAAAAAAGCCTTGAGCAACCAAAAAATTTGAAATCGTCAACATCGGCAAATCTAAGTCAGACCCGCCATCCATCAGGTATTTCGCAGCACAAAGAAGAATGTACTTGTACACTATAACAGTCATTTTCATAAATAATTGCATGCCTTATTGTTCTACAATACATTTTCAAGATTTTCTAAGCTACGTTTTCGTTTTCGCACTCGGCAACCAACTATGAATTTCAATATATATTATTATACTACTTGTGTGTCACAATTTGATGCAATTACTTAAAAGCTATAAAAGTACTACTATTTGTATTCTACACTGCAGTTGTATTTAATTTATGTTTTTTAGTTACTCTATTATCGGTGCGCTAAAAAGACTTCTGTTATAGCACTGTTATTCCATTGTGGTTGTGAAAAGTCTGCTTTTGTGCTTGTTCTCGCTTTAAGTTAACAGAAATCTTGAAGTATGACGTCATTTCTCATTCTCATGCACTTTTGCATTGCTACATTTTAATACGTTACCGCACCTTAACCTGGGGAGCAGGTTTATTCCGTTATGCAGCAAAATAACATTATTTGAAAGTTTCATCCATTTTATTTAGATAATAACAATTTTTAACCATCAAGTAAAAGGGCTCCTCATGACCCCGTGGAGTGTTTAAGCGTTGAAGTTGCTCCCGCCTGACAACGCTTGGCTCCGTATTCCCCAACATGGGGAATGCGGAAGGGGTCGTCACTGGGCCATCTTCACAGGGTGATCGGTCAACTCTTTTCACTCGATCTGTTTTGCAACGTGCATGTGTAGCCAAGATGTTGAAGTGACAACAGTTTTGGTTGGCCAGAAACAACTATACATGGACTTTATTCTCCAATAACTCAATAAAGATAAAAGTTTATTTCAAGGGGAGTTACATATTATGAAAGGGCATACATTTTTTAGTGGAACAAGGGTCTTGAGGTGCAACGGCTAACTCACAGGCTCTAAGGGTAGTGACTAAGAGTAAACCAGTGAAATTCTCAATTTTTTCTGAAAGATTTTGCATTTTCGTCTGCTAATTTTTACATTTCGGGTGTGGTAATGTCCAAAATACCCGTATGTTGAGCAGAGGCAACCCTTTATTCGTCATACCATCTGAACTGAAAAGTCCTTCCATCTCCGTTTATGCAGGAATGTGGTTGCCGGGAGGGGTGAGGTCTGACGACCTTGGAGGCCATGCTACAGGTACTTCCATGCTACCCTTCCAATCCAACTACCGTATTAATCGAAATAGCTTCAGATCTTATTGTTTCAAACTTAGACGAAAATATTAGAATTATCGAATTAGCGCCCCCATAGGGGGCCGCTATTTCGGGGGGCCTTATTGTTTCAATCAATGATTTTTCATAATAGTTTTCATATACAATGTTTATTGTTTTTTCAATGTTACAAGCTTTGCTTTGTGCAATGAGTTAGTATTGCAGTATTCTACTGCTTGTAATTTAAAGTCAACTGCATAACTGTGTGCTAGTAGGTGCTTTTTAGGTGTGTGTCCTTCGTCGGGCATTGTCACTAAACTGACCTGGCTAAACTGTTGCAGGATTATTGACTGACAATTCTTCCAACCTCGCTTTACTTATCATCTGTCCTTATTATAATATATGTTTACACGGGTATTTTGCATTGCATATGCTCTGCAACAATTTGGACATCCATAGAACCTCAAAACTCAAAGTCTACGCTTTCGTTATACACCAAATCATAGAAATGGGGGTCGCTATTTCGATAGGGGGTACTAATTTCGATAAATACGGTATCTTTTGTCTCACATCCAGTGGAAATGAGTCCTGCATTATGTAAAAGTGGTGAAAATTTGGTATTTTTCCAAAAGCTTGCAGAATGGAACCACAGAGCATAGCCAAGTAACGTTCTGCATTTAAGGTCCCATCGAAGAAGAAATGACCTCCATACCACATTCCTAAGATACCCAAACGAAGATGGAAGGTTTTTTTAGTTCAGATGGTATGACGAATCCAGGGTATTTTGGACATTACCAAACCCAACCATGCGGAAAGAAATGTAAAAATCAGCTGACGAAAATACAAAATATTTCAGAAAAAATTGAGATTTTCACTTGTTTATTCTTAGCTACTAATGTAGTACCCACGGAACTTCATCGTTGTACCCCCCAAGACGACCCATAGTGAAGCAATGGATCTTCTTGAGTGGTACGATGATGAAGTTTCTTGGGTACTACATTACACGTAACGCCTTTTATTTACCAGTTGCAACTCTAGACCCTATTTCCACTAAAAAATGTATGCCCGTAATGTAAAAATGTAACTCCCGTTGAAATAAACCTTATCGTTATTGAGTTATTAGCGGTCAAAGTTCATGTATAGTTGTTTCTGGCCCACCCAGTACACTGTAAATGGAATGGATACTACTTACTGGTCCTCGCACTGTGTATAATCATGCAGGGGAATACCAAAAGTGGGATTGTTCTAAATAATCGTACCGTTGCCTACTTACGAGTAAGAATTTTTCCGCCAAATTTAGCAGCATTCATACCCGTACAATTCTCAGAGGCTCTCTTTGCTATAGGCAACCTAGGCGGTCGCCTAGGGCCCCGCGCCTTCAAGGGCCCCGCGGAAGCCAAAAATGACAAAAATTCTTCACACTTCTGCATAATTTTAGCACAAAAACCTGAAAATTTTTCGGCCCTTACGGGCCGAATTCAATGTTTCCCAAAATTCATCACATTTCTACATCATTTTGGAACCAAAACTGAAAATTTTTTCGGCCCTTGCGGGCCGAACCCCACTTTTACCCTGTATTGCCTAGGGCCCCGCGTTTTCTAAGAGAGCCTCTGACAATTCTTACTCGTAAGTAGGCAATGGTACGTTTATTTAAAACGAGCCGATCAGCCTAAATGAGCGTTCACTTAAACGTAGCCCGCAAATCAAATCTAAGATTTGAAAAAACGAATCTAGCAAATTTCAATTTTTATCAATGTGGTTTGATTTTTAAACGTCTGCGCCCTTTTGCGTAAGCCAATGAGCATATGAGCTACACAGAGGACAAAAAAACATAGTCCCTTCGCTTATAAAGAGTAATAATATGACAAATGATGGATGGCGGGCCTGACTTAAATTTGCCGATGATGGCAATTTCAAATTTTTTGGTTGCTCATGGCCATGGCTTTTTTTTAAATGCCACCGACTTTAAATTCTTTTGCATCAATGTCTTTCTATAGTTATTGGGACGTAAACAACGAGCCGTGCAACCACTAGCAACTGTGACCTTACGTTCCAAACGCTATTTCTGATAGAACTGTTGATTTTCCTAACCTTATAGTAAGCCAAAATCCCAATAGTTATAAAAACACAATGCTTTGCATATTGCATATAATTTCATATATATCTATTATATAGTATTATTTTACTTTGAGAAATAAGTTGTGCGATAGTAAGGTCTTTTTTCGACAGCTCCTTTCTATAGATTTCTAAGTCAGAGCAAGTAGCATACGGTGACAAATTTTGCAAAGAATTAGAGGAACTAAGTAATTCTCGATTTGCAGCAGTCAGTCTCTTGACTTCAGTACTTAACTTAGCTCTTGCTGTTCTTTCAAGACTTTCACGTCTTTCGGAAGATTCAAATAAAGCTGCATGTTGAGCTTGTAATCTTGATAGTTCAGATTCCAACTAGTAAACGCCAAACATTTCATTAGTGTCATTAAGATATCTGGCATTACGTAATGATATGCTGTTACAATTTCAGTAAAATAGTACAATATCACACAATTCATAAACCTAAGCAAGTACTATATAAATCATCCGTATTAAAACCGTATTAAGTAACGCACAGTAGAACAAAAGACTAAAGTTTGCGACAATGTAAATAATCAGCTCCAGACAATGTTTACCTGCTCAGTTAAGTTTGTATTGGGGCTGAATATTTATATTGTTGCACACTTTAGTCTGTTGTCATATTGTGCGTTAGCTATGGCCAACCCTGTATTTAATGTTACAATACTGTAAATGGGAAACTATATTTAACACCTTGTGTATGGCATTTATACGACGATGGGCATTGACTAATTCGGCTTTCAGGTTTGAGTTTTCTCTCATCAAAATTTCTAAAATTTGAACTGATGGCAAAACTTCCTCTCCACTAAATTGAGGTGAAGCTTTTCCTCCAGAAGTAGAACTATTACTATTGTAAGAATGCTTTTTTTTCTTGGATTGATGTTGGTTACTAGCATCATGGTCGTGGCTTCCTATGATTGGCAGATGACTTAACATGGACGTTTGTGAAAGATCTGGTTGTGAACGTGAGAAACTAGAAGAACGGAGCAAATTTTGACTGGGAGAACCACTTATAGGATCTTGCTGTACGGATTAAATCACACCACAATAAAATAAGCTTTAGGAAATTATCTGTGATGTTCTTAAGATGGAAAATGTGTTTACAGCACTACCTGAACTTCTTTGGCCAAATGTTTCAAAACAGTTAGTTGGTCTAAATAATCTCTAGGGATTTCTGAAAGTTCATTTGATGTTACTCCATTATCAGCTATATTTTCGCAAGGTAACTTTTGGTGGTGTGAATGACCTGCTGACCCAGAACACAGCTCCCTTGAAGGAGATTGAGACTTTCCTGAGTTGGAACATGTTGAGTTCCTGTTTCCCATCCCTATAGAAGTAAACTCGTGACTAGCGGGTCTAAAATCAAAGATTATCAGAAAATGCAGCCTTTGTTATTACCAGGTAATGTATTATAATTAGAATAAGGTATGCTAAAGAATCAAGGATCACAAAACTAACATCCATGTATCAGCAAGTAGGCTGGAATTGTTTCGATGAATAATAAGAGTATTATAGGTAGAATGAGAGTTGGAATCTAAGCTCATGTTCTTTGAGTTGCGTTCACCACTGTTTCTGTGACTATTTCGCGACATAGAATTACTATTTGAGTTCGGATTTGAATTGCTGGAAGTTGTTGCTCCTGAGAAACCTTGACAAACGCCACTATAACCAACTTGTTCCGCATCACAATCTCCGCAGGAGGAAGAAGTTTCAGAAGAAGATTCTGAGGAGCTTTTCTTCGTTCTCATTAGTGGCGAAGATATTAGGTGATGATGAAGGGCTGATGACAGCGTTGTTACAGATGTTGGAAGAGAAACCGTTTTCTGCTCTTTGGCGATTAGTAAATCCTCATTTGTATTATGTTCTTCTCCTTGAGGGTCTTGCCTTTTGCTGGATCGCAGCATCAGTCTTTCCTCTGTACTTAACTCTTCCGTTGATGAACTCAGAATTGAATCCATTGTATTTTGACACGTTAAATGTAACTGACTTTCTCTTGGTTTTACTTACGAATGGTCGTTTAAAATTTGTCGCACAAACCGCTATCTAAAATTTCACAACCATAAATGTAAGTTTTAATCATTTGGTAATCACAGATATACCGAGGAGAGATTATGTACAAACGTTACATAGAAGGAATAATCATGTATATTAGGTAATAAACCATTGCAAAACGGATATAAGACAGCAGCGGAAATAAAACAAATATAATTATTCAAAACATTTTGAATTTATTTTAATTTATTCAAAAAAGTTCGAAATTATTTGAAATTATTCAAACATTTTGAATTTATTTGAATTTACTAAATTCTTACAAAAAAATATTGAATTTATTTGAATTTATTAAAAACAATTTGAATTTAAATGAATTTATCCAAAAAAGTTCGAATTTGTTTGAATTTATTCAAAGCATTATGAATTTATTCATAAGCTTTTGAATTTATTCAAAGCATTTTGAATTTATTCAAAACCTTTTGAATTTATTCAAAACCTTTTGAATTTATTCAAAACCTTTTGAATTTATTCAAAACCTTTTGAATTTATTCAAAACCTTTTGAATTTATTCAAAACCTTTTGAATTTATTCAAAACCTTTTGAATTTATTCAAAGCATTTTGAATTTATTCAAAACCTTTTGAATTTATTCAAAACCTTTTGAATTTATTCAAAATCTTTTGGATTTATTCAAAATCTTTTGAATTTATTCAAAGCATTTTGAATTTATTCAAAGCATTTTGAATTTATTCAAAATCTTTTGAATTTATTCAAAGCATTTTGAATTTATTCAAAACTTTTTGAATTTACTCAAAACCTTTTGAATTTATTCAAAACCTTTTGAATTTATTCAAAACCTTTTGAATTTATTCAAAACCTTTTGAATTTATTCAAAACCTTTTGAATTTATTCAAAACCTTTTGAATTTATTCAAAACCTTTTGAATTTACTCAAAACCTTTTGAATTTATTCAAAACCTTTTGAATTTATTTGAATTTATTCAAAACATTTTGAATTTATTTGAATTTATTCAAAACATTTTGAATTTATTTGAATTTATTCAAAACATTTTGAATTTATTTGAATTTATTCAAAACATTTTGAATTTATTTGAATTTATTCAAAACATTTTGAATTTATTTGAATTTATTCAAAACATTTTGAATTTATTTGAATTTATTCAAAACATTTTGAATTTATTTGAATTTATTCAAAACATTTTGAATTTATTTGAATTTATTCAAAACATTTTGAATTTATTTGAATTTATTCAAAACATTTTGAATTTATTTGAATTTATTTGACTTTATTCAAAACATTTTGAATTTATTTGAATTTATTCAAAACATTTTGAATTTATTTGAATTTATTCAAAACATTTTGAATTTATTTGAATTTATTCAAAACATTTTGAATTTATTTGAATTTATTCAAAACATTTTGAATTTATTTGAATTTATTCAAAACATTTTGAATTTATTTGAATTTATTCAAAACATTTTGAATTTATTTGAATTTATTCAAAACATTTTGAATTTATTTGAATTTATTCAAAACATTTTGAATTTATTTGAATTTATTCAAAACATTTTGAATGTATTTGAATTTATTTGACTTTATTCAAAACATTTTGAATTTATTTGAATTTATTTGACTTTATTCAAAACATTTTGAATTTATTTGAATTTATTTGACTTTATTCAAAACATTTTGAATTTATTTGAATTTATTCAAAACATTTGAATTATTTGAATTTATTCAAAACATTTGAATTATTGAATTATAAAACATTTGAATTATAATTAAAACTGATTTACTTATATTCTACTTTGAATTTATGTCCAAACTTTTGAATTTATTTGAATTATTCAAAAATTTTGAATTTATTTGACTTTATTCAAAACATTTTGAATTTATTTGAATTTATTTGAGTTTATTTTAATTTATTTGAATTTATTCAAAACATTTTGAGTTTATTTTAATTTATTCAAAACATTTTAAATTTATTTGAATTTATTCAAAAAATTTCGAATTTATTTAAAGAATTTCAATTTCGAGATTATTGAAAACATTTTGAATTTATTTGAATTTATTTGAGTTTATTTTAATTTATTTGAATTTATTCAAAACATTTTGAGTTTATTTTAATTTATTCAAAACATTTTAAATTTATTTGAATTTAGTCAAAAAATCTTGAATTATGTCAATTATCTCAATACATTTAAATTCATTGCAAAAATCGGATTATGAATTATTCAAGCAAAACTCCTTCAAGGATTATTTGAATCATGACATATAGTGGCTGCCAGTACGGCTACTATAGTAGCAATCCCATAGGTTGATTCGCATTTATTCGTGGATTATTTGTCAAAAACTCTAATCAACTTATGGAATTGCTCCTAAGTGACGGATCAGGGCCAATCAAAAAACGCTTCCATAGCACCTAAACCCAGAAAAACCGTCACTGTAGAAATATCACACTGTAAGTCTTAAAATTCCCAAATTCAAATAAAAATTAGTCAGCGCATCCTTACATTTTCTACTATTTAAGATAGTTAGGTATTCGTATTTTTCAGCTTATGAATTAATGCCATTTACTTGCCATGTACTTAATAGGATTGGCCAATTTTCTAGATATCCCTTTATTAAAGCACAGGATTTATTCTACGAACGGGGGAATAACCCAAATTAGCAATCAGAAAATGCAGGAACAACAATATTTACAATTGGGGTAACCCATTTTGGCTATGAGAAAACTTTAAGATAACCGTATTTGGGTAAAAGGTTATGGGATATTTGGGGATAATTAGCGATCAGAGAAGGTTGATTGTAAGAATCCTACCCATGGTCACCTATATCCTTTCTCACACCTTCTGGTTTCTCCAATAAATATTTAATCCCAAGCCATTTTTTCCAGAAAGAAACGTCTTTAATGCCCACCCATCTCACATTTCTCACAATCCTTAGTGCCAACTCGCCTCCTGTTTTCCTGCAGCATTGACTTGACATTGACAACTCGTTTATTCCACAATATAATTCTTGATTTCAAGCCATTTCCGAATATCTTACCTCCCGTTTACTCCACTTCACCGTTTATAATTTCTTAGAACTTCCAAATTCTTCATCTCAATTATCAATAGTTCCCGGCAACTTCCTAATGCCAGAATCTTCAGTACTTACCTTTCGTAGATTGGCTACTATCCGCGCTTTAATAAAGGGATATCTAGAAAATTGTCCAATCCTATTAAGTACATTGCAAGTAAATGGCTATAATTCATTTAAGCTGAAAAATACGAATACCTAACTATCTTAAATAGTAGAAAATGTAAGGATGCGCTGACTAATTTTTATTTGAATTTGGAAATTGTAAGACTTACAGTGTAATATTTCTACAGTGACGGCTTTTCAGGGTTTTGGTGCTATGGAAGCGTTTTTTGATTGGCCCTGATCCGTCACTTAGGAGCAATTCCATAGGTTGATTAGAGTTTTTGACAAATAATCCACGAATAAATGCGAATCAACCTATGGGATTGCTCCTAAATGTCCTAAATGAAGAATAAGGGCCAATCAGAAAACGCTTCCATAGCACCAAAACCCTGAAAAACCGTCATTGTAGAAATATCTCACTGTAAGACGGCCGATTGCATTTTCTGTCGTTTCCGCAGCCCCACCATCCTGCGTCTCCACCCACTTCTCATTTCACAGCGCGTTTCTCTCATTCACCCACCGTGAGACGGAGGGCGCCCAGCCTGTACCCTGCACCCCATATACTATAAAACTACTACTATAGAACTATAGAACTATACTATACTATAGAACTATAAAAACTCTATTATGTGCTGCACCCTTGGTAATACCCGAACCGAATCTTCAGTGCCCATACCTTTTAGGCATGGGCTACATCCCAGTGCTATTCCTCAGTGCCCACGGATTTGCTTAATTTTCAATGCCCATTTCCTTAAATCAGTGTAATTCTCCACAGACAGTCTATTTTAAACTGCTCAATTTCCCAGCTTGACAGAATTTTCAATTCTCAATATACTGGATTCTGTTCTCAAAATTCACGTTTTACCAGGAAGTCTGAATTTTTATTTTACTAAGGAGAGGAGAAATGCCACGTTTTGCATTAGAAGAGAGGTGAAATCTATTGGGACGTTTGGGGAATCGTATTGGGACGCTGATGGAGAAAGATCGCCCCATATCCCTGACTACGTCTACTTGACCATGGTTTATTCCCCAATAGAGTTCTGTTTACCTCCCAATAGAATTCATCAAAATGTTATGCCATTCCTCCTCTCCTTACTGCATTTTACCAATTGTGTTTTAATATATAGATTTCATGAGAGTGAGTTAGTGAAATGAAAATGTGTAACCATAGGACTCGTGGGAGCTACGTGTGATTGTAAAATTGGGAATTGATTGGCAAGAAAGGGACACATTCCTTTTGTAATTTACTATTGTAATGGAGATGTGTAACCATGAGAATCACACATGCCTATTAGAGCCGTGCAACCCGACCCGAACCCGTAACCCGATCGGGTTTCGGGTCGGGTCGGGTCGAAATATTTAGATCATTAATCGGGTCGGGTCGGGTCGGGTTGTATTTGAAAGTGTTCGGGTCGGGTCGGGTTCAGTTTCATTTGGCTCAGGTTAAATTGGGCTGCATGTCCTACGCGATTATAATACACACCGACACCGTTTAGATTTTGTGCCCAAGATCATTAGCGCATTCAACTCTATTCTAGCTCAGAATACCAGTGCGAGTGCATGCAGTGCATAGATTAATACATGCTATTATCTTGTTTGAGGTTTTCTCACCCTATTAAGGATTTGAGGGAAATTTAAAGAAGAAAAATCAGTCCTTGCATATTGCATATCAACTCTAGTTATCTAGTAAAGCAGCATCAATTATTTTTACACGACGGAAATAAGCATTTATCCTTGATTTAAAATTTAAGCTTGTATTTCCAAAGTAAGAACTAGATCTTTTAATGGGAATTAATTACAATTCGTATCTATTTAAAATTCAATAAATATTATTCTTTGAAAAACGGTTTAGATTTGTTTCAATAATTTGGGTTCGGGTTGGGGTGGGTTTAATGGTTTCGGGTTCGGGTTGGGTCGGGTTTAATGATACCGGGTTAGGGTCGGGTCGAAAATGGCCAAGTAAATCGGGTTTCGGGTCGGGTCGGGTTGGATAATTTTGGGTCGGGTCGGGTCGGGTTTTGAAAAATTGACCCGATGCACGGCTCTAATGCCTATCGGGTAATTTTCTCTCTGCTGTTATTTTGCAAATCGAAAAATCAATAAATGATGTCATTTTAGGTCGACATAGCCAATCATATCAAGAATAAAAGCAGAAAACTGTAAAATAAGTATATGATATAAGATATGGATGTTATGCACTATTGTATTTCAGAGAAACCAAGACAACCAGCTTGGTATGGTTAAGTATCTTGTGTAACTGGACTAAAGCCGAGTTACAGACTTTTCTAAGAACGTCCCGTATAAAAAGTCCAAATTCCCCCGTGTGGAATTCTCTATTCGATACACCTGGAAAAACGCAAGAGAAAACCACGGCAACAGTTTATTCTCCTTGCTCCCTTAAGGGGTAAGGTTACTATGCTATTATTTTTAATTTACAACTGGCAACGGGTCAGTACAGGGGAGCCAAATTATTAACAATCCCGAAAGTTTGAAATCAGGAAGCCCGCTAAATAACCAGTGACCTCTTAGTAACAAGCATCTCTCTTCATGTAGGCAATCTAAATAGGCAGTTAAATAAAATAAATAAATAAATAGGTTTCTGCATGGTTATTTAGCGGGCTTCCTGATTTCGAACTTTCGGGATAATGACTATCTTTTTCCTTGTAAAAATTGCTGACAAAGAACAGAGACTTACTCTTTATAAACGGTGTAGTTCACAAAAACATAAAAAAATACTGTGAGAACGTGTTTTAAATGGAGACAAAATGCTCATTTTCCTATGCATTACATAGTAGGAAATAGATTTTCTCAAAGCGTAGATATAGTAGATAAATTCAAAAGAAATGGCGACATATGTCGTCTTATCTCAGTGTTGTATTCGACAATAACAACAAGCAAGACGTACTTTTGTAGAATAAAGATATAGCTTCAAGAATTTGCCCAATTTCGTATTTTTAAGTAAACTTTTGCTACCCCAAGTTGAAGAACTGTAAAATATTCATTGTCCGGCTGGACAAAAGCCTAGTTCTACCATGATATCCATGATGATTTAATTATTTCCCCGATCTGTGGAACCATTGTAACCATGACCCTTAATCCTCAACTCTAAATTATTGTCGGCATCACAATTTTGTTGAAGCTTATTTCATCTCATTTGTTTCTGTTAAAGCCGATGTCGGAAAATGCTCATTATCGCTTGTCGATATCATAACTGCAAAAAGTACATCGGTGCCCGGTGTGATATTGCTATACACAGTGTATACCACATTGATTCCATAGCAAGGCAAAATAGAAAAATAAAATTACTCAATCACTTTTGGGAATTACACTTTGTTACATTGGCTAAAATCGCAAAACTTTACCGATCATGACCTCTGCGACATTTTTGCTTCTATAAATTTTTTAAAAACATTAATTTTTTAAAGTGTTCCTCTAACGAACCTAACCCAACTAAATAAATATAAACATAACCTACCGGTTTGCTAAATTACAAACATTCAATGCTACAGGACCTTTTACCCAGGTAGGTTATGCTTGTTTAATTAGGTTAGGTTAGGTTAGGTTACGTCAGGTTAGGTTACTTTTTTTAAGTTCGAAAAAAGGCAAAAAATGTTCTTGAGGTCATGATCGGTAAAGATCTAGGGATATCTCACAAATTTAAAAAAAGATTATTAAGGTGAAAAACTTTCCGGGGACCAGTTATCTTTACCCCAACCATTCTACAAAAGGATTGCACCACTGTTGCATCTCACTCAAACTCCAATTCTTTGAATTAGATTAACACCAAAATCATAACGCAATTCAGGGAACAAGTGATGAAATCTCAATCTGCAATTATTGACTTTAAGAATAATGTCTACCTACCCGGTGTTTCACTCTCAAATCAATTTTTCACCATAAGGTACAAGACCAAATTCCACTTTAAAAGACAACCATACAAAACCTCAACTATGAAATCGTCTGTTATTCAAGTTGGTTTTGTGATTTTATGTCACTTTAATACAACAATGACGAATTAATAAAATACTTACCCTACAGTATTACGATGTAAAAAATTCGATTTTTCTTAATTCATTCATGTTTAAAAGTTAGTAAAATTTTGAATATTAAAGATTCCAGTAATCAGAGTAGTCCTTCATTTCATCATTTCCGATCAGATTTAGGTTGAACTGAACTCCTTTAACTACTAGTAATTGCTCATCTGAAGATTGCTCCAAACAAAAACCTCCTTGGTCTTTGGAAAAAGTTACTGTAAATAAGACATACGATGATTGCATACCAATTATAAGCACATTATTGTAAAATTAAAGCGGTCAAAATTGGATTGAAAAATTCCTTTCATTAACTACAACAATTCCGAATTTATAGTATTGTTCGACTTACAATGGCAAAGTTGAAGAAGGATGAATACTTGATTAAGGTGACCGTGGACCGTGACATAATAAATGAAAAGCAAGAAGTACAGTAAGAAGATAATTTATATTTTGGAATTTACTTTTATGTCGTTCTTGTTCCTCGTTAATAAAGTCTTCATTGCTCTCCTTCAGTACTTCAGTACAGCAGTTAACACGTAATAATCAATTGAGTCAAACTATTACATTGACTGTACTTCCAAACGCCATAAGACCAGATGACGAGATTGACAATACAAAGTACTTACCTAGGTAAATAAATTATTTAATCCGCAAAGTTTACACCAACTTGACATCATGCATTACGTAGCTATGTTTATGCGTCTACGCGATATATAACTATTATTTGTATACCTGCAAATATTAAACACTAATAAAAAAAACTGTTACTTCTATTCGATCTCGCTCGACAAAACATGCTCTATTATGATGTTCAGTACCACACTTGTCACTTTGAAGATCGCGATCCCAAATGGGTTCGCAAACACCGATCCCAATCCGATCCGTACTTAGTTCAGAATCGAATCACACATTTTTTTTTGAAATAGTTGCGCGAAAGGGAATTCAGAAAATAGTTTATTTATTATCAAGCAAATCAAATTATTGTTTGCGGACTGGCAATAAGTAAATGGTAAAACATGAAGTGCGGTAAACGCTCAGTAATAAGAAATTAATTTTTACTAACTCAGCCCGTTAAATACAACCAATGTACTTCGAATTCAGAACAATGCCCAGGGGCGTTGTTTTGAATTCTTATGAATTCTTTCTGAATTCTTTTCAACTATTCCGGGTGCTAAACGTCTACTTTCGGATCGGATCGGAACGCTCAATATTTTATAATACACGGGATCGGATCAGTTAGGTTTTTCTTTGACCGACAGAATCGGATCGGATACCTCAAATTTTTTGAAAGTTGGGATCGAATTAGTCAAATGTTTTTGGCAGATGGGATCGGATCAGTCAAATGTTTTTGGCAGAAGGGATCGGATCAGTTAACGTTTTTGGAGAAATGAAGGTTCGGATCGGATCGCGATCTTTATAGTGACAACTGTGTTCAGTACCAAAATACCAACTACTGGACGTTCAATATATCTTAATCAAGTAGCAACCATTGGCTTTAAAGTCAGTCAGCAGCCGTCTAAAACATCCGAAAGCCGGCAATAAGACAGCCGAGAATTCAACAAAAAGGTAAGAAGTTGTAGTATCTGACTTCCTGAATACTTTTGTACGTTTGTATTAAGCAGCGAGAGACATTAAAGCACCTAAGACTGAAGAGTGCAACATTAAAATATGAGAACTACTTTATTAAATAATCCAGTGTAACACTGGGGTAGCCAAGTATCGTCATCCTCGGAAAAACAGTATGAAGGGTTTAGAACTAAAAGTGCCGCTTACAAAATTTCGATGGGTAGTTAAGGAAATATTTTTTCTAAGGAAATTTCAGAAATATTTTCAGCGGCATTTTTAGAAACGACATAATTTTTACTGATTGCAATAAAATAGAAAACTTTTATTTCTGAAAACTTTAATCCTCAACTACCGCTAGTGACAAGTAGCGATTTTATATGGGGAGAATTTGAGGAAAAGACTATGAAGTTACTGGACTCTGTTGCTCCCTTAAAAAGTAAAATGTGCAAAAATAGAGTAGCTCCTTGGTTTAATAGCGATGTAAAGATGGCAATTAAAACAAGGAATGGCCTACAAAAAATAGCAGAGAAATCCCGTAGTTCTTTAGATAAGAAGAAGTATAGAATTATGAAAAACAAAGTTACTAATACAATCAGAAAGGCAAAGAGTCAATATATAGACGGGCAATTCTCTAAAGACAAAAGTTCAAGTAATACTTGGAATGTTATTGACTCTATAACAAACTACAGATTTAAGGCAGCAACAAAAGTACCTAAATTAGTAACCGATGGAGGTGATGTAGAGGAAGATGACGGCAAACTATGTGATATTTTTGCCAATCACTTCACAATTAAAAAAATTATATCCATCTCTGAAAGTAATCTCAATCAAAAGATTGATGAATACTGCGCTAATTTTTCTCAGCCTAACCCATCGGTTGCTGTAACAATGGAAGAGGTTGAGAGGGCTATTAAAAATGTTGAGGCTGGTTCTACTTGGAATTCCATACCAGTATTAATATACAAAAAGATGAGTGAATGTATTGCAGTTCACCTTGCACTCCTGTTCACAATAATATTTCTAACCTCAAAAATACCTCAACATTTTAAAAATGCCTGTTTGATTCCCCTGTATAAACGAAAAGGTCAAAAATCAGTTGTTAACAGTTACAGGCTCATCTCTAGCCTCCCGTATCCAGGTAAATTATTCGAAAAAATAATGTTTTGGAGGTTATCGGATATGGTTGAAGAAAGTTTAGACAAATTCCAATTTGGTTTTAGAAAAAATAGGGGGTGTGAAAATGCACTGTTGTACTTTTCTCAGAATGTGTATAACAGTCTAGATGTAAGAAATGGGAGGGTAGTGGGCGTATTCCTCGACTTTAAAATGGCCTTTGATAATGTTCAGCATGATTTGCTAATTTTAAAACTTATAAAAAATTTTTCAACTCAGCCTTACATGTTAAGGTTGCTAAAAGATTATTTGTGTAATCGTAAATTTGTACTAAAAAACGGGGAATACGTCTCAAAAAATTATTATTTTTTTGAAGCAGGAACTGGTGCTGGGTCCTGCATGGGTCCTTTATTATTTTCTATTTTTATCAATGATATTGGTTCTGTTTTTGATGTCAAATATGCCATGTACGCAGATGATATTTTGTTATGGCAAGATGGCGAATGTGTTAATGAATGTATAGCTAAGTTAAATGAAAATCTTAATAGATTATACATGTGGTGTCAAAGAAATTCTCTAATTTTAAGCACAGAAAAGACACAATTTATGGTATTCCACAAATCACATGATACTAAAGTATCGGAAGTTAACTATGATAAGCTATTGTATAATGGTACCGAACTTCAGAGAGTACATAAGTTCAAATATTTAGGGGTGATCTTTGACCCGTGTCTTACATTTAAGCAGCACCATGATTATGTAGACAGCCGTACTCGAGCCGCTATTGGTCGCCTTTATAGAATAAAACGGTTAATCCCACAAAAAGTGATGTGTAATCTTTTGCATTGCTTTGTATTAAGTATTGCAAATTATGCGATAGCACTATGGGCAACTCAAGCTTCTAGCCAATTAAAATTGACTGATGACAAAATTCATAGATTTATTACTAACTATTTCTATCCCAAGTTGTGTAAAAACTACAATAATCGTAAAACTTCTTCCAGACAACTTAAATGTAAGAACCGGGTTGAAGTAAATTCACTTTTAACTCGACTAGATATTTTTACGATTACAGAGAGAAGGAATCTGTACTTGTTAAAAATTGCGTGGAAAAGTATAGCTGGGTGCTATATTGGTACTGAAAACTGGTTCACTTTGACAATGGATAATTCTAGATCTCGTAATTTTCCGCTATGTAAAGTAAATTTATGTAGAACGGCACAAAAGCGGAAATCAGTTCAGCACTCAGCTATTCTTGCATGGAACAAAATGCCTAGAAAATATGTATATGTTGACCTCTCTCTAAATGTGCTTATTAATAATGAAAAGATGAATATGGCCTTATCACGGAAAAATGTCTTTGTGTACTAGGATCACTGCTCTTGTCTTCGTTGGATTTATGGATTATGTTATTTTGTAGTTACTATGTAGTAATACAAGCATTTAATATATTAATTAAATAATTATTATTATGTGTAGAATAGCCATGTCTAAGGAGGGAGAGCAGTGTTTATCCTTTGGTTAAGTACTGATTTTATTGGTTACTGTATTGTGCTGGTGAATTTTCCTGATTTGACATGTCAATAAAGCTTATTTGATTTGATTTGATTTGATTTGAATTTTACTTCGTTATCTCAACAGTAAAAAATTCACAGGACAGCAAATTTAAATTTTCGAAAATTTTCAAAAGGGCTCTTAATTCCCTGTAAACACCGCTTTTGTTCAAAGTATTTAAACGACAACTTCATGGTGTGCATCCCCACTGCATGGTTTTCTGTTTGTTAGTCGATTTCGTCAAGAAGATGCAATCCCAGTTTTCCAAAATCTCATTAAGTTTGACTAAGTTTTTTTAAACGAAACCGACAAAAAAAGCCATGCCTTGGTTTGGTGGTGTACACCGTGAAGTTGTTCCAAATATCTACATTTCATACTTTTAGGTTCAAAAGCAAAAAAGTTGATGTACTTTGAATCAAAACGATTTTTACAGGGAACAAGATGGTCCTTTTCAAAATTTTCGAAAATTTGTTGTCTTGCAAACCTGTTCGTTGAGATAACGAAGTAAAATTCAGAAAAAAAGTTTTTTGTTTTATTGCAATCAGTAAAGTTTATGTCGTTTCAAAAATGCCGCTAAAATTATTTCTGAAATTTTATTCAAAAAATATAATACTTCTTTAACTACCCATCGAAATTGTGTACTTCAGCGGCACTTTTAATTCTAAACCCTTCATACCGTGTTTCCTCTATATTTTGGACCAAAATATAGTGGAATACCAAAATTTTTGGTATTCCACTTTGAAAATACCACGCTAAAATTCCCGTCTGAAAATACCACACTAAAATTCCAGTCTGAAAATACCACACTAAAATTCCTGTTTGCATATACCACGCTAAAATTCCTGTTTGAAACTACCACGCTAAAATTCCTGTTTGAAAATACCACGCTAAAATTCCTATTTGAAAATACCACGCTAAAATTCCCGTCTGAAAATACCACGCTAAAATTCCTGTTTGAAAATACCACGCTAAAATTCCTGTTTGAAAATACCACGCTAAAATTTCAGTCTGGAAATACCACGCTAAAATTGCAGTCTGGAAATACCACGCTAAAATTCCAGTCTGAAAATACCACGCTAAAATTCCAGTCTGAAAATACCACGCTAAAATTCTAGTAATACCACGCTAAAATTCCAGTCTGAACATACCACTCTAAATATAGCATTCTAAAAATACCACCCTAAAAATACTACCTTAAAGATACTACCTTAAAAATACCACCCTAAAGATACCACCTTAAAAATACCACCCTAAGTGTGCCACCTTAAAAATGCCACCATGAAAACAGCTCTCTAAAGATACCACTTTTAAAAGACAACCTGAAATTATAATGTTCTATTTTTTGGGGTCCGATTTTAGGGTCTCACATTTAAGGTTTCAGTTTTTTAGCGAGCCAGAGGCTCACTTATGGAACCATGTTGTCTGTCCGTATGTACGTACGTATGTAAACACCATAACTTTTGAAGGCATTGACCGATTTGGATAAAACCTCGGATTTGGACTCATCTCGACCTAGTTAGGAACCCTATTTAAAATGGGCGTGGTCACCCCTCCCCTTTCGGAGTTAACACGCGCTCACTTTATAATCAATAAGATACAAAAATGGGGATTTGGGTACTGAAGTATCTTACACCGCTTCTAGTAGTTTGTTAGCGTGATAGTAAAAAATATTTTACACCGCTTCCACTTTATATTAAATAAGATGGTCAAATAGGGTTTTTAGGTATAAAATATGGTTTTTGGGTGTGTCCACTTTTGGGAAGCGGTATATCCACAATTTTGGATGCCTTTTGTCATATGAAGCGGTGTGAACGTATGTGAACACCATAACTCTTGAAGGCGTTGACCGATTAAGATAAAATCTCGGATTTGGACTCATCTCGACCTAGTCAGGAACCCTATTTAAATTGGGCGTGGTCACCCCACCTCTTACGAAGATAGCGCGCGCTCACTTTATAAGCAATATGATATGAAAATGGGGTTTTGGGTACTAAAATATTTTACACCGTTTCCAATTTATATTGAATAAGATACTCAAATACGGCTATTAGGTGTAAAATATGGTTTTTGGGTGTGACCACTTTTGGGAAGCAATATATTCATAATTTTGGGTGTCTTTTATGATATGAAGCTGTAAGCTAACTTTTTGGGCGTTTCCCACTTTGTGAAGCGGTAAACTAACTCTTTGGGTGTTTCCCACTTTATGAAGCGGTAAACTAACTCTTTGGGTGTTTACCTCTTTATGAAGCGGTAAGCTAACTTTTTGGATGCTTCCCACTTTATAAAGCGGTAAGCTAACTTTTTGGATGTTTCCCACCTTATAAAGCGGTAAGCTAACTTTTTGGGTGTTTCCCACTTTATGAAGCGGTAAGCTAACTTTTTGGGTGTTTCCCACTTTATGAAGCGGTAAGCTAACTTTTTGGATGTTTCCCCATTTTATGAAGCGGTAAGCTAACTTTTTGGATGTTTCCCCATTTTATGAAGCGGTAAGCTAACTTTTTGGGTATTTGCCATTTTATGAAGCGGTAAGCTAACTCTTTGGATGTTGGCTTTTGGAAGCATTCATTATTTATATGACAACCATTTAATTTAGGCCCAGTTTCTGTAAATAGGTAATTAATTCCCTTTAACCCTCTGGCTCGCTTCATGTTACTACTTAATGTTCACAAATCCTTTTTCAAAGTATTGAAGAAGGATTTGTTAGTGATAATTTAAAAATATCTAAGGTGATTCCTGTTCCTAAAATAAATAGTCCGAATCATCATAGTCAATATAGACCGATATCTTTACAAACAGTACCTTCTAAATTACTGGAAAAATGTATATATAATAAGTTAATTAAATATGTAAATGAAAATAATGTGCTAAGCAAATCCCAATTTGGTTTTCGGAAAATCCACTCAACTGTTCATGCTCAAATTGCCATAACTGATTTTTTGTGAATATTGTAAATGGCATGTGAGCATAATTATTTCGCTTGATTTATCAAAGGCATTTGATAAGGTAAATCATGAAATTTTGAGAGAAAAAATGTCATGGTACGGAATCAGGTTGAAGTGGTTTGATTCTTATCTCTCAAAACGAAGGCAGTTCGTCTATATTAATGACTAGTAAATTACCCGTCCTACGGACTGGCAGTAACAGTATCTAGCCGTTAATAAACGGTGTTAGTAAAAAAATATTTACATAAAATTCTAAAATTTATGCTACACTTCTCTCCGCTTCCCCACATTTACGGTCGGCTCCCTCTTATGCTACACCTCTGTCTGTTTCCCCACATTTACGGTCGGCTCCCCCTTATGCTACATCTCTGTCTGTTTCCTTACATTTACGGTCGGCTCTCCCTTATGCTACACCTCTGTCTGTTTCTCTACATTTACGGTCTGCTCTCCCTTATGCTACAAATATTTATCCACTGTACGGTCTGTGCGATGTGGTGGTGGTTTTTTAAACGATTATTGGGTTTTTGCTCTGCTGTCGAAGGTCAGGTAGTTCATCTTTCATGTTAGCTAAACAGCTATTTTTTGAGATATTTTTGAAGTTTCTCCGACTTCAAATACAGTAGTAGATTAGGCGTGTTACAAACGAACGGAAATACAGACATCCTTTAAATATGAGTACGGTTGAGCTCTATTAGTCTTATAGACTTTCGTTGTTTAGGCTCTATTGAGCTCTATTAGTCTTATAGACTTTCGTTGTTTAGGCTCTATTGAGCTCTATTAGTCTTATAGACTTTCGTTGTGTAGTCTCGTAAAGACTGATGGGGCGCCTGTAACAATTGAATGTTTACAGTCAAAACCTGACGTCAGTCCTAAAACAATAAATTCCAACAATGTAAAATATTTAGTAACAAATCTGGGCAAAATAACAGAAATATAAAATTATGACTAATCAATTAAGTGTGCCTGCGTTTAATTTTGAACCTGTGCCATTTCGCTTATCATAATTAAATAGCCTTCTCATATGGTCATATGCTAAAAGGTTCTGCTATAATAAAATGCATAATTTTATTTCAAATTCTAAATATTGTAAATGAAATTATGACTGGTTAATAAGTTACACAAAGCACGGCCATTTATCATATTTAAATAATTCTCATCAAAGGTGAAAGGTTCAGCAAATATAAAATTCAATTTTAAATTCAAAATATTGCAATTGACGGAACGCTAAGTCAGTAATTTATTGTGATGAACGATGGCTACATTTATATTTTCAAAATTAGGAAATTAACTTTCCAATTCCACAGTAAAATAGTTATTCTAATTTTGAAACAGCTATGCCGAAAATGCTGAATATGGTAGTATATCGCACTTATCACTTCTATCCTTTATCTTTCATAATCAAACAACGCATTCCACTATAGTGTATAAGTTTCTTGCAAAAATAAAATCCATAATTCCATTTTAGATTCAAAATGTAACTGCTTACTGAATGTTTGGTTTGCAAATAGCACAATACTCGACGACGACTAATTATCTTATTTTAAATTGGGGAGTTAGCGATGCACAATCAGCAGTAGAAATCATTATTTCATTTTTTTAATCAGCTGATGCAGTATACACTATTACATGCTATGTGATTTCACATATCACAATAAACGACACCCCTTTTTTAAAAGAAGGCACAGGTATTTTACTTGAAAATACGCAGGCTCTTTTAGTATAGGAAGACTGACATCATAATGAACAACATAATTAAAACACAGCTACTTTAATTGAAAAAAATGAATGCAATGTAATTTACATACCAATCAAAGCAAGCTGTATTGAAAGATGCTGAAATTGAAACCGAAGCCAAGGTGAAATACGAAGTTTTCAATCAAAATGATGGAAATGAGTTCGAACGTACAGTCAAACACAGGAAAACAGTAAACGCTAAGCGAAGTACAAATATGAAGTAAAGTACCTGCTGTTTGTTTTTGTATTTGGTAACGCTATTTGACTTTGCCAATCATGGCATCATTGCCAATCATGGCATCCCTATGCGGTTTGTGAGATTTGGTGATTTTTTAAATCTGTTTGGTGTTTTAACTCAGCGGTCAAAGGCCAAAGGTCAGAGAGAGTTCATTTTCTGCATGAGCCTACGTTAGCTAAACAGCTATTTTTTGAGATATTTTTGAAGTTTCTCCGATTTCAAACACGGTAGTAGATTAGGCGTGTTACAAACAAACGGAATTACAGACAACCCAGAAGTATAAGGAGATTCTGATATTTCTGATACAAAAAATGTAAATCTCGGAGTGCCCCAGGGATCTGTGCTAGGAAGTTTATTATTTTCTATCCTTGTAAATGACCTCCCATTACATGTAAAAAATAGTCTTATAATACAGTTTGCTGATGACAATCAACTTATAATATCTGGTCACCCTAATAACATCACCCAGTTAATAAATAATATTACGTGTGACTTAGACAATGTTGTACAGTGGATGAGCGATAATTTAATGGAGCTTAATGTTAGTAAAACAAAAATGTTAATCGTGGCTAGTCCAAATATTATTATTAAGTAATTTAAGTAATGTATTGAATTGGATGTAATCGACAATGACACACCAAGTGTTAAACAGTTGTCAATGCAAATAACCTTGTAATAAGGAAATTGGCAATAAATTATTATTATTATTATTACGGCTTGGTGAGTTTTTAGTTATGATTTTTAAGGTCCGCTTTTAAGGTTTCATTTTTAGTCCGACCGAGGACTTATAGAACGGGTTTGTCTGTGTGTGTGTGTGTGTGCGGACTCTAATTTTCGTAAATCTTATTCAAAAAATTTTTTACTCCGGATTTGAACGAATGGGCCCAAATGACAGGCTAAGTTCGTTGGGCAGGAAAATCGCACGAAAGGTTTTCTCAAAATCAGCTATTTGTCATAAGGCCGAGGAGATAGTCAATTCAACTTTTAGTCAAAATTTTTATTTCACCGCTTTTAATAATAAAGGAATTTAACACACCCATAAATAAATTTCCATATGGTCCAACATTTCCGCGAATTTTATATCGTTTCTGTTTTATAAGTAATAGAAATCAACAAATTATGCCAAAATTTGCTTTCAAAAAAGGAGAACTTTTTAATTTAAAATTTGCTTCCATTGCATTGTTAGCGGGATAATATTGAAAATTTTAATTCGCTTTCCAAAATTTGAAAGTTTGCTTCATACAATTTCAAAATTTGGAAATCAAAATTTGGAAATTTGCTTAGCAACATTTTGGAATTTGCTTCCCAAAATCTCAAGTTTTGCTTTCCAGTATTTCATTTTGCTTTTCGAAATTTCAATAATTGCTTCTTCTAAATATATGCTTTTCATAATTTCAATATGTGCTTCTCATAATTTCATTATATTATTCTCAAAATACTTTCTTATTGGCCCATTGTTGTTCTACTCTTGTAATAAATGTCAAATTTCTAAAGTAGACAATATTGAAATCCTCTAATGCTATTTATAAGGGGTGCCAAGTCCGCCAACGGGTTATATAACAGAGGGCAATCAATCACGTTGGCACGACCGCAGGTCGTGCTAATGTGGTTGCTGCCCGGAGTCACCAACGGCTACCCAGTGCGAGAACGGGCGCGAACGGAGGGCAAGCAGTCTCATTAGACCGACCGAAGGTCGGGCTAATGATACTGCTTGGCCGGAGTTTTTAGTTATCATTTTTAAGGTCCCCTTTTAAGGTTTCATTTTTTAGGTATCATTTTTGAGGTCCCCTTTTAAGGTTCCATTTTTAAACTTTCATTTTTGAGGTTTTATTTTTAGTTCCCGTTTGTAAAGCTTCGTTTTCAACGTATGCTGAGGTGTTCTCTAAGCCGCAGTAAATTTTCTACTTAACATAAAAATTTTAAATTTTTGGTTTCGACTTCACCTCTAAAATGTCCGTTTAGATGTTCGGGTATACACCGTTCGGGTGTTCGGGTATATACCATTCGGGTGTTCGAATATTTACCATTCGGGTGTTCACGTACTTACCTAGACCCTTGCGTGATTGGAAGACATAATAAAGCATTGAACTTCATTCAATCGAATTCCTTCAATAAAAGGACAAATTTCTCAGTCATGGATATAAAGACTTAAAAAACCCGAACACAAAGACGCTACATACAAAACTGGAATGCGAATATGCAGTGTGCGCTTTAGCCAGGATAACTTTTACATAATGACCATGGGTCGATAGAAAAAAATGTGGTTAGCGCAATAATTCTTATAACAATTTAATCATATATTACAAGAGTTCAATTTTTGTACACCATTACAAACGCTTAAATTTTTTTGTAGGACTTCGACTACTAACCTTCCTATTATCTGGAGAAACAAACCCTATAGTTCAATCAACCATCTGAATATAGTCCAGTTCAAGTTGGACGAATTCCAACTTGTAAGGAGGAAGAAGTAAGGATGGTCCCTGAAGATGCTTAGACGCTGGGTCACCAGGATAAAGGGCTTGTAAAATTTGCACTTTATAGGGCTTAAATTTTCTTCGCTTGAAGCGTTCCAACACTTGAATAAGACACACACTTTTCTAGCGCACATCTTTGCAAGGATTTCCGGGGACTTTGTATCATCAGCTTCTCCTTCGGTAACGTTTTTCCGCCGAATCGGGGCCAAGATGTTAGCAACAGAACCCGTTCTTCGGAATATTTTAGGAGCTTTCCAACGTACTATACTACTCAATGATGGCCCTTCACTGGGGATGATTTCTGTTGAATTCGGTTGCAACTCCTCCTGATTCCAACACGCCCACACAGTAACACAATTTCGACTCTTTCTTCAATCCTCGCCTTTTGAAAAAACAGGTGAATGTTCCTGAAATGGAACACTGTTTATGGCTTCGCAATGAAGCTAAAATCGCTTAGAACAATGAATAATTCAGAATGGAAACATTTGGAACATTTAAGTTAAGGTACAAATCGCCGCCTACAAAAAAATCACCCTGTACTTTGGTTCGTAAAAAGAAGGTTAGTTCTTGTTGGGATCTAAAAGTGTTTTCGCACTTGAAATATTGATCGAACCATGATGTACCATACTTCTAGTGTAGTTAGGTAGAGTAACTGTAAAATAAAAAGGAATTTATCTTTTACTTAATAATACAGGACATATCTCAGCAGTACCCAGCCTTATGTACCCTTATACTTTCGTATTTAGATATGAAATAGCTAAAAACATTTTGATTGATTTGATTTAATAAAATGAAAGGTTCCTATGCAGTTTCCCTGGGTACCCAGGCCCAGGGGTACATAAATTCCTACTATTAAGCAGTGAAATATTAGGCCTTACGATTTTACAGAAGTGTAATATGTTATTAAAAATTAAAAATGCTTATCTATACACAAACAGACATAAAGAGGATTTTAATCATTTAAATAATAATTTAAAGTAGAGCATTAATGTACATTACAGACAGAATTCAAACTTTAATTTTGAATCAGAGATTTAGGTTAGTTATCTAACTACACTGCGTTGATTGTTTTACACCTCCTTGTTTGTCGAATATCCCAGCAAGCTCCTTCCGATAATTTTTTCGGTCGTTAGCAAGAAATGAATATTGTTTCTCTTCATCTAAACAGACTACTTGAACATTTTTCAATACAGCTGTGGCAGTCTCCCAAATCAAAAGGCATTTTTGGTAAATCTTCGTAATTCCATTTCCATTCCAGTCCACTAAGGTTGCTTTGCCGGCATATCTTTAGATGCTTCACCAATGCTTCAGCCATGTCAGAAAAAACCTTTGAATGTTTCACTGAAGAATCTTTGCGGTAAAAATTATTAATTGACAATAGGCAATGAGAATCCCGCAATGGTTTCGCTTATTGTTCACGATGTCCTTAATACTGTGAATATTCTTCCACAATGCGTAGTTTGGAGGAGTGAGGAAGGGGAAGATTAATATATCTTTAGATGATTTGACAGTTTCCAAAATGCTTGCGTAAAAGACTGTTTCCTCAGACCCATCCAAAGTTTCAGGCTTAAAGCAGGAAAACGGGAACACCTAAAGATAAAGCCAGCATAGTTTTATTACAGACTAATTATCACTTAAAGTATAAAATGAAAACCATTAGTATTACAGTATGTTTTGATTTTATTACCTGCACTTTGTCATTAAGGGATTCAAAATACTTCAGATACTTTTCCAAAATACAAGTTTCTATTGCTCCCCCATGCTTCAACACTTTCTGTTTAATGCTTTAAGACCAAGGCAGATCTTCGTCCCATTGTGGCATAAAGGTATCATCCACGATGTTAGTTGTGTCAACATTTTCAACGGATTTTCCATACCTCTTATAACGTAGACCCCTCTGATTGTAAAGATTTTCAAGTTCACTTATGTATGCAGATGACCACTTGTTTTTCTTAAGATTCTGAATAACTATCAAAAGAAACTTTGGATTTTCAAGCTTTCTGAAAACCGTTTTTCCATAGCTCTTGGCACGATGGCTGAATTCTCCACACTCTAAGAAAATATTCACCCAATCTTCACGAGTTTTCAGTTTTTGGTTTACGGATACCTTTTCAAAAACCTTCGCAATGTAAACAGAACCAACCATTTTTGATATTAATTATTACAATTTTTGAAAATTCTAAGGAGCAAAATATAAATATTCCCACTTTTAAATTCAATTATTGACACAATTTAGTCGAAATACATATTGGAGTATGGGTTGAGTAATATAAGATAATGGAGTGTTAAAAATTGTCAACTGCATCCTAGGTGTACAAATATAGTTTTTCACACACTTCTCAAATGGCAACAATTGAAGCTTTAAATCGTATACTCAAAATATAAATCACTGCTTACATTATTAATGACAAAAATATAATCAGCTATCAACGGTGATCATTTTCATTTAGTTAACTAGGATTCGGATGAATACTTTCTAATATATTGCAAAAATGTTAAATACCACAATGAAAATAGGTACATAAATGGACCTTGCAAACATTTTTTCGTGTATTTTCTAAAACACATTCTTTAAACTGATGAATTTCATACTGTATGTTCAGAAATCAACGGTGATCAGTTTAATGCACATATATCACGATTCGGATGAATACTTTCTAATATATTGCAAAACATGTCAAATACCACAATGAAAATAGGTACTTAAATGGACTTTGCAAATATTTTTTCATGTATTTTCGAAACCACATTTTCTAAAATAATGAATTTCATACAGTAAGTTCAGAAATCATTGCTTATCAGTTTCATGTACATATATCTCGATTCGGATGAATACTTTCTAATATATTGCAAAAATGTCAAATACCACAATGAAAATCGGTACTTAAATGGACTTTGCATTACAAACATTTTTGCATGTATTTTCTAAAACACAATCTTTAACCTGATGAATTTCATATTGTATGTTCAGAAATCAACGGTGATCAGTTTAATGTACATACATCACGATTCGGATTAATACTTTCTAATATATTGCAAAACATGTCAAATACCACAATGAAAATAGGTGCTTAAATGGACTTTGCGAATATTTTTTCATGTATTTTCGAAACCACATTTTCTAAAGTGATGAATTTCATACAGTATGTTCAGAAATCATTGCTTATCAGTTTCATGTACATACATCTCGATTCGGATGAATACTTTCTAATATATTGCAAAACATGAACCATGAACCACAATGAAAATAGGTAATAAATGAGGCATTGCAAACATTTTTGCATGTATTTTCTAAAACACAATCTTTAAACTAATGAATTTCATACTGTATGTTCAGAAATCAACTGTGATCAGTTTCATGTACATACATCAGGATTCGGATGAGTACTTTTTAATGTATTGCAAACATTGTCAAATGTACCATTAAAAATATGTACATAAATGGATATTACATTTTCTTTTATCAATATTTTCTAAACCACATTCTCTAAACTGATGAATTTCATACTGTATGTTCAGAAATCAACGGTGATCAGTTTCATGTACATACATCACGATTCGAATGAATACTTTTTAATATATTGCAACACATGTCAAATACCACAATGAAAATAGGTACTTAAATGGACTTTGTAAATATTTTTTCGTGTATTTTCAAAACCACATTTTCTAAAGTGATGAATTTCATACAGAATGTTCAGAAACCAACGGTGATCAGTTTCATGTACATACATCACGATTCGGATGAATACTTTTAAATACATTGCCTATAGAAACTTAAAAATAGGTACATAAAAGAATATTACATATACTTTTATAAATATTTTCCGAACCACACTTTCCAAATTATTGTACTGAATACTGTTAATTCAGTTATCATTGCTGATCTGTTTCATGTACATAAAGTAGGATTCGGATGCATAATTTAAAACGACTTAAATTTAATGGTTCGTCTTAAGAATTTAAATTTTCGTCTTAAGAATTTACATTTTCGTCTTTTTCGGTTGAATTTTTCGTCATATGAATGTTTCGTCTTTTGATTTTATTTTTCGTCTTGTGATTTAATATTTCGTCTAAGTAGTATTTACAACGGTAGGTATATTTAGCAATGGTTTCATTTATCATTGTCTGCTAACTGGCGTAGTATACTGTTCGGCTTTTGTATTCCACTTCCAAATATCTTTAGGATGTCTTCTTTAGCTTGATCAGATAAAGTTTTCTTAAAATGGAAATGTGAGCCGCCGTTATACACCAAGTCGCACTTATCCTTATACACGTCTATCTTCATTCTCGTTGGGCAATCTTTCCCACCCAACTTACAGTACAAATAGACGACTCTACACTTTACCGTGTTTTTAGAAGAAGGGCTTCCTCCACTCATATGCAACTTAACCTCTTTTTGATTTGACTTTACTGTCTTGAAATGAATGGGAAATGAACGGACACATACAAAATCACTAAATACTGTGCTTTAGCATTTAGTAACACGAGCGTTACAATCATTGAGTGTCGCGTCTCAGTCTCTCATTTGACGGCAACTTACAGCACAGCACTAGTTCCCTTAGTTTAGTAGTCATTTAGTCTCATCACCATTCTCTATCATTTACAACCTACACTACAACCAGAGTATCCTTTTGATAGCTAACATTAACTTAACCTAATAAATAAATGAATGTTCTGATGATTCTTGTGGCAATAAGTGACAACCGTGGTGACAACATTGATTTACTAATAGTTGAACACAACTTGCACAACCTTTAAGGCTGACTGACAATTAAAATTACAATGGGCAACAACACCTAAAGCTAATTTTCTTTTTATGATGCATTTCTGGAGTTGTGCTTAGTGCTTGTGGCATCTGAAAAAAGAATAATTCATAAATAGGTTTGATATGTTAAAAAGGAATCACCTACAATTATTTTCATAATATTAGAACTCCATTTTAAAATTTTCTAATGTGAATCTAATCTGCGTGGAGAATTACACATGAAAATAGCGAAAGGTTTTTTCACTGTGATTCTGAATTCCTTTGAATAACATGAGACTAGCGGCGGAAAATCTCCGTAGCCACTGGGATTCATTTCCCACAGGACTTTTTCATTTCCCAGAAATTTCCCGGTTTTCCCACATTTCCCAGGTGTCCAACAAAATTGGATGGGAAATGGTAAAATCAAGAAACCTTGCTGTTGGTGTTCTAGTTCCTCCACATCAAAACTTCCACTAGCTCTTACAATTTGTAATTTGCAGTGAAAAATTTCACAGAGCTAACAAATGTCGAATCCTGGGTAACCAATGGCAATATTGAACTCGCACAAAAATGTTTTCCGGAATTGCCAAATTTTGAGATCTATTTTAGCTCAATTTTGAAATTGATACATTTTCTTCTCACCCCTTCAATTCTTATCGAGTTTCTCGAAATTTAATAAATTAATTTGTAGCCATGGAAGACGGCAGGGTTTCCCCTGAAGGGAAAATTTGACGAAATGAGCAGTATTAATTATTATTTTTCAATTATTTAAATCTATGAAAACATTTTAATACACACATTTAACATACATAGAAACAAATTATAACGAGCTTGACATAATTTATAAATATTTTTTGTTCTTCCAGTTCTATATTTTTAAACGGTACTTAGATTGTTATAGAATTCATGATGTGCCGGTAGTAGATATGGACACATGGCCATCAAATCTTCTTTCTTCTGCTTTGTAATTGGTAGGGGATATTTAACTTCAAACTCATTAAAATCTAATTAGCAATCTGTCCTGATCAGGCGTTGGGAATATCGGACTCCTACCTGGTTCGGTGCCAATACCTGATGTCCAATTAGTGCTGTTGGTAAATTATGTGTCTCCTTCGTAAAAATCCATCCAGGACTGTCTTTTTCAATCGGAGCATACATTATTTTTGAGAGACTCAACGATTTTGGTTTAGGGATGAGTTCGATAAGATTGTCAACGGATAGGAATGATTGCCGATTCATGCGTTGAATTAGGAAGGGCTTCCTGGGTTGAGCATTTGATATAATAGTTAGCCAATCATCCGGAACAGAAACTAGCTTTCCTTTTTTCTGTTTTTCGATCAGAGCAAAGAGGCGGTCGCACTGTAAGAAACTATGCCCTGTCGACAAAAATTTCTGCTCTATACTTGTGAAATAGTTTAGCTTTATAAGCCAAAAATATAAACAGAGATTCAGCCAGTTATTGTTCTGACCACCACAGCGGTCGCTCCACATTACTAAACTTCGTTTTTCTCCACGAGATAGAACGGTTAAATTATCTTGAATGAATTTCAGAATGCAGTTTACAATTTCCACAGATCCCCTTTTACCTTCATTTTCGTTCCAAAAGCACATTGTTCCTATATCGTTTTTGGCGTCGTAGATGCAAACGTTGTATGAACTAAACTGTCTTTTATAAAATACTTCCGAATGTGTGAGACTAGGACAAAATAGGACCTTAGGAATAAGAGAAGAGGATCAGAATTGAACATTTTGCATTGCGTAGTAATATTTTTATTTATAATTTTTGCATTTTTAAGTCTTCCGTATTAGTGTTTAACTTTACTTGTTGTAAATCGATGCACAAAACAATTAAACTGTCATCCGATCGAGACTTAAAAATGTCTGATTCCATTTCAACATAACCTCCTTCCGAAACACTCCAATGATAATCGCGATAATCTGTCTCAGCACGCAGCTTCTCTTCACCCTGCAAATGTTGAACGGACATCATAAATCTGTCACACTGAGAACAGGTGTCCGATTTTGGCTCTCCAATTTTTAGTCGGAGATTTCTTAATACTTTTGTGTACAGATTTCTTGTATTGCATTTAATGTTGTGGAAGTCAGGGTGTTCTTCTTTTAAAAGGCTTACCATTTTTGCTATTGATAAGTCACTGCTTAAAAATTCAGTATCTTCATTTGATTTTCTGCAGTAATGACTTACATATTTCGGAAATTTGTTTACATGTCGTGTAATTATTTGAGTTATTTCGGTAGGAGTAGTCCGAGGCCTTGTGGCGTGTAAACCCCTCTTGTCTTGTGCTATGAGGTCACCGTTTGACTTCTTATTTCTTATAGTCTTAATTCTTCCATCGGTGATTTTAAAGATATCTTTAAAAGTCTTCTTACAAACAGGAATTAGCTCATCTTCTAAAGGAACTTTGAACCTGCATGTGAAGCACATATTATTTTTATAATATTTATTGTTGTTACATTTATTATAGTTTATTTTATCATAAAACATATGTGTGATATATTATAAAGTTATAAAGTACATCTTACATTTTATTACTACCCTCAGCTCAGAATGCCACCCCGAAAATAAGTCATGCGTACGTGTGGCCAGAAAACACGGTTCCATAAGAATAGTTTTATTTGAAAAGGGAAAATTGCAAAAATGTGGTCTCAAAACAATATTATATGTAACAGTTGCAATCTTGTAAGACTCATAGAAGGCAAACCTCATGTCCAAAAAATATGATCTTCTTTTAACCATCATCTAATTTCATTGCAGAGTTGGATCTTTTTCAGAATTTTAAAATTTGACCTGCATTTACAAGATTTTCAAATACATTTAAAACCATAAATTTCAAATGTCTTCTTGTAATGCTGACTGCAAGGAACGCTAACGATCTGCCGCTGTTTTAAGTCGTTCAGTTGATCTTTTGAGCCAGTTATTCATTGCGGTTCCCATTTCAAAGTTGCTTGGTTGATCGAGAGTTACTTTTTACTGCCACTAAAACAGAATTATAATTTTCAAAATATAGTTGATAAGTTGACTTGTAGCATTATCCTACTAAAGCAAAACTGCTTAATTATAAGTTTGAAACTTACAGCAAATAACTTCTTTGATGACAAGTTTAGAAAATTGGTTTTTTGTCTTTTGCTTCGCATAGCTGAATTGGTTATTCAACTTGTCAGTAAAAACAGATTTCATTATACGATATGTCGTGTCATTAGTTGTACTCCCTCCTTTGGAACTGAGAAAATGTACCTGCAATTTAGAAACAATTTTTATATTTTGCTCTCTATTGTCCAACACTACAAAAAATATTAATTAAGGTTTTAAGTTATATATCACAAATAATCAATAAAGAGTTTCTTTCATTTCGGTCCGCCAAAATTAAACTCTCGAACTCCGTTAAGCTTTCCAAGGTATCGATCGGTATTTTTTCAGACGCAAATGGAGTAGGCTTATCTTGTTTTCTGTCCATAATAGTTTTCACCATTTCAGTTAAGTTATCTAATTCGGCATTTAACACAGACATCTGCCGGAGAATATAATCCTGATTTCCTAAAAAAAATTATTGAAATATTATTAATTCGCCATTTCATTGAATTTCATGAATTCATATATTAAAAAGCAAAATAAGTTACTGCGATTGCATTATTTTGGCTGGAAACAGTTGAATTCACTCTTCTTTTCTGTAGGCATGTTCTGCAAAGGGTTTGACCGCACAACATATTCTTACGCGGATATACCATTGTTTATTACAGGACGACCTGAAAAACAAATAATTATTACATGTTCTGCTATTTGTCTTTACATGTTCAATTAGGAAGCACAATTTACATTTACCGATAGGTTCAGCTGTTTGGGATGCAGCTAAATTATTATGCTGTGTAATAATTTCGACGGGATCATTTCATTACTCTCAGTTGAAACATATGGAGATATATTAAGGAAATCTGCGTTCTCCGCCTAAGATTATGCATCACAGTTTATAATTATTCAAAATACAGATTATATATTTTGAGAAATATTTAGGAGGACAATTTCGTTTACAATTACTGCAACTTGAAAGGTATTACATTTTCATCAAAAGAGTTTTTTTACTTGAACGTTTTCCATTGTAATAAAAAATAGGAAACACACTGAATTACTGAATTACTAATTTGCACTTACAATTGGTTGGATGAATCTAGGTGGCGTCGAAATATGGGCACTGCCTTTCGTGATTGTGGTCGGCTTAGATTTTTTGCCAGTGTTTAGTTCATCATCAGTATCTGAACTTCCGTCGGATAATCGTTTTCTAGTACCTCTACGTCTAGTTCGGGAGTATGGTTCGTTTTCAGTCATACATTTTCCACGTGTGGATGCTAGGCACCTTTCGCAATTGAAGTTTTATATTCGTTGGAATCATTTCCATTACATGGCCAATACACGACATGGTCTCCAGCAATCCAACTGCTGTCAACTACTGCCACTTGCTTTGACGCAATAAATTCTATTATAAGAAAAGCCATTTTGCACACAAAGAAGTCAATGTAACAGAGGGTACACGGCAAATCCTTCGCTTTTCCAAGGAATCACGAAACACTGTTTATAAAGTAAATGAACATCAAACAATTCAAAATTTTCATTCAGATCTTTACAGAAAAAAATTTTAATTATTGAAGAACTAGATGGTACTTTATAGTGGTGTCACTACTTTATACGTTTTAGCTAACAGGAAGTATCCCTCTTTAGTTTTTAAAAAATTAAAAACTATTATGACCATATCATTTTTGATAATGCAGTGCCTGTCACTTAATGTTAACTTCATTTGGACGTTTTTGAAATCAGCTATCCTGAACTGATTTTCATTTACATGCCCAGCTGTAGGTCCATTTTGATATTCGTTGCACAAGGTAACGTGTTCTTTCATTTTTGTAGGCCGTTGGCATGAAACGTTTTCGATTTCTTGCAGTCTGCTATACACTGTTCCAATGGACGATTTGATGACCTTAATGGTGATTTTATAACGCCTAGATGGTTTTCAAATTTAAAAGCACTGAAATTGTCAAGATGACCTAATTTAAAAGTGTCTTTAGAAAGATGAATTAATCCATGTACATTATAGGACACCTATTCCGGTCCATGCAACACTGAAAAGTTGCTTACAAAATACTCAAGTAAAAATTCTGCGTAGCTGTTCAACTTTTTAAAGTACTTTTCCTTGCATAATATTGAAATTACAAAATGCAAACACATAAAATGTTCGTAATAATTGCTGGGCAAGATGTCAATTAATACAGTGGGGCCACTGTACAAGAAAAACTGTCTGTATACTGTTGCTTTCCATATTGCTAAGTATTCCAGACTTCGTGGCTTTCTAGCAAATTCTGTAGAGACATACTTTTGGCACTGCAATAATTTTTGTGATATTAAATTTATTTGTCGGGCACTCAATCTGAAATAAGTGACGTTTCTTTTTATCCATAGGGTTAACAATTTTTTTACGACGCCCAGGCAGACCAGATGCATATATTCATAAGGCAATTGGTTAACCATGTCAATAGGCAAATTTTCTAAAGCAGAAGTTCCGATATGATGTTCTTCTTGTTTTTCGATCGAAACTTTCATCAGTTCTTAGCTGAGCTGAAGTTTCAAGGAATGCCACTCTTCTATTAACGTGCGACCGCGAAATTCAAATGCTTGTTTCAAGTGCATACATCACCTTAGAATTTGTTTTTATCTAAATATCAATTATTTCTATTTTGGGTGGTAGAAATTATCAGGGGCTGTTATTAATCGGGGCTTCTATCACAAAAAACGGTAAAGATTTCCGTCAATTATTAAAACATTGCAAGTAAAACTGATACGAATATTACGTGATACATCATTTAAAACATGCCTTTGAACTGTAATACCAACTGTTGCGTGTTTGGGTGCACACTGCACAAATTCCTATAAAAACACTGCCGAAAGTGTTCCAAAAGTTCAATTTTACAAGTTTCCATTTCGTACATGGGAGACTGAAAGACGAAAAAAGTGGATTACTTTTGTTAAACGACAAGAGTAAGTACTATTATGATTTAAAATAACAAATCTAAATATTTTCGTTTTAATCATTTTAAAAGTTGCATTTCATCTTGTTAATTTTATTTCAAAATATTAGTGACAACGGAAAAATGTGGCATCCTTATTCGAAGGCTGTGGTCTGCAGTGCCCACTTTATTGGGAACAAAAAGAGCGAGGACCCTCGAAGTCCTAGCTTTGTTCCTTCGTTACATCCTAAAAATGAAAAGAATAACTCGACAATGAAAGCAAAAAGATACGAAATGCAAGTTTTTAAAATTCGTATCTAATGTCCTCATTAGATATTATTATAATGTATCATTTTGCCAATCACAATTATATTAATGCAATGGATGTTTTAGGTATATGCATAGGGAAAACAGCAGACGCCCTGAAGAACCTGAGCAGAATATTGAAAAAATAGAGGTAGTTGAACCAACCGGAGACATCCTCGACGGACATCCATTACGAAATGCTGACCACAATATTCATTCGTTTTAATGAACATTGAAGAACTAAAAAGTAATTTATTATATCAAAGGCACATTATCAAACAGATGCAGATTTGAGCGAAAACATGGTTTTATCGGTTATAAGTTCTACGGTTGGGACTACGTCATCAACCCAAGTGGGTCATAAAGGAAACGTCAAAACGGTAGAATTTGGAACATCAACTAACGAAAAAGAAGAACAAGAAAAATGATGTGGACCAGAATCAAGAACAGTAGTTTTCTGTGGATACGAAACAGTAATGCATGATGAATCAAGTTTACGAAATCTTACTTCAGTTTCTTGTTTTTGGTTTTTGAACTACTTCTGTCGCTTCTACCTAAAGTCACAAACAAAAACGAAATGTCATGGGAGAACAGACTACTGCTTTTGCTTGTCAAAGTTAAAACCAACTCGACCTATTTAGTGCTTGGAACAATGTTTAGTGTTTCACCGACAATAGCCAGCAATGCATTTAAAATGATACTCTCTTTTTTGTTTGAAAATACTAGAGTGGATAATTTTTCCGTCTAAGCAAGCTTTTCTGCAGACAATGCCTAATTGCTTTAAGACAAGTATCACCATTGCAGAGTAATCATTGACTGCACGGAAATCAAATCTAAAGGCCTAAAGGAGTGGATAAGCAAATATTATTGTTATACAAAGCAACCTGGACAGTTAAGATTAACTCATTGCGGAATATTAGACAAATTAAAATATGTAGATATTGTCCTGGCAGACAAAGGATTTCCTAACATACAAATAAAAAATCATGCTGTAATTGTCATGCCTCTTTTTTTTAAAAAATATCAGAAACAGTTCAGTGAAGCTCAAATGGCAGAAACTTATAAAATAGCTAGTGTTAGAATACACGTTGAGCGAGCAATTCAGGGCTTGAAAATATTCAATATTTTGAAGCACCGAGTAACTGTTGATTTTTTACCAATGATAGACAAAATTTTTCATTTTTGTGCTGTGTTAGTAAATCTTCAGCCACCTATTATTAAACCCAACTAAATATCGGAATAAGACTCATGTAGTTTTTGTTTTTTGAAAGTGATCAGTTTTGGAAGTAAATGTTATAAGTAGAAAAATTCTAATCTATATATCACCCCTGCTAAAAAAGACTCGTCTTTTTCTACATTAATTGCAATTGTTTGAGCTTTGCTATATACAACAAAAAAACATTTTGATAGCTGTAAAACATGCAACGATATTGAGTTGGGTTGAGGCAGTGCAGTAGCACACATATCGGTCTCAGTTGTCTGTAAATTATTCAATTATTTTAAGAGGCGATAAGTAACCTTGTATTAGATGTTTATATCATTCTAATCCAAATTGTACAATTAAGAGTTCTAGCTTTATTTAAAATCTGTACAACATCTAATTTGTTTAGAAAATTGAAATTTCTTGAAATTCTGTTTGTGAATTATTCAACTATTATATTTTATCTTCAATTGGAAATGTGTGAAGTCATCATTCTGCAACATAAACAAGCATCAAGTGTAAAATCACGAGAGAAGAGAGTGCTCAAGAGGAAAATGTAGTGAAGTTCCAGACTAACTGTAATAAAAGCCAGGATACTATCACAAGTACAGCCAAGGACGTTTAAAAAAATGCTGACACCGCAAATCTATACCGTGTGAACGAAGGAAACTCGAAAGTTCAATAAATAAACTGCTACAGATTATAGCGAAAACAATAATTTACATAAAAACTCGGAATTTAAGGTAAATTTGAAATTATGAATTCAACAATTTATTTATTATCCTGTCCTGTCCTACATGATGTTAATGTACTAAACAAAATCGATTGTAAAGCAAGGTTTTGAGGTTTATTAATCTCTTGTAAAAATGTAAAATCTCATGGAAAAATGATTTACCTACTTTTTGAGCAAGGTTTTGAGGTAACACCTACTTTTCAATGTCATTGTTTACACGTAATGGAATAAAGAAACTTTTTGGTAAAATTTTATGACATCAAATGAAGTCAAATGATATATTGCACTGTCCTTTAAGAGCTAATGTTAATGTAAATTAAATAAATTGTAAAGAAAGGTTTTGAGGTTTATTAATCTCTTGTAAAATGCAAAATCTCATGGAAAAACGATTTACCTACTATTTAAGCAAGGTTTTGAGATAATACCTACTTTTCAGTGTTATTGTTAACAAGTAATGAAGCAAATTTTTGGTGAAACAATTCGAATTACTAGTAATATAAAAAGGAACTATAATTTCTTATGACTGCAGCTTAGTAATGTAGAAATAATTCCTGATACGTATTACCTATATAAGTGTTGGGACTGATCACCCCAGTAACATTGTTTGTTAAAGTGAAACAAATAGCCTTATATTAGTATTATATCTGTGAAGATTTTTTATATATGAAGCAAATTGTAGTTTAATTAAAAAATCTACCTGCCTCAACCCAACTCCAGCTTCGATATAATATGTTGTAATAACACATATGTACACGATGTAAAGACTACGGTCACATCATCGGATTCAAATGAATAAATAATAAAATAATAATAACATGCAACGATATTTGTATTTGTGTATAATACGAATGTGTACTTTTCAGTTTTATTTTACCATTATCATTATAAAGGTACGGTACAAATATTTTAGATGCAACATTACTGTCATATTCTATGATTTTATCATCCTTTCTAGAAAATGGGCACTTGATTTCAAATAAACTAATTTCTCCATTATTCTCTATTACTATTCCGTCTGTACTACAACACAGCTATAGACTGTTGTAATCGATACTAATCCTATTTCAATTACTTTACATGCATGAAAACAATGGGATATTTTTCGTGCCTCACTTTCAAAGTTTTGACCGTATTTCGTAGCCTCATTCCCTTTTAACTTTGGATTAATTTTTTGTTCAGCTAAACGGTCAAAGTTTTGAGTTCTAGTTTTTACTGTGTGACACGTGGAACTATTGTTTTTGTAATCTAGTAGCAATAGCTATGTCTAGTATTTCATTCTTTGTCTTTGTAATATTAGCATTAGAACTTTTGCATTTCTAGAGTCATTTGGTCTTCGTAGACAACGGCACACATTTTCATGGATAACCCATCTACTTTTTTAATGCTGTATGATCTGTATAACTTTTGGAAATTGCATACTTTTGCAATGAAACTTTTGATGTCATCTTCTTTGTCACGGGTTTCGAGTATTTTTATAATGTCTAAAAGAACGAGTTCACATTCAAATATGTTTGTCGGATTTTCTTCGGCTGCTGCCAAATGAATTAGGGAACAATTTATGTCACCAAATTTTTTGAGAAATGTGGATACTGATACTGGAACATTATTCTCTGTTTCCGATTTGGGTGGAAACATTGCTGATATTGGTTCACCATCAGAGTAACTATTTCTCCTGGATTGAATTCCCCACAACTGAGTGTTTTCAGTGACCGAATCTAATTTTTCATTGTTAAAATGGAAGCATAAAGCTGCTACATGTTTGCATTTTCCAATAATTCCTGCCTTACAATGTACATTCTGGATGTAGTACAGAACGGGTTGAGGAAACCTGTTGGAAATGATGGTATTTTAAGAGTTGGTTTAATTTTTTATGTAATTATTTTCTAAGCTATTTTTTTAAACTCGGCAAGTTAAATTTTCAATTTACTTTTATCTTCATGTCGTAAGAAGCTTTGTTATTTTTTGTCTGAGGTAGACATTTATCAGTAAAATTTGAATAAGAAGAATCACATCTTAATTCAATAACGTCCCCAATGTGACATGCTAAACTCAAATTTTTAACTTCTGTTGACTGTCTAAGTTAAAAACTGGACAAAAATAATCGGGGAAACCTCTATGAAGTGCCAGTAAAACTATAAAACAAGAAGTTTATTTTAAAAGCGAAAGTATTTTATTGCACCCATATCAAATTCATCTTTCTTTCATTGAAATCGGCTAAATATTTTTTACGTATTTTCTTCTGTTTCCCCGTTATGCAGACAAAGAGCGATACCAGAGGGCTTTTGTAAGGTAACGTTACGGATTTAGAGGTGGTGAAGATTGGAATCCTGTAGCACTGGGTCTACAAAATAGGCTACGGGACCATAAAGAGGCACCCAAGAAACTCTTCAATTAGTTTTTCTTCTAAACTGTCCCGTAGTCTATTATGAAGATTCGAAAATCTTCTTCTTCTGCCTATACATTTCACTTCTCAGAAAAGCATGCACATGGCAAATGTTAAAAATTTTATTTCATATAATTTTATTATTTTATAATGTTACTCGAGTTGTTCTGGCGAATAGCCTACAATGTACTGACATGCAGAAAATGCAATATAGAAGCAGACCAAATATGTACCGAATCTGAGTGCAAAATTTGTATTTTATCGGTGTTGTAGGCTAGGAAAGTAGGTTAGCCAAATTAATAATTTACTTGTCAGCAGGTGTATGCAGGTGTATGCAGGTGTACCATATGGTCCCTGTAGGATCTTAAGGGTTAATATATTTCAATTACTGGCACAGGTCTTTATTTCGAGGAATGTAGAAGTTGTTTATGTCACGTTGGATGACCATCACTGAAAAGCCTAAAATGAGTGGAAAGAGTTATTAATAGATTACGAAAACAGGGTACTACATTTATTTTCAACACGACGGAAAGTTAAGGTAAAACTCCATTAGTTCTAATTTTCGCCATTTGTATGGAAGAATCTATAGGTATCAGGTTGGTGATGCGATACTTGGTAGTTATATTAGCTTTTGAAAATCCTTGCACTTAGCTGTTTTGTCTGCATAACGGGGAAGCAGAACAAAATACGTAAAAAATATTTAGCCGATTTCAATGAAAGATGAATTTGATATGGGGGCAATAAAATACTTTAGCTTTTAAAGTAAACTTCTTGTTTTATAGTTTTACTGGCACTTCATAGAGGTTTCCCCGATTATTTTTGTCCAGTTTTTAACTGATTTATTTATTTTATAGTTTTACTGCAAATATTTTAGAACGGTAATTATTATATGAATTTAGTCATAGCTGACATTTGATTGAGTTTTGATTTATTCCTAAAGTATTAATTTACTCAGGAAAGATTGTTTTTATTTATGCAAACGAGTTTAATTTGTTCGCAAAATATTTGAATTTATAATTTAAATGACGGTGGCTAGTTGTTAATACGGTTTACTATTGAGGATAGCGACCTGTAATATTTAAATGCCGTTGATTGCAATCAAAACCTTTTCACCGGTATATTGAGGTTTTAAAAGAAATATTTAAACACCTCGGTTTGTGTAGTAGCTGCATTGATTGCTATCTTGTAATAATTTTATTGTTTTTCAAATTATTTTATTTAGGGTAGTAACTATAGAATAACTATAAGCTGCGACTCGCTTCGCTATATAGAACTATTAAGGGCATAAGGTCTTGCATATTCTTGGAGGCGGAACTGCGAGTGAGGAGGATAGGGAGAATGAGTCTACAAAGGATATCTATAAGTAATTGGTCACTCTGTGTCGTGAGACAAGGGACAATGCTGCATGATTTTGAGACAAGCATAGAGTAGTGATTCTCAATGCATCGTGTTTACTACATTGAGGTATGAAAGTCGCGCGCTCTTCCATCATTGGAGACTATAAGTCAATGGCCACCCCGTAAACACACGATTGGCTAAAAAATCTTCACGTTGGAAGATGCACCTTGCGAGTTATATATATACCACAGAGTGTGGCTCCATTTCTATTACATGGTAGTAACAGAATTAAATTATTTTCAAGGGGGCTGCCGCCCCCATGACCCCTGCAAACTGGTAGCCGTCACTGTTGCAAAAGGAATTAGTCAATTTAGCAATGTACACTAGTAGTACAACATTGTAACCGAAAGGTGCAATTTGTACTACCTGAATATAAAAGTGGCATTCTGCACATTGAATAACCTTTGCTTGTTCACCTATTAAATAGTATAAAGAAAAAGAAATAAAATAGTGCAAATTGTACACTGTAACTAAGGAAATTGAATTTTAGTGACCAAACAAACTCAAATTCGATTCTTCGGATTGCTACGACTAAAGTTGACACCTGACAGGTCTAAAAACCTGAATGCGCACACCTTCGAAGAATTATCTACCGGTTTCGATTCTACACTTTTTGCCGAGAAATTGCTAGTTTCTGAGGAATCCGTGCTTACAGATTTTGGAGGGATTGTTAAATGCATACATAGGTTGAAAACCGATCACTGAGCAGTAGCGTCAGTGGTCAGTGCGTTTCCCCGATTAAAAATTCAATATTTCCACTTTTTGTTAGTATAATGTTTTATAAAATATAAATGCAGTGCATAATATGCCAAGAATGATCAATCCAGAATGCGGAACCCCTTGTCATAGTTGAAATTAAGTGATATTGATAGCAAAATAATTAATGATTTACTTGGTAGTCTCAATAATTATTGTTACTTTCACATGACTAGCATTCTTTCAGTTTAATTTACACATGTCTCCAAAATTTGCTTGCACTTACTAAAAATTTAATTACAAAATTGTCCTTTTCCCAATATTTACTCCCAAATTTGGTGAAATTGTGCGGTCCCGTCAGGTTTGCTCGAATTTTTTGTAAGATCCCGTTAGGTTTGCTCGAATTGTTCGTAACATCCCGTCCGTCGCTCGAATTGAATTTTTGTGACTGGTGCGGTTTGGTGCGGTTCTCTTAAAAATCATTTGGGACTGGTTCGATTAAGGTCGCTAAAAATTTTATCTGGGACTAATGCGGATGTTTGCTTGACTAAAAAATTTTTGGGACTGGTCCCGCTCGGTGTTGTTGGCTCACATTTTTGGGAGCAACTAGTGCGGTTCGGTACGGATCGCCGTGTAAAAGTTGCAAGTCTGATCAGATGTAATAATTCCCAACCTAAAAAGTTAAGGGACCCTTTGAGTGTGAGACCTTTCTTAGCTTGGTATTTCATGGTGACTGGAAAAGTTTGACATCAATTTGCAGAGAAACCGTATCCGAAATCGAGAAATCAATTAAAAAATATTATATATTTTTTTGTCTTTATAGCGTAGCGGTGGATTAAAAATTGTTTTGATGGAATCAACCACACATCAGAAAAAAGAGTCATAGAGTGATACAGATTTCAAATGGGTCCCTATCAAGATTAAAAACTTATTTTTGTTTTAAAAGTGAGGAGCTCAAATTTTTTGTAGTTTATTTTGCCAAAACAGCTGAGCGAGAAAAGTAGAGCAAACTGAGACCAATTCACACACAAATTCAATATGTAGCAAATGTAGTACCAAGTCAGCATTTTCAATATTTCAATTCAATGATCTCCAAATTGCTGAGTGAGGGTTACTTACTTCTTGCTAAGTTAGAATTTTGAATTTATTGAGTGAGTGTTATTTGGATTTATCTATTTTAGCAAGTCATAAAATTTACTTTAATATGTGATGCGATCACAAGTGCAATTTGTGTCTTGTGAGCCCTAGTCAAGAGCTGCTTAGCTCAAATTGATTTAATTTACTCTCTGCTGATAACCACAATCCACATCAATAATGAAATTAAACTATACTACCTAACATTCATTGTCGACTTCAACCTCGAAAAAATGCCGCCTTTGACACCCGAAAATTTCTGGGGCAAACCAACGTCTACACTTGATTGGTGCGAAGTTAATTATGAAGTCAGTCCTTTCATTGCCGAATTCTGTGAGTTGGTTGAATTATTGTTTTTAAGTATCTCGAAAGAGTAATGTTGTTAATTGTTTCTCAAGTTCTATGTGAAATAATTTCACTTTTAATTATCACGACAGCTATTTTTCAATTTAGGCTATATTTAATTCGTTGGTTTTTTAATGTGTCTGACGTTGTGTCTGTCTTTTGGTTCTCCTGTTTCTGTTTACTTCTTTAGTGGTTGGCGGTGTGTCTCAGTGTGTGTCAGAAAGGTCTTTTCAGTTTTTCCGTCACCGTCTGATCATCTAACCTACTCAGGCACGTATCCAGAAAAATCATCATGGTGGGGCTTAACGAAAAATATTTTCCAAAAAGTGCTAATTCTCGCGAAGCGCGAAAAACTTTGGTATTTCGATGAAAAATTTCCCCTTTTTCAAGAATTTAGGTGGGGGTTTAGCCCCCAAGCCACCCCCTGGATACGTGCCTGGTTTAACCTACCCGCTTATTGGTGCTTCTGCAGAAAATTTGGGGCTTAAATACGCACCTTGAATACATAAGTGCAAAGAAAAAAACTTTCTTAATTATATCATAATATCAACTACATATTGACCTTTAAGGCAAGTCAAGTCAGATCGCCAGTTAATCAGGATAGATATAAAATCGTACCCGCCGTGGGGGAAAAGCGACCATATTGCTGTTGTGTATTTCCCGATTGCTGTATCACGGGTTCCAAAAATAATTTTTGATTATAATAAAGGTATAACCTTAATGGTATGCAACAAAAACTATGAAATTAACTGGTTCTCTCTCTTCAGTAATTGCAGCATGGACGACACGAGGAACATATTCAAAAATATAATGGCACAATCAAGGAGCGTCAAATGGTTGCCTCGGTTACTCCTCGGCTGCGTTTAATCAGGAGGGTCCACTAGAGTGTTTTGTTCCCAAATTTAGGAATATTTATAAGGGACATTTCCTGCAGGTTGCCATTGGCAACGGGGCCATTTCGGGGACATTTTGTCCCTTATAAATATTCCTAAATTTTGGAACAAAACACTCTAGTGGACCCTCCTGACTAAACGCAGCCGAGGAGTAACCGAGGCAACCATTTGACGCTCCTTGGGCACAATTATGCGATAAATTCATTCAAAAAACCTGTGAAGTACATTTCGTCATGTGGGTGGAGTTCTACCAAGCACAAGCAATTATAGTAGCTATGAAGGATAATATGCATACCGTAAATTGTAAATGCAAATAAATATGTCAAGGCAATAAGGAATTCTGAAAAGCAAAATCGTCTATTAGATGAAGTACAAATCAACCAGAAATAAAGAACTGCACCAAATAATGGAATGTAGGAAAAACTTCGAATGGAAGCTAAAGGGGAACGCTTTCCTGACGACGGCCTGAAGACGGGGACTATCATATTCGCTGTAAAAATCGATATTTGCAGAAATGCTAAGGTTTCGTGAGGACTTACAAATATTTAAAAAATACTTGGAGGACCGCAAATATCTGTGCTACAATAATCTAGAGAGATATTGCCATATTGCCAATTTTTGCCCTCCCAAAACTTTAGCATTTTTTGAAAATCGATTTTTACAGCGAGTAGTCAGGGAGCTGATTTTCGAAAATTTGTAAGCTACGATCGTTGATTTCCGCAAAAATCATTGGCTAATTTTTGACTAATTTTTATAGTAACTTAGTGACATTAAAAAGGTAACCAATGATTTTGCAGAAATCAACGATCGTAATTATACGATTTTTCGAAAATCACCTCCCAGGCCGTCGTCATGAAAGCGTTCCCCTTAAGGAGGACTTGAATTGATTGTTTAATCAAAATTGACTACCAAATTACATTGAAAATCTGCCAATTTCAAAATGCCCAAACTTTCTGCAAAGTAACTTTTCTGCCCATGTAAACATTGCTAAAAATGCTCCTGAATCAGGGCTACAAAGTTGTTGACTTCGATTTTTGATTTTTTTGCCAGTTTCAAAAATAAGCCATCTTTAAAAAAACCATCGTAGCCCTGTGAGACTTATGTCTCCGGCTCTGTCATGGATACCGAATTTTCAATGTTTTGTGCATCTCTGCAGATGACAATTCGAACCTTGCTCGCGTCTTTTTTAAGGCAATTTTTATTGAAAACTAGGAACTAATATCGAAAATCGAAGTCCGCAACTTTGTGGGTATGATTATGGAGTTTATTTAGCAATATGCAGTGCAGAAATGTTACTTTGCAAAGAGTTTATGCATTTTCAGTTTTTCAATGCAATTTGATAGTCCATTATCAAAATTGACTCCTCATTTCAATTGAAAAACAGTATCTACAGGCAACCCTTAAGGGGATGTTCAAATTTCATAATTTTTGACGTACCTCCCGCATGACAACGCTTGGTTACATATCCTACAACATTGGAGGGTTACTGGTGACTCGCTAGTCATAGGAACTAAATTGACCGAAACCCAAGCGCCGTCTTTCCTCTGATTGGCTGAAAATATTTGTAAAATATGCTGTTTTATTGGCTCCTTGACTACCGGCAGCCATCTTTTTTCATTATCAAAATTGTCGTTGCCTCAATTCTGAAAAGCGGAGTCACATTCTCAACAATTTTCTTTGTCCTGTCATTACTACTGTACATTCTTAGTACATAATAAGCATTGTTCTGTAAAGCTAACAATAACGTGCAGCAATATTAAAATTCCGTTGAATTCAACACAGAAGGGCATGAAATGACTGAAAGATAAAAAATTGAATGATAGAAAATTGCTTTTCCCCATGTTAGTTTTTTCCACGCTTTAACTATTAATTTTAATATTTCATTAAACAATAATAATTCATTCATTCATGTCATAGAAAATGGCAAAGGGAAATCAAGCAATATTAATATTATTCTTGCAGTGCTGTTTTTTGTATTGGGGTTGCTAATAAACTGCTGCAGAAGAAAAGGATTAATTACTAAAAGGGCTGCCGAAGAACTTGTCAGGATAACTCTAAATAGCCACCGAGGGTATCAGGTGCTTCATAATGAGGAAAGCAACAACGGTGATCGTCCTGTATGAATTAGTACTATAAATTCAGTTTCAAATTGATAATGTGTTTTACCAAATAGTATTTTAGTCCTAAACGGCGATACAATAGCCTGCATTGCAACTAATGTTTGTTATATTAAGCTGATGAAAACGTTTTAGCTTTGTTATTATAAATATTCAACATGAATGTTCTGTCTTTAAATGTTCAGTGTGGTATCAGTATAAGTAAGTACTTCATATTTGTTGTATCATTAAGTACATTTCTGTGTTTGCTCGTATTATTTCCTAATGCTCAATCACCATTCACTATCTGTACAGTATATACTATACTATAGTGTTTAATTGGAGTACAATAAAGCCTTACATCATTTCATGAAATATTTCATCTTTCAGTCATTTTGTGCCCTTCTGTGTTGAATTCAACGGAATTTTAATATTGCTGCACGTTATTGTTAGCTTTACAGAACAATGCTTATTATGTACTAAGAATGTACAGTAGTAATGACAGGACAACAAAAATTGTTGAGAATGTGACTCCGATTTTCAGAATTGAGTCACCTACTTTTTTGATAAAGAAAAAAAGATGGCCGCCGGTAGTCTTGGAGCCAATAAAACAGCATATTTTACAAATATTTTCAGCCAATCAGAGGAAAGACGGCGCTTGGGTTTCGGTCAATTTAGTTCCTATGACTAGCGAGTCAACAGTAAGTCTCTTTGGATGAATTGAATTGAATTGAATTTGGTTTATTTAAGTGCATAAAGATCATAACAAGTAAATAGCATGTTTTTACATTATTACGCACCGAAGGCGACTACCATTTATAGCAACCTTACTCCAAAGACAGGCCGAGTCGTAACCAGAGATCAATCGAAAGTCAAGATTAAATATATACATGGATAAGCTTTTAAATGGGGCAACCCATTATTATATTTAGTAAATGAAAGTTATTAAATAATTATCAGAGAATTAACGTTGTGCTAGGATATGCTTATTTAGCATAAGTGCAAACGTTTTGGGTGAATTAATTAATTAATTAATAGCATAGCATAGTGGGCTCTTGGCAAACAGAGCCGTACTGTGCACTATAACCGGAATATTATTGTCTTGTCTTGTGGATCTGCTTGGGAGACTTAGGTTTGAATTGGAGCTAGGTTTTATGTAGGTACAGAGTTCATTAACAGTTTTATCAGATATAATCCATTTATAGAGACAGGTAAGTGTAAGGAAGAGTAACCTTTCAGAAATGGTTAACAAATTACCTTTTTCAATAAAGTACCAATAGTCTACATGTGAGTGGTCAGCAGTACATAGTTTTTTTGACATATGGATATTTCCATCCTTTGTGGATTTGAACCAGAAATTTTTAGAATAGTATTTCCTTAATTTAGGGTAATGGTACATACATAATAAATTGTTTATTTTAGATTGTAATATGTGTAATTTATCAATTTTTGTAGGTCCCCAGACTGAAATGGCGTAGTCCGAAATGGGTAGGACATAAGAATTTATCAGTAAAATAAAAACATTAAACGGGACAAGTCTTTTAACTTTATGAACGGCACCGATTGCAGATGAGAATTTGCTTTCTAATTTTTGAAAGTGCACATTGAAATTTAGATATTGATCAATAAAGACACCAAGGTATTTAAATTGTGTAACCCTTTCAATTGGGTGACCATTACAGAGTATAGTAATATCCAAATCAGTAAGTTTTGACATTACCTTGGTAAAAACCATTAACTTAGTTTTACAATTGTTAATTTGCATACCATTATTAGTACACCATAATTCAATGACATCATTCGTCGATTGCAGTAGATTAGACATTATAGTTAATGATTCGTGAGCCGTAAAGATAACTAGATCATCTGCAAATAGAATATATTTAATATTTAAATTATCAAGGTCATTCGTAAGGGTATTAATGAACATATTAAATAGCACAGGTCCTAGTACAGAGCCTTGAATAACGCCTCTACCGTAATCAAAAACCTTAGAAGTAAAGTTACCAAGTTTGATAGCTAGTTTTCGGTTTAGAAAATAATTGTAAAAAAGTTTTAGGTATAAATTGTCAAGTTTGTACTTAAATTTAAGTATTTCGATAAGGCGTAGAGGGCAGACAAAATCAAAGGCTTTTTTTAGGTCATAAAAAATGGCTGCAGCCTTGTGCTTACGCATATCCAAATGTTTATACAAGTACTGAGTGAATACAGTAAGAGCAGTAACACAGGATCGATTTTTCCGAAAACCGTGTTGACTGTCACTTATAAGGTTATTAGTTTCTAAATATTGCATGAGATTATCCTTAATGATAATTTCAAACCATTTGCTTAGTAGAGGAAGGTTAGAAATTGGTCTATAGGACAATGGATCATTTCTACTACCACTATTTTTGTAAAGCGGGTGAATAATGCTTTGTTTCCATGCATCAGGAAAGCATCCTGAAGACAAGATGTTATTAAAAATAGTGGTTAGCGGAGGTATAATACTGTCCAAACAGTTTTGAACTACTTTCCCAGGAAGTTCAATGTCAGCATTTGCAACCTTGTAATTTAGTTTAGTAGCAGCTTTGGTTACATCATCATTATCAATATAAGTCTTAATGTTAGTGAACATAGATTGAGTCAATTGAGAGATACTGTTATCAGAATTCGTAAGAGGGTACTTAGTGCAATCACTATCGTCAGTAGCTACATTAATAGAGGTAGATTTTTTGTCAAAAAATAGAAGTAATTTATCTAGTGATGATAACCTATTTTCATTTGTATCTGATAAATCTCTAGGTACAACAAAGGCAGCTGCTAGTGCTTCACAAATTTCATCAGAATCAGTAGTAATAGTATTTTGAACTAACAGTTGGTTTATACATTTCATGGGTTTTCTCTTATTACCGAACAATTCATTTAATTTGTTCCAAAGATTTGTGTTATCATTATTTATACTCAATTCATAGATATAGTAGTTCTTTTTAGCTAGATTAGTTTTAGAGATAACATCGTATTTAATTTTGCGATATTCATTATAACGCTCTAAAGAGTATTTTCTATCTAGTTTGTTTTTTAAGCGATGTTTTAAGTAGATCAGAGCACGGAGGCCAGGAGCATTGCTTTCACTTAGCCATGGTGAAAGCAAAGCTTTACATGTGCCTTTTTTTAACGGGGAAACAAGATTTAGTTTAGTTAAAATTTCATTTTGGAAGTACAAAACTTGTTCATTTATACTCAAATTACAGAGATTATTCCAATTTATTTTAGAAATTTCATTATTTAAAGCAGGCCAATCAAGATTTCTGTAATTTCTATACACCATGGGTGATGAGGTTGATTTAACCTTAATTTTACCTAAAACAGCAAATATACATCGGTGGTCAGAATCAGTTAAAGAGAAAACACCAGACTGTATTACTTGTGAAACATTGTTTGCATATAAATGATCAATTAAGGTTTTAGTTTTGTGTGTTACTCTTGTAGGTTGATTTATAAGTTGCTTATAGCTATATTTAGAGGTGACATTTAGTAAATTATTTGCATCAGAATTCAAATTCAATAGATTTATATTAAAATCACCTAAAATATAAGTATCCTCTTGTATAAAAGGAAGAGCTAATAAATTACAAAGAGAGTTACAAAATTTTGATTTGGACACATCTGGAGGGTTGTAAATTATAATTAATGTGACAGCTTTTTTAAAATTTGGCCTTAATTGAACAATTGTGACTTCCACATCGGAAGGGAATTCAATATTATGGTCGATAATGTGAAAATTTACTGCATTTTTGACATACAATATAGTTCCACCACCACCATCGTTTCTTAACCTATCAATTCGTAACATTTGGTAAGTATCGACATAATAGGATTTATCCAGATCAGTAATTTGTAATTTAGATTCTGTAATAGCAAAAAAGTCAAACTTATGGTCAACAAGGAAAAGATTTACACCTATGAACTTGTTTCTAATTGAATTTATATTTAAGTGAGCAATTTTGAATCCTTTGACAATAATAGGTAAAGGGAGACTAAAATCAGTATTATCAAATACAAAGTTTGGATTAGAAATGAGGGCATTGAAAGTATTTTTAGAAATATGTGAGAGCTCAGCTGTATCGAATGTAAAGGCAGAGCCAAAGCAGTCATCACAGCGTAAATTAACTCCTAATAGGTTATTACAATTAACACAGTGATTTATATTGTCAGTTTGATTAGTTTGAGGAGTTATACTATTTTCATAGCCTAATAATAGAGAGTGAGAAATACCAGGATTTACAGTACTTGAAATTGTATTTAGTGTGGAAATTTGAGAAGAAGGTTCTTGTAATTTACAGTAATTGCATTTCCATGTTGCTTTGATTGATTTGAAGTCAGATGAGGTGACTTTAAGTTGACAAATTCGATGGAAGGTACTCTTGCACAATATACAGCATAAGATGTTCTGTTTAGCACGTATTTTCTTTCCGGCTGAGCAGTCGGGATCAGCACAAATCTTAAACTTGGAATTCGGCATACCTGTGAAGATGATATAGTATTAGATTCAATTCAAACATCAAGGACCACGATACGACAGCAGAAGGCATCCAATACACGGTTTATTGAGTTAATTTTTTGTCAAAAAATATAAGCGTATTAGCATCACGCATGAGGTCTTCCACACATGTCATCATCATAAATTGAAGTAAAGATAATATGAAATCAAAATGGGTATTACAGTTTATAGAGTGCTATGTTTATACAGGAGCACTCTATCCAGATATATTCAATTTTTAATTCGAAGAGCCAGCTTAATGACCGGGTCCAGAAGCGCTCCATCATGGGGAAGTAGTAGTTTTTGACCTCAGAAATAGTCCAACGGTAGTAGTTAGAGGAAGAGTAACAATCGACTTCAATTCGGCCACGCCTTTATGAAAAATCGGAAGATCCTCCAGCTAGGCTATTAATTTCCAGGTGATGGTTGAAAACAGGGAAGAAGTTGTCACTGTTCTTAGTTTTTAGTGGAGGAGACAAAACTCACTGTTCGACACTTCTGATAGTTGTTTATTTTTTGTCAAAAAACTGCAGTCACTGTTCGATGTATCAAAGCTTAAATTTATGACTAAAAGGTCACTGTAGTCATTGGTCGATGTATCAAAGTTAAGATTTGTGACAAAAAAGATTTTCAACTTGAAAGATAAAACTTAAAAGATAAAACTTGACAGATAACTGAGTGTAACGTGTATTGATTATTGAGAGTTGAGTAATGCAATGTTAAAGTTATAGCGACGGCATGGGAGCAATGTTGAATATGAAAGATGAAGCCGCAATAACGAATATTGGCCTCAAAAAGTTGAATTCAGAGAAGTAACAAGCAGAATTCGAGAGTGTAAATTAAACTCGTTCAGATTAAAAGAAATCGAGACAGGAAAACCAATTTGCACTGTAGAAATAATTTGATTTTAATAATATTTTGGCAAAAAGTGCAGAGCAGAATAGAAAGTTGCACCTCACGCCACGAGGGCGCGGGAACCTGGGTCACCGCCACAGGCAGTTTTATGTTTTCGTTACATTTTTAAAAAATTAACGAACCGAAACGGAAAATGCTAATCGAAACGAAACGGTCCGACCACTATTACGTTGTTCACAATAAATATCTGGATAAAAATTAACCATGGAATCTTGATAAGGCGCACACATAATGCCTAGAAAGCAAAAAAACAGTTCCGCACAAATATATAACAATTTAGCAATTGCTTATATGTGAATGACAGCTGCTCGCTATGTCGCTATATTGTGCATAATGTGAATTCAGTCAATCCAGCTATATCGTCGGTTTCCTTCCAAACTCCGCTAAGCCAATTCTATCATTTTTCCAAAATTCGCTATACTATTCTAGAAGCATTTTTTCCAAAATCCGCTAAGGCAATTTATCATATTTCCAAATAACGACAAGCCATTTTTCGCTCCTTTAGTTATTAGTTCGAAAAGCCGACACCACTCTAGAAAGCAGCATATATTTGAACCTCTGGGTAAATTTTCATATGTCTGTCATGACTTCATGAACAATAAGGGTAGTCAACAGTTAATCGAACCGCCTGATCTCGCCCATTAGATGAACTTTTCGATTAATTTTGCTCCAAACCCGTGGTCTGCGCAGAAGCAAGATTTAAATCATTCGATTTTAATCCAACAAATGTTAATCGTCTCAAGAGACGATGTTTGTGGAAATAATCACATAATTAGATTAACTTCTATGTCTGCAGGGATTCCTACACAACACAATCTAATGACCTCGCATGTGCTCCTTGTCAGGTTTGTTTTCGCTGATAGGTAAAATTGCTGTGAAAATTGCAAAATAGGTGGAATAAAAGTATAAAAAGCAGAGAGGGTCTAGCATTCAAGCGGATAAAAAGTACTAATCAAGAAATAGCTAATTACGAGCCGTTCACCCAAAAGCGGCGTTCACCCAAAAACACCGTTCATCCAAAAGCACCCTTCACTAAAATGTGGACTATACCTAAAGCAAATTTTTAAAATTTGCAGAAGCAAATCTAGCTAAATTCAAAAAGACTGGAAAAGTCATTACAAATTGAGCAGCACTAAGGAATTAAGGTTAAGTCACTTTAGTGCAGGGCATGCCATTCTTTATTAGATATGCCTTTAACGTAAGAATACACTCTCCTGGAGATTAATGTGAGATAATAAGGCCTGCATGCCTGAGTAATTATAATGAAATTAAGATTCTAATTTAAACTACATGAAATTTTCTGGCCTATTAATTTTAAAATTAATATGAATAATTTTAAAAACAGTAAATTACTGTTTTGATTAATCCGATAACACTGTTTTTAGCGAGCCAGGGGCTCACTTGTGGAACGCGTTGTCTGTCCGTATGTATGTCACCACCATAACTCTTAAAGGCAAGACCGATTCGGATAATAAAAACCTCGGATTTGAACTCATCTCAACCTGGTTTAGAACTGTATTGAAAATGGGCGTGATCGGCCATTTTTTGAGATACCGTCCATAAAAGCGCTTCAACTTTACATTGGATAAAATAGGGTAATTGGGTTTTGGGTACACAACACCCATACACTGCCTCTAGTAGTTATCGGGATAGTAAAATGTATTTTACTCTGCTTCCCTTTTATATTGAATACCATAATCAAACAAGATTTTTAGTGAACAAAATAGTTTTTAGGTTTTTTTTACTTTTTTACAGGATTTTTCCTTTTGGAGACTTTTCCCATTGGAAGACAGTTCCCATTGGAGACTTTTCCCATTGGAAGCCAGTTCCCCTTGAAGACAGTTCCCATTGGAGACAGTTCTCATTGGAAGACAGTTCCTATTGGAGACAGTTCCTATTGGAGACAGTTCCTATTGGAGACAGTTCCCATTGGAGACAGTTCTCATTGGAAGACAGTTATCATTGGAGACAGTTCCCATTGGAAGATAGTTCCCATTGGAGACTTTTCCCATTACCGACTGCTCCTATTTCGACTTTTCCAATAGCGACTTTGCCTATCACAAACTTTCTTATCTAACTTTCTTAACTTTTCTTATCTAAGATTCATTCCATTACCGGCTTTTCCAGTCGCGACTTTTCCCATCACTACTAACTACTACTGTACAGAGTATTATAGTAAGGGTTTGTATTCGCTGAAACCACGGGTTATGACCAAAGAAATGTCTTAAGGTAATATGGAAGTATTTTCTGATTGGGTTGATTTTCGTCATTTTGAAGTTACCATTCGCATTTATCAAAAATAGCTTTCCTCTGAGGGTGATTTTATACAATCATTTGTCAAGTTTCTGAAGTTCAACATTACGTAACTTAACCTTTCCAACTCGTCTTGGGTAAATATTAAATGCAATCTCTGTACAGTGGTAGTCTGTGAAACATAGATAGCATTGTGGTGTGAACAGTCGCAACGGAAAACTCAGTAATGGGAAAAGTCCTCGATTTGTGATGGAAACAGTCCCATGGAATAAGTGTTAGATCGGAAAAGTCGTAATGGGAAAAGTCCTCGATTTGTGATGGAAACACTCCCATGGAATAAGTGTTAAATAGGGAAAGTCGTAATGGGAAAAGTCTGTTAGATAGAAAAAGTCGTAATGGGAAAAGTCTGTTAGATAGAAAAAGTCGTAATGGGAAAAGTATGTGACAGGAAAAGTCGCGATTGGAATAGTCGTAATGGAAACAGTCGGTAATGGGAAAAGTCTGCAAAGGGAACTGTCTTCCAATGAGTAATCAAATGGGTAATCAAATTTTTGGGTATTTCCCATAATGTGGAGCGCTAAGCTGACGTTTTTGGTCATTACACTTGTGGGAGGCGCAAAGCTTATCAGTTTATATTTGATGCCGCTAATTTTATATATTTATGCAGTTAAATGTGTAGATTCAGCTGATTCTTGCAGTTTTCCACGAAGAGCTTAAGAATTAGGGCGGCAAGATTGTCCGTAAGAACACCCGAACGGAAGCATGCAACACAACCGACAATTTAGCCAACAGCCGCTCATGCACAACCGACAACCCCAATAACACAACCTTTACAAGAGTATTTTAAGATGAAATAGAGAACAGTGGAATAAAATAAAGTGCATTAGATTAAAATAGAGTATTATGCATAAAATGAAGTTCTCTGAGATTAAATGAAAAATTTTAATTATTTTAGAATACAACAGAGTATCCTGTAATTAAAAATTGCAGTTAAATAGTGTTATTTTAGGCATAGCACTCAATTTTATACTAACGTATTTTATTTTATTCTATACTCTACTCCATCTTAAAGTATAAGTCTTTATATGGTAATAAAAACAAAAAGGAATAATTTATATAGGTTGTTATTAGGGTTGTCGGTTGTGCATGAGCGGCTGTTGGCTAAATTGTCGGTTGTGTTGCATGCTTCCGTTCGGGTGTTCTTACCGACAATCTTGCCGCCGTAATTCTTAAGCTCTTCGTGGAAAACTGCAAGAATCAGCTGAATCTACACAAATAGCACCCAGAACCAAGTGAATTTCAACAATAAAACTGCATTTCATTAATTTATGCGCCATCTATGAAAACTGAATTCCATTAATATAGGAGCCATCAATCCTCTCATGTGAATCATTACAACATGATGTGATGACGTCATTCGGCGACACTGACGACAAGTTACGCCTGTTAGAGTAGAGTAATAATGTCATGAAAAACTAGAATTAGGTCATAGTAAGTTTTGCATTTAACATTCAAAAGCGAAAAATCATGTTTCGATATTGGCAAAATCATAACACTCAGTCATATATCTAATTAATCCTTTCTATTTTCGCCTAAAATGTAATCTAATCGGCGAGATTCGGACGATTCGACTAACTGTTGATTACACTCAATATGACAAGTACCGGTTTTCCGAAAATTGCAGAAATAAATAATGGTTTTGAAGGAAGTGAAAGTTTCGATTAGCGGAGGTTGAAAAAATGAAAGATTTGTATAGCGGATTTTCATAAAAATCATAGAAATGGTTCACCGGATTTTCATAAAAACGATATAAATGGTTCATCGGATTTTCATAAAAATGATATAAATGGTTCATCGGATTTTCATAAAAATGATATAAATGGTTCATCGGATTTTCATAAAAATGATATAAATGGTTCATCGGATTTTCATAAAAATGATATAAATGGTTCATCGGATTTTCATAAAAATGATATAAATTGTTCATTGGATTTTCATAAAAATGATATAAATTGTTCATTGGATTTTCATAAAAAATGATATAAATTGTTCATTGGATTTTCATAAAAATGATATAAATTTTTCATTGGATTTCCATAAAAATGATAGAAATGGTTCATCGGATTTTCATAAATATGATAGAAATGGTTCATCGGATTGTCAAAATATGATAGAGATGTTTCATCGGATTGTCATAAAAATGATATAAATGGTTCATCGGATTTTCATAAAAATGATATAAATGGTTCATAGGATTTTCATAGAAATGATAGAAATGGTTCATCAGATTTTCATAAAAATGATATAAATTGTTCATTGGATTTTCATAAAAATGATATAAATTGTTCATTGGATTTCCATAAAAATGATAGAAATGGTTCATCGGATTTTCATAAATATGATGTTCTGTGTACATAATGCAGTAATTATTTATTAAGCTGGAAACAGTACAGACAGTGAATTATGGAATTGCCAATTAGTTACTGCCAACATAGAATAAAATTTAAATACAGAATAATGACAATTAAGTCTTTCGACATGAAGAATGCAAAAACCCTCGACCCATGTGTTTTTGTGGGTTTTTGGGTTATCGGTCTACCAAGCTAATGTAATATTTTGTGTGTATGGCTTAATATTTATTCATTATGAGTTACAATATGATGAACTATTATTGAAAAATGTATTCATATTTTGCAGGATAAACTGCATTTGCTCTGAAAACTACAGTATTGATTTCATTTTTTATTTAGTTCTTTAAGGGATACAGCCATAGAACACATTGGTTTACATTGCATGGTACATAGTGATATTCATAGGAGATAAATTTAACACAAACGGTAAATCATGAGTCTAGCGATAACAAAAGTTTTCTTCTGCTTAAGCTACATTATAACAAAATGTATTAACTTATTACTGTTATTATCTAGTTTACATATCATATTCAGAATATTATCTCTATTTATATTTCTATAGTCTACAGGATGTTATATTGCAGGCGTAAATATATTTCGTGAGTCTTGATGAATTTTGCATTCAAATAAGAAATGGAACAAGTCTTCATTCTCATTCATGTTACAAATTGTACAATTACTGTCTAGATTTAAGGTACTATAGTTTTCAGAGCAGTTGACACATCCTCCCATAGAAACCAGGGTCCAAAAAAATAACCGCAGAACCGAAGGCCGCCAAAAACTGATCAGATTACTATCTTTCCATATACTTACAATGGCCTTGATCTTCATTTTCGGGTTATTTTTGCCAGTTTCAGTTGTATTATAAGCACAGAAAATTGCAATGGGTAATTCCAATTCCAAGTATGCATGGTGTGTTGTCGACAAAATTTGGTTATGTTTGTGTTTTATTATGCTACATAGAGAAATAAAATAAGTTTCAATTCGTGAATCAATTTCGAAATTTATTTTTAAATGTCGGCATTTGATTTGCGTATTTATATTATCGAAATAGGCTGTTTTCTACATGTTTGTGTATTTTATACTATACAATTTCCAAAATGTTATTTTCTACTCATTATTATTATGGAAAATCATAAGCAAAATATATGAGAAATATGAGTTTTCGAAAGGAAAAGAAATCGCGAAATCGTCGGAGGATGAGAATACACAACATGAAAATTCAAGACTTGAAACCTTTTATTTCTCTATGTAGCACAATAATAGACAAACATCATGTCGACATAACCAAATTTTGTTGACAGCTTCGAAAACTCATATTTCTCATATATTTTGCTTATGATTTTCAATAATAATAATGAGTAGAAAATAACATTTTGGAAATTGTATAGTATAAAATACACAAACATGTAGAAAACAGCCTATTTCGATAATATAAATACGCAAATCAAATGCCGACATTTAAAAATAAATTTCGAAATTGATTCACGAATTGAAACTTATTTTATTTCTCTATGTAGCATAATAAAACACAAACATAACCAAATTTTGTCGACAACACACCATGCATACTCGGAATTGGAATTACCCATTGCAATTTTCTGTGCTTATAATACAACTGAAACTGGCAAAAATAACCCGAAAATGAAGATCAAGGCCATTGTAAGTATATGGAAAGATAGTAATCTGATCAGTTTTTGGCGGCCTTCGGTTCTGCGGTTATTTTTTTGGACCCTGGTTTTGGTTTCTATGGGAGGATGTGTCAACTGCTCTGAAAACTATAGTATGTGTGTAATTCTTCTGTCTAAATATTCCTCCATTTAATCTTATTTGAGCTAGTATTCTAATCTTAGCTAGGCTTAAATTAGTAATGTCTTTTAATCTTTGACCGTCAGCTAGTTGCGAAGCATACCCATATTTAACAGAAGTAGAAGATTTATCTTCTTGCTTAGAAAGGTGAATAATCTTATCTATTATTATACTTTGCTTTTCGTCTATTAAATTTTGCTTTTCCAGGTCTATCCATCAATCGATTCTATCTGCCTTCTCTAATATGTGACGCGATCTAGAGAAATAACCCAAATGGACTAAAGTTATGTATCGAGAATAGCCCGCCTAAAGCAATCGTAATCATTTTAACCTCGAATATTTTTTAGACGGATTCCGGGAACCTTACACACGTTTAAATCATGAAGAAAAACTGATATGCCAAAAGGAAAGCAGCGACTTTATAGAATTTTTATGAATCTTAGGAATTTTTTAAAAATATGGTGCCACTGGCATTTTACACAGCATAAAATGCTGCATTTAATGGATATTTTAGTCTCATTTGCAGAATTTTAGCCGTTAGGTTATTTTCCTAGATCCTGTCACAAATTTTCTTAAGGTTGAGACTCCAGTTGTATCTACTATCTTTATCCTTGGTGTGATTATTTATAAGGTTAAACAGACAAATCTTAGATATTCTATGGTCAGGCATAGAATATCAAAGAACTTTTATAAAAAAGTTAATGGCTTGTTTAGCAATGAGCACAGATAGTTTAATACTGTCGGTTTCTAGCCTTACAGCATAGTTGGCTACTTGATAATTAATTTGAAATAATCTTTTCAAGAATGTTGTCTGCACTTACTCGATAATGTCATAATAGCTATGGCCCTATATTGCGAATTATGATTAATGGGTGACCTTCCTTTAAACTATACAAATGTGCATATAGGCTATGATCAAGGGGCTACAGTATTATTAGTACATTGCCTAGTATAATTGGTACACTGCACAATATTGTTAGTACATTACATAAATGCCATTTAACCCTTTTTATGATTTCCAGATTCGGTTAATTTCATCACGTTCCAAATTAATGATTAATGCATATAAGATATCGTCAGATTAAATATAATAATATGAACCTATTAATGTTAATCTTACGACTGGAGCACTAAAGTGCACGATGACAGGATGAGAACCAAAAAGACAGGGCCACGGATAAATGAATTGACGTCGACTGAGTTGCCAATGATTTTCTTTTCGTCTGTGACACTAGAGCCGTCGGTATCAATTTATTTTGCACAAGAGACGAGCAATTTCAAACATGTGGGCAAGAACAACGACAACTCAAGATTAGGGATTATAATCACGACTGAGTTAACTATCAAAATTACGACAAAGATTTAAAGATCCAAATTACGACAGAATTAGGCAGATGGCCAACAATAATTAAATACAGAAGGAGCAAATTATATAAGGAGAGCTGTGACATAAAGGGTCAAGCTCAAAATATACTTTTAAAATCGACAGAAATACAGAAAGATCTGACAAAGGTACTCCAGAATGGAAGGGTCTGTCTTCCAGGCTTCAGATCCAAAGTGTAAGTTTTGTTGCTCAGCAGAGCTAAGCCGAAAGTTGAATGCCACGAGGTCCTCCCAGAGTTTTCCGTCTTTCTCTGTCTTGCATGGCAGAGAAACTTCCAGAAAGATTCCTCTGGCGAGTCAGGCGAGCGAGGCGGTGGGAATACGAAAGGACAAGCAGGATTTAGAGCCTGCTCTCAATATGTGACTTGAGTATAGCATACAGTACATTGAGTACAGTATAGAAGATACGATTGACTTCAGCTTCGAGTGGCTAGCCGAGTTGTGTGTTTTTCCTATAATGAAGGTCTTCCAGAGCGAACCTAAAGTATTGAGGCCTTTCCTTTTGAAATAATCGGCAGCAAATCTGAATATTCCTGATGATTTGAATGGCACACCTAAATAGGTTTACTGCTTAATCATTTCAATAACTTGATTACCGTATATGAATTTAGTTACTTCTGGTATCTTTCCTCATCTTCTAAACTCCATTGCTTTGGTCTTAAGATTTACTTTTAGACCAAGGCTATTGGGGCTATGAAAACTTCTGTGTGGTTTACATTCCCGCCTAGCAAAACCCCAAAAATTTATGTTTTGATATGATATGAGTTTATTCATTGAACATAGGTCCCGCCCGTCCAATTACATAATGTAACATTACAAAGACTTAACTAGTAGGTAATATTTAATTACATAGCCTTAATTAAAAAGTTATATATAGTAAAACTTTTTTGTGGTACCATATCAAGAAATAATAGTTTTAGAAAATTTTCGTCGTTAGGGATCTCGTCAGTTTCGAATATCTTATATTTACATCTCAGCTCCTTAAGATTAGGGCACTCATATAGTAAATGGAAAACTCCTATTCCGTCTTTGTAGCACTGTTTACAAACATTTAATTCTATTATATTTCCTCTTATATAAAATGAGCTTAGATTTAACCGGACTTGAGCTAACAGTGACGTTACAGTTTGTGGGAGACCAAAGCTAATGTAAAGTTCCCTACCAATACTTGATTTAATTGTCTTGTACAAAGAATGATGTTTGGATGACAGGGTACTTTCCATATCTATAGACTCTAAATGATTTTTATATTTCTCTATAAGTTCGTTTTTATGTTCATTTAGTATGTTGTAGTCGTTTGCATCCCAAATAGATTCAGATTTTATAGTTTCAAGCAGACTTTTCACTTGTAAGCACCAATTGAATCTTACATCACTGCCTCTCATATTTCTTAACATATTATACATAGTTTTAACTAAAGATGAATCATCTTTTTTAAGTATTCTACCCCAAAAATTTAACAGATTTTTAAATACATCTAGTTTAAGGCTTGTGGTACCTGTTTCGAGACGGACAAAGTACTGCGGGTATGTGGGGGGGAATCTATGAATTTTTTTAAGAAACAATTGCTGCACTCTTTCTAATTGTTCCGTTTCCTGTAGCCCCCATACAGACGAGCCATATAGGATGGTTGGCTTAACTATAGAGTCGAAAAGCTTTTGTTTGGAATCAGGATTTGAGATTTTTCCATTTGTTATAATTGGAAGGATGGCATATGCAGATTTTTTCCCTTTTATAACTGCGGATCTTCGAGCTTCTTTAAAAAGACCATTTGATGTAAAGGTGACTCCAAGGTAAACGTAGGATTTGACCGTTTAAAATGTCACTGGGAGTAATTCGACCTCCTTTTTTGAAAACCATAACTTTTGTTTTGCTTAAGTTTACTTGTAGCGAATTTTCATTTAAGTAGGACTTAAGCAGGTCAATTTTTTGTTGTAGCTGGAGTTTAGATTTTGCAACAAGAACCATGTCATCGGCGAAGAGAAGAATGTGAATTTTAAGAATGAAGTTTGTTACTTCGTTATTGATTTTTATTCCTGGTACTCTGCATTTGTCTAGTTCGTCGATTAAGTCATTTAGGTAGATGTTAAAAAGATTTGGCGAGAGTGTTTCTCCCTGCAACACTGATTTCTGAATGGGAAATAGGTTAGTAAGGCCGGTGGACGTTCGTACTCTTGCGTAAGCGTTGTCATAAATGAATTTTATCACCCTCGTAAAGCTTGAGGATATTCCCAGGTCCCCAAGTTTTTTCCACAGTCGTGGGTGGGGGGTGGAGTCGAACGCCTGTGATAGGTCAATGAAACACGCATACAACTTCCCCTGTTTTTGGTTTAGTTGGTGTTGGATGATAGCGTTTAGGGTGAATATGTGATCTTCACAGCTAGAGTTCTTTTTGTATGCTGCTTGAAAATCGCTGGTTTTATTATTTTGCTTTAGCCATTGTGTTAATCTGCTTGCGAGAACTGAAGTGAATAGCTTCAGTATGGTTTGAAGTAGTGATATGGGGCGATAGTTGCCCGGGTACTCTTTGTCTCCCTTTTTATAAATTGGCACGATAACATTTCGCACCATTTCTTTGGTACGGTGCTTGTATCTAGGCATCTCTGAAATAGCAGACGAAGCGTTCTTAATAAGGCAGAAGAGGCAGATGCCCATATTTCATTCGTAAGTTCGTCGCTTCCAGGTGATTTGTTTTTCTTTAGTTTCTTTATGCACGATGTTATTTCAGAGATACTAATTTCCTTGTCCAGTATTGCATCTTTTCCGCTATCCTCAACAGTTGTTTGTTCCTTATCGGATTTATACACACTTGAGAAATGAGCAAACCAGGTTTGCTTTGGAATGGAGTTTGGCGTGTCCGTGGTTGGCTGTAGTGTTTTTGCGGCGTTCCAGAACTCTGTACCTTGTTTGTAATTATGTAGTTTACCTAGTAAGGATTTTTCGTGGTTCGCTTTCTTCTCCATGCAGATGTTGGCATAATTCTTTTTTGAAAGTATGTAATTTTCAATGTTTGCATCTGAGGGATTTCTTCGTAACGTTCGGAGCTTACTCTTCTTTATTCGCCTCGCTTTTTCGCATTCTGCATCCACCCATCTAGGTACACTTTGGTTTATTGTAATAGTCTTTTCCGGTTTTCTGAGGTTGAGATTTTTGCAGGTTTCATTTACGGCCGTAGTAATTAAATCGAATATATCATCTGGGGATTTATTCAGTAAAGTTTCATTGGGGAGTGAAAATGAGGTTAGGAGAGCAGAATCAAGTCTATCTCGAAACAGGTTTACATCGGGTTCCTTCAGAATAATTTTAGATGGTAATACTTTCTTAACAGCTCTGTCCTGCGATTTACAATAAGAGAAGTCAATAGTTGTCATAATCGGAAAATGATCAGAGGAGGAAAGATTTAATACACTAAAATCTAAAAAGTTGTTATTACAGTTACCGGAATACAGACAGTAGTCTACGACACTCTTTCCTTTCCCAGAGGAATGGACAAAAGTGATTTCACCTTGTTGATCACTTCTTGAATTTCCATTTGCGATTTGCAGTCCTAGATCTAATAAATGATCAATAAGAATTTTACCGTTATTATTAATGGTTAAGTCTTTAGAATTTCTACATTCCTTGAAGTTATCATAATTTCCAATTCTCGCATTGAGATCACCTAACACAAATAACTTTTCATCTCTTACATTGTATTGGGATATCTTAGCTGAGATTATTTTAAGGTTTTCTTTATACTTGAGATTTGGTGGCAAATAAGTAAACATGACATTGATTGACTTATCTTTAGATATTATATTAACAATAATATAGAGTCTGTGAGTTTCTGAGATACTAAAATGTGTTGATAATTCAAGCTTACATCCGATTATATATCCACCAGAATATCTTCCTCTGGCTGTGTCCCTATATCCGTTATATTTAAAAATTTTATATTTTTTACTTAACCTATTACTTACAAATTTGGAATTATTGAATGTCTCAGAGAAACAAAAAATGTCACAATTAGTTTTTAAAAAATCATTGTAAAAGTCGTAATTTTTTGTACCTATTCCTTTTATGTTCCAGTATAATATAGATGAAGACGGGCGGGCGAGTTCCTACGCGATGTCCATGTTTGGTGGGTTAGGTCGGTTTCCGATTTGCATGAAAGTTCCTTCCGTGACGGTGTAGATTTTGTCTCCTACTTGTAGTTGATTTTTAGAATACAGGATTTTTGCCTGATGACCTTGGTCGGTTGCTTCTTTGAGTTTTCTCCTGAGAATTCCTCTGTCATATCTTACTGATGGTGGGAGGTCCTCGTTCAAATAAGTAGCACTTGGAAGGTTTTTTAAATCAAACCGTCGGTTCCAGATTCGGTCTCGGTCATAGTGCGATAGACAGCGGATTTTAACTGGCCTTTCCTTTCCTTGTGTATATTGATAACCTAGTCGTTCGACGGTGTCCAGTTTTATTCCCGGCAGTCCCAGATCTCTCTCCACTATTTTCATTGCTGTATTGTATAGTTGGTCACCAGATTCATTTTCACTGTCCGGCATTCCGATTAAAATAAGATTTTTTCTTCTGACCTCTAATTCAAGATTTATATTTTGCTTTTTCAGAGTTGAAATTTCTTTCTGGAGAACAGTGACATCAGATTTTAGATTTCCGTTTTCAGCTGCTAGGGTGTTGATACGTGCCAGTATTGAATTTTGTCCTTCCATAATCTTTTTAAACATTTCTTCAACATTTTGTGGATTCTGTGTCTCTTGTGTTGAGGGACTTGCCGCAGCAGCTGACTGCATGAATCTGGTTATGGTAGGCTGAGTAGCACTTTTTATTGGGGATCTCACAACTCCTGTCATTTTTGTATTTGCTTTAGTTTTTTGAATTCCACTTAATGATTTGATTATAGAGGGTTTTTTGAGTTTATGGTTTACTGCGAATTTTGTGGTCATTTAGTGGTTTTTGAATTAAAAATTGGAAGTTTCTCTCTATTATAAAAAAATTTGATGTTGGCGCGGCAAACGCAAGCGGCAAGTCATCAAAATTTATGTTTTTGATAAAAAAGTTGGTCGGGTTTTTGCTCAAAAACCAAGAAACCCTGTGTTGACATCCTTGTTCGACATTAGTTGGCCAAAACGAAATAAAACAAAACAACGATTGTCGTGCGGTAATGCATTTACTTAAAGAAAAAATCAGTTCTGCTCATAAAAGTCTGGAGCATGGTCATTTCAAGCCTCCAGTCTGGCGAACTCGAGGTCGGTGTCGTGTTGCATTCTTTAGGGTGACAACACGGGTTACACTTCTCGAAAGCATTGTTGCGTACTATTTATCCAAATAAGGCTAGACAATTAAAGCCTTGTAGTAGATAATAATGCAAGTCTTTAATGCTTATGTACTACTGCTTAACGCCTAAAGTACTTCCAAAGTTATTGTAAGAAATTTTTAACTGCTTTCTACTATGCATAAAAAAATAATTTAGCTTCGCGGGAATCGTAATTTCGAACGTCATTTCAGATGAAAATGCGGACTCCCAAGAAAAATACTTTTACACAGAAATTGTTAATATTGCAAATAAGTTGACTTTGTGCATACTATTGTGCGCCATTTTGCCGAATTGATGTTCGGAATGAAAGACGATTTGCTAAAATTGACTTTTACTCTTCGCGAAAATGCTATTGAAAATTGTGTTGTTTGCCCACCGGTCAAAGGGTATGAATGAGCTAATTGTATGACCAACCTGTCAATGCCATAATAAAGAGAATAATTAATTAGGACTCGGGAGTTAATAATTTTACCTCCACTCAATTTATTGCCTCATTGCCAATTGGTTAAACATTGCGCCGCCAATACCAACATGGAAGATCAATGTCTCCTTTTTTACATTGAGAATATTTTATAGCAATGCTAGCAATATATAGCCTATCAGCGCATCCCCCTTTCTAAGCCGAAAAATAATAATTCAAAATCACAAATTTAATTAAATGCCCAATCGCTCAACGGGTTTCACAACACGCCCACTTCTAGTTTGGTTTGGGACCGCTTCACGTCTCTGTGTTGACCATTGAGATTGCCTCGCGGAGTTGACATCCTTGGCTCAGGAACGTTTTGTTTTATGGGACTTCTTGGGATTCGCAGCTCCGGCTCAAATGACTGGTACAATCTCTTCAGGTATTTGAGCTCCAGTAAGGTGAAAATTGTTTCGTCGGAATTCCCCTCTTGGTGTATCCACGATATACGAACGCGGCGCTTTGGCTTCAACTTTCACGATTCCCCATGTCCGCAAATCTTTGATCCAGTCAACATCTCTATTGTTCAATTCTGGTATCCCGTAAACTTTATTTTCTCTTCCCCTCAAAGTTTTGGTGTCCACCGAATATGGATGTAATTTTGAGGTGCACTTCGGCAAAGTAGAACGAAGACGACGACCCATTAGTAGCTCAGCAGGACTGTACCCATTTGATAAAAAACTGGCTCTCTATTCCAAAAGAGTTTATACGGATCGCGATTTTTCTTCGAATGATTTTTCACGATCTTGACTATTGCTTTAATAAATCCGTTACTCTGAGGATAACGGGGACTCAAGGTTTTTCGCACAAAACCATTTTGCAAACACTGAGAAAGCCGCTTCTCTAAGATTAGTTGAAGCCCTAAATTGAGGTCCGTTGTCTGTCACAACCTCTGGCACCCCGTGCCTGGCGAATATTGATTTACAGTGCTGAATATCGCATTAAATCTTCTGGATATCGGGAATAGAAATCTGCAACGAGTAGGTACCACCTACCCAAGTAGTAGAATAAATCCATCGCCACCTTCTGCCACGGACGTTCTGGAAACTCCGATGGTATTAAAGGTTCATGTCTATGTTTTACTTTCTTTACGCACTCAAGGCATCTGCGAACTGTTTCCGCAATTTGGGAAGAAATGCCAGGCCACCATACAGCTTCTCGGGCTCGTGCTCTGTACTTCGTAATACCTTGATGACCACAGTAACCTTACGTCATCAGTAAGCCTTCCTTAACAGCCAATTCGTCGCAAACGGAAAAAAATTCGGCACATTTGCTGTCGAGTTTATTCTTATCAGGCCAGTCAGAATGACAATAACTTGCTACTTTCTGCAATGTGACATCGGTCTGCTGCGCCTGGCTTGCAATTTCGAATCGCTAGTAGGAATACTAGCTACGATTAATGCGACTTGGGCTGCCACATCATCTTCAAATTCCTGATCACCTGTTTCAGAATGAGGACACCTGGAAAGAGTATCAGCAATAATTAAGTCTTTCCAAGGAGTATGGATATGGGATGTAGTTCCCGCAGGACGCTTTTATTTAGATCTTTCAAGTCGACCACACATACGAATTCCACCGTCCTTTTTTCCGGTGACTACCATTGGAGCCACACCATTCTGTCGGTTCGTCGACTGGCACAATAACTTCCAATATGTCATCCAGTTTCTTTTTTAACTGCTTCATATATGGGAATGGCACTCGTCGTGGAGTAGAGACTGCAAAAGGTTGAGCACCGTCCTCCAGTTTAATTGTATAAGCGCCTTCTATTTTCCCAAAACGGGTAAATAATTTCGGAAATTCCTTTTTCGGATTTACTTGAGTGCTGCATTTCACTTTATTTATCCTCTTGACAAATTTGAGTTCTTCACAAGCACGAAGACTCAATAATGGTCGCTGAAGTCCTTTGACTACATAAATACACTCATTAATTTTCTCGTCATTATGTTTTAACTCTGCATTACATGTTTCTAGGCAGTTTTTGCGCACTTTCTAGGCAGCAATTTGCCCAGCGCTCAAAGAGATCTAGATGGAAGCGCATTTATTCGAATCTTAGCACACTCGATAAACGCCCTGACCCGTCATCAATTTTGTGCCGTCTGTAAGCCAAGAGTGAACCCCTGAAACACTTCATTTCCTCAAGATCCTTCCCATCGATTTTCGGTTTCACATTCAAGGAAATCCTGTGAAGCGATAAAATGTTAGAAATATGTTAATGCAATTCAGATCCTAATTCTTCGTTTAATTTTATATTTTTTTATTTTCCTTTAATTTTATGACATTACATAGGGTCATTACAGTACTTACGCCGTGTTTGCACAACGGTTTAATAAAATAAGCATTAGAAACCTTTTTTATTGTCAACCTTTGCGATTTTGATAAGCATATTTTGAAATTTTCAAAAGCAATAATTGAATTTTTTTGAAAGCAAATATTGAATTTTTGAAAAGCAAATATTAAATTTCAGAGATGCAAATTTTAAATATTTGAGAAGCGAATTTTAAATATTTGAGAAGCGAATTTTAAATATTTGGGTAGCAAATTTTAAGTACTTGAGAAGCGAATTTTATAAACTTGAGACACAAACTTTAAATATTTGAGGAACGAATTTTAAATATTTGAGAAACGAATTTTAAAATATCTAAGAAACCAATAGAGATTGAAATTTTTGAAAGTGAGTATTAATATTTTAGGAAGCAGATTTATATTCGTTGGGAATATTGAAAATTTGGGAAACAAGTTTTCAATATCATCAATCAATCATTAAATAATTTATAAAGTGAATTTTGATATTTTGTAACGCGGCTTTCCAAAATTTACCAAAACAATATAAAAGTTTTAATGTTACCCCGCTAAAAATCTGGCGGAAGCAAATCTTTATCTTCAAAGCAATCCTCTTTTCATAACTTACTGCTTTATAATTTTTTAATTAATTATTAGGTTTATTTTATTGTATAAGGAAACGAGATAAAATTCACGAAAAGCTGTTTATGGAAATTTATTTATAGTTATCTTAAATAACTTTATTATTAGAAGCCGTTAACTTAATATTTTGACTAATTTTTGAAATGACTATCTCATTGGCCTTAGGAAAAATAGCGAATATTGTGAAAACCTGTTGTTCGATTTTCGTAGCTAACGAACTTAGCCTGTGACTTAGGCCAATTCGTTCAAATCCGGAGTAAAAATTTTTTAGATTAAGATTTACAATAGTTGTAGTCCGCACAGAGAGAGAGAGAGAGAAACAAACCGTTCTATAAACCCTCGGTCGGGCTAAAAACACGGTTTTGGTTTTTGCAGCACATGAAGCAAATAGCAAATCGAAACTAATTTATTTTGCACTACAATTGTCAACAAAACGTTTCGACTACCAACGTTTGTATTCATATTGTTGCGGGCTGATTTAGCTGGATTGATGATCTGAAATAAGTTGTTAATAATATTAAAGCAGAATTGATTTAAAGGAGTTAAATGAATGAATGAGTGTATTGAATGAGTGTATGATAGTATTCTCCTGTTGCGCCAGAGTTTCTCTCCTCGTCGGAGTCTCTGGTTGTATGGATGGACGGTTTGTTCCCTCTTGTATTAAAGGAAGTGTGAGTGCCCGACTAATACCGCAAAATAAACAAGAGTACAGAAAGACGTTCAAATTCAAGTAAAAGCTAGGTCATACACAATATCAAGTCATATTACAATCCACAATCATTATACTTTCAAGCTTTTTATCATATTTCATAAAAGATAATACATTAATTTTAAGTTGCAATGCCTTAAAATATATGGAAAGATGAGACCTGGATAAATTAAAAGTTCAATCAAATTAAAGCAGTGTTCTAATTCGTGCACACGAAGTTCAGTTTATGCGTACATCTGCATGAAATTTCCTTTATCTTCAGAAATGTTTTACAGTGGCTTCCTTTCCTATAGAAATTCGATGGATACTACGGTAATTCCGCTCGATTTTCATTGGCTGAAAACGAATAAAATGTCGTAATTTATTCAAATGTGGACAAAGCAATATGTCTCTATAGATACTTTGGTATCTTATATTCTCATGTGAGGCATTTTTAGAACATAACAGGGACCTTCTATGGGACACTTTGTCCCACAAGTCCCGTGAGGGGGGAAGGGTTGTTAGGGGTAACATTGATCTTTACGTCCCGTAACTTGAAGTTTACGTCCCATAGCGGGTACCAGTTTTCCCCGTGTGGAGACCCCAAATTGCCTCACATGTAGAAATAAAAATCTCAATAACAATACACGCATATTGGGACAAAGGGATTTGTTAATTTGTTTCTATGATCACGAATCAATCAGGGGCATATTTAAATATATTACGACATATTCTTTTAGAGCCATTGAAAATCGAGCGGAAATACCGTAGAGTTCCATCGAGTTTCTATAGGAAAGGAATCCACTGTACTTCTCACATAAAAAGAAATGGCACTTCTTCTGGCACTGATGGGTAGTTAATTTTTGACAACTTAAACAAATTGATAATTACAATTGCTGACATTTTTATCTTGCTAATGTGATATGCCTCAAACCATTCCTAGAACTTCTTGAAAGTTGCATGCTTTGCTTACGTATGTTCGGTTAAGTTTTCACCAACGTAACACAAAACCGATATTTGCGTTCAAAGTGTACTTACCCGACGGTAGTGATAGTGACAAAAGTGTCCGGAACCCAAGCGCCGTCTTTCCTCTGATTGGCTGTTAATATTTGTAAGATATGCTGTTGTGTTGGCTCCTTGACTACCGGCGGCTATCTTTTTTTCTTTATCAAAATTGTCGTTGCCTCAATTCTGAAAAGCGGAGTCACATTCTCAACGATTTTTGTTGTCTTGTCATTACTATTGTACATTCTTCATACATAATAAGCATTGCTCTGTAAAGCTAACAATAACGTGCAGCAATATTAAAATTCCGTTGAACTCAACACAGAAGGGCAGGATGAAAGACTGAAAGATGAAATATTTCGTGAAATGAAGTAAGACGTTTTTTATTTTCTTCCCTTCACGGAACCGGAACCGATTTTCAGAATTTGAGCAACGAGGATTCTTATAATAAAAGCAAAATGGCCGCCAGTTCTCAAGAAGACAGTGCAATTACATACTTTTACAAATATGTTCACCCAATAAGCGACAAAACTTTCCGGTTCCCGTCACTTTTGTTCGTGTCTAGAAGAATTGGACTGTAATGACAGGACGAAAATTGTTGAAAATGTGACTCCGCTTTTCAGAATTGAGGCAACGACAATTTTGATAAAGAGAAAAAGGTTGCCAGTTGCCGCCGGTAGTCAAGGAGCCAATAAAACAGCATATTTTACAAATATTTGCAGCCAATCAGAGGAAAGACGACACTTGGGTTCCGGACACTTTTCCCTATCACTACCGTTGGATAGTACCAAGGTGCTTTTAGTTGTCATGGTCCCCCTTTCTGGGGCTACAGGTGGCGACTTCCAATTTAAAAGTGGTTTCCAGCTGCCAGTTTGTCGGATGGATCACGGTATTTAATCCTCTCTCTACATTCTGAACATGATGCAGCATAAAACCAGAGGCTCATTATTGAAATGTAATTGATCTTTCCATATTTTTTAAAAGGAATGGCTACTTGCTCCACAACTACACTGTATTTAAATCTTCTGAATACTGCATTGGAATTATGTGACATAAATGTTAATAGAATAGGTTTAAGAAAGATGACCACAAGGTACTTCATGTAAACGCTTTGCCTACAACATTTTTATTTCCTACCACGATTGGGTTAAAAATACCGTAGGCTACAAACGCAACAAATTAATTTAATTCACGTTACATGATAACTTACAGGACAATGTTAGCATTAATGTTAAACATTTTAAAACAAGAACGAATGACAACAATTAAAACTATAAACAACTAGACCTTAATATCCGTCTCATGTAGTGCTCCTGAGACTGCTTCTGCTTCAATAAAGAATTGATATACTTTATTCTAATGTGAGTTCTGGTCTTAACATACAAGTCAACCACTTCTTGGGGGTAGTTAGAATATTTTTGTCTGAGTGCAACAGATAACACTTTAATTGCACCTGACTTCCTATTTAAATTATACTTGCTTTCTGTTGTGTGAAAATACAAAAAATCTTCATTTAACATTCTGCATAAGTGCAGCAAATCGTACGATGGTGAGCAGTTCTTTTGAGATGCCAATTGAGTGCAACTTAAAGGAGTGTGAATTGCAGCAAAGCGACTTAATTCTAAATTAGGAAATTTTTTTCTTAATTTTGATGCAACGAAACCCGCTATATATTCCTGTCCTCCAAATTCAAGATCTTTTTCAATGGTTAAATTTTCATTAAAATTAGTCCAGTTATTAGCAGTAATTTGATGCAAATTGGGTTGGAAATCAATCAATTGTGAAGTTGTTTGCATTTCAATTGCTTCTTTTGACCAAATATCTTCTAGAGATTTGTGGCTTGGCTGACGTTTTAAGTATGAAAGAATTTCACCTTGAATCAAATTTTCTTCCCAATCGCTTTGTACGTTACTGCGTTTACTGGGCTTCAGACATCGCGTCAAAACTAAAGTTTTTAGTCGGTATTTGCATTCAATTGGTGAAGGATTTTGATTATATATACCAAGACCTCGAATGGAACCAAAGATACTTTCTAAATAATCCTGATTCAGTCTTGCAGTCAAAATATACTTTATGTTATATTTAATTTTAACTTCTTCATACAATCCTTTTAATGCGGCGAGAGAAATTAAGATTCCATTTTGAAAAGGCAATTTGACGCTCCTTACTTTCCCATGGAGAAATGATCTCATTGCTCTGATTTCATTTTCGAACTTTTGCAAAATCTCCTTTTGTTCTGTAAATGAACATTCTCCGTACCCAGCCTTGCAGAAATTAGGGTGCTTTATGATGCGAGAGTTAAGTAAATCTGAGGCATTGTTGACAAGTAAAACAAACTCGGAAATGTGCTGTTTGTCTTCAAATTTCGAAAAGCTTCTTCCAACTGTACCAGAGAAAGTCTGAAAAGCCATTTTTACGTTCATCCTCTCACGCCCAACAACATCGAGGTGTTTTTGAGTAAGTTTATAGCAAGATGATACTTCGTTATGATTTGAATTAACTAGATCTTGAAAATCATCTCTCATAATCGTTTGTCCACAGAGTAACTTAAATCCATGATTCATCACATGGTCCCGCAGCAATTTCAGCATATGTGGGAAATCAGCAAAAACCCATATAGGATTTCCGGTGACAATATTCGGAAAGAATGGTCGCTCTTCAGTTATTCCACCATACTCCAACCATAAGGCCCTGTTGGTTGTCGCCAAATCATGAACCATAGCTAAGTACAGCAAATTAAACATATTAGGTTCATGTACCTTTTTGTACTGAATGCCAATAGTTATAATATATATAAAATATATAATCGATTAAATTACCCAATACATTTACTCCACTCTCCTGCAATAGTGAAATTAACGTGTCTACAATTTCTTTAGATGGATTTGTATCAAATGCGTAGAATATTGGAAATTTCCACGATGAAAACAATCCTCGAATTGCTATCACTATCATTTTCTTATAAGGTCCTATCATCTTATCCTCCTTTCGGTCATAGTTGATAAAATAATCAATTGACATTTCGTCATACGCTAAAATGCACTGCCTATCTCTGCTCTTTGCTTCTGAAAACTTTTCTTTAATTAAATTTATTACGGAATTTAAGATTCCTGGCTGGAAATCCACATCTTCAATCCATCTACAATAATCCGTAAAAATGTACCATTGATAGATAAGTATAAATTGGTATCTACTAGTTTACTTAGAAGTATATATATATATATATGTTTATGTACCTTTGAATTGTTCTGACACATGGGAATGGGAAATTCCAGCAACCTCGCATAATTTCATAAGCCTTTGGGGACAGATTCTTAAGTAGTATAGCTCGAGACATTTCAGCAGCACTCCAAACAGTTTTACTAAGGTTGTTTTTTAACATTTTTATCTGACCATTAGAAAATAATTTCTGGAACGCAGTTTCCGTGCATCGCAGTTCCTTTTTTAACTTTAGATTCTCCTTTCGAAGACTGCTGATCTTCTTCCTCAGAAGAAATATTGCTTGATGCAGAGTATTCTCTTTAAATTTTACTGAAATATAGATTTCATAACATGTTGGTCAGTATATAGTAATTTATGGTATTGATAACCATTTACATGCAATTGAATAATATTTGCTATTCGCTAATTACCAGGAATTGAATTAACTTCTAGAATAAATTGTACCTGGCAAATTTAATGATGGGACTGATGTCTTCTTTAAAGTAAGTCGTTGTCCATTGCCATATTTAACAAAGTCTTCTTGTGTGAAGTGTTCTGAGCACACACGTAAATTTTTCAGGGCCACAGCGGCGTTTTTGGTAGTTTTGCATTTCGCGAACCATTTCTTCTGCGCTGTTTCCTGTTTCGGGAATCGATGGAAGGTTAGATCCTTTCGATTTTTGTAAGAATTAAGGCATGTATAGACTGAGCATGTAGTCATTCTTATTTGAAAATGTGGAAATATCTTTTACATTTCAATCAACCACTAGATTTATGTTAAAAAATCAGATGCAGAAAGCAGAGAGAGGATTAAATACCATGATCCGTCAAACTGGCAGCTGGAAACCACTTTTAAATAGGAAGTCGCCACCTGTACCCCCAGAAAGGGGAACCATGACAACTAAAAGCACCTTGGACAGTACTATAATATTATTTTGAAGTGTCCAGTTACCACGGATCCGGAAAGGGCGGAAAAATTATCTTCAACCCAAATTATGCAATTAGGATACCCGCTAAATGTCTTTCCGCAGCATATTTCTTAGAATTTCTATTTTTCCAATTTCAATAATTTCAAAAAGTACAATAATAGTAAAAATTGTAAAAGCCAAAACCAGACGCGCGCTTGCAATGATAACTATAAACTGACAAAACTGACTGGCAATGGCAATGTCATTAAGGAGGCCAAACAGTAGAGAGTTGAACGGGCAGACTTTTAGGTGCCCGTGCCCGCCCGTGCCCGTAATCGCCCGTGCCCGCCCGTGCCCGCAAAGTTTTTCCACATCCAGCCCGTGCCCGCCCGTGCCCGTAATCGCCCGTGCCCGCCCGTGCCCATAAAGTTTTTCCACATCCAGCCCGTGCCCGCCCGTGCCCGTAAAGTGTCAGAAAAATCGCCCCGTAATATTATATCATGTGCAAACAGGGTAGATGCAAGTCAGAGAGAAAAAGTACAACCTAAAACCAGAAACATATGGGATTTTTGTGGGAATAAAAATATTTGAATTCGCGGCCTTTCGCTTAATTGATCAAAGAGTCAAATAAAGACTCTTTTGTTGGGTGTTATTTTGTTGTTGTACGGATAATAGCAGAGTTTAGCAAAATAGCAGCAGCAAATAAGTTTATTTTCTTTTTAATATACCAATTGAAAAAGATCCCAAACTTCTGAACGGCTCCGTTTATAATCATGGTCTCGTTAATTAATGTCGTTACTTTTTTTTCAAAACAATTTATTTTTTCTTTGAAGTCTTCGAAACAAAAAATGACGAAAGGCTTGTAGGTTTCTTCAGATATAATTTTTATGAAATGAAAAATGAATACAGCTGTTGCCAAATTATGATGTCAACAATCATTGCGAATTGATGTAGTTCTTTAGTTAGGGTTTGTACTTCAGTACAAATTAAACGGAAGCTATCGCCAATGCAACTTTTACGGCATATGGCATATAAAAGCACGTAGGCACATGCAGACTATATTGTACAGTACAGCACACACGGCCCTGTCGGTTTGCTGTCAGTTAGTACGAGTGGAGTACATTTTGTAGAAATTCTTCTCTAGTTCACCAACTGCAATGTTCTTTACTGTACACTCTGCAATAGGAGCAGTATACTTTATGATATACTTACGGGCGCTTACGGGCGCCCGCGGGCATCATCACGTACCGCCCGTGCCCGCCCGTGATCCTCCTTGGTCCTCCTCCCGCCCGAGATTTTTTCTTTGTTGTTCATTATACTAATCGAACAGGGTTGAATTTTCAACTTTTCCCGAATTTTTAAGAAACACATCAAAAATTCAACCTTGTTCGATTATAATGAAAAATCCAGAAAATACCCCTCATATATAACATAGATTACAGGTGTAAAAAATTTCTTTGAAAAAATTTTTCCCCGAATCACCAAAAAGCGGGCACATTTTTGTGCTTTTACTTTTCAAGGATTTTTTGACCTACTTACCTTCAACCAAAGTTGAGATTTCAATGTAGCTTTGCAATGGCATTTGACATTCGAATGGTGTTAAATTAACAGTTTCGCTGTGCTGTGTTCTTCAGATTCAGCTAACCGCCTTAGCTATGGACCACACTGTACATTCAATTGGACTGGAAAGTATTAATGACATTACCATTCAGTTATAGTTAGAATTAATTGCAAGCACGCGTCTGGCTTTGACTAATTGACTTCTAAATGCTAAAAAAATTGCGCTGCGCGTCAAGAGGTTTCCTTTCATTATATGACTTTTAAATGCTAATGTCGAATAATAGCTAGCTTTAATTATTTGCCTAGAAATAGGATAGTCTCGCAAGTGAATAGGATTCTCGCCAAGGGCCTCGCGGTTACCCATGAGCCGCCTCTGGAGAGTATTAATGACATTGCCAGTCAGTTTTGTCAGTTTATAGTTATAATTGCAAGCGCGCGTCTGGTTTTGGCTTTTACAATTTTTATTATTATTGTACTTTTTGAAATTATTGAAATTTGAAAAATAGAAATTCGAAGAAATATGCTGCGGAAAGACATTTAGCGGGTATCCTAATTGCATAATATGGGTTGAAGATAATTTTTCCGCCCTTTCCGGATCCGTGGTAACTGGACACTTCAAAATAATATTGTAGTAACACCGACAATTCAGGAACAGAAGCAATTTCTTACCATAATATCCAAGCAAGCTCTTCTGTGATCCTTCTTTAACTTTTTAAGTGAACGAAAAGTTGCTAGTTGCTACCATTAATTATATTCACCACGATTTCCGGTACAGCATACAGACTTCTTTCCATTTCGTCCTTCATTAATGGAGCGTTTTCCTTAGGAACCTTAAGTTTCATAAGACAGGACGACGTTGCACTTAAACATCCTTCATCGTCTTCTTCATCTATATTTCGGTTCTTAACGCTGAGAAAGTTGCGAGAGAATATGCTTTGAACCTCAACAGCATTGGGGTTTAAAGAAAACTCTCCAATTCATCTTAGTTTTGAAAACATGTTTGCCAAATAATCTTGATTTTAATGTGTAGTTAGTATGTAATCGAAATTAACGGCCTGGTTCATTTCATTGAACAGATTCATTAGAGATGAAGTCCATATAAGAAGCTCCTTCTAAAACGGCGAAAATAAGTGCACCCTCATACCGAAGTTTTTTGCTAGCACTTTTCAAATAATGTCTTGTCCTTTATGTATTCCATAAGGTGACTTGAATGGCTGCATGGTTTTCTCGTTTGTTTTTACATAAAAGTCATCATACAAGTCATTAATTGCGACAGAGCGCCAAAGAAGGGCGAATTTCAGAAATAAATTTCCTTGGAGATCATAATTTGAACCCCATGGAAAGTTAGAGGAACGCGCAAAAATTGGGCCGAGCACTCTTATAGTGCTGAGAGAATGTTACCACAGTCATTTCTATTTTAATCGACGCTTTTTTCTATATTTTGGGTGTAGATCTTTTGAAAAAGTCTTTACCTGTATTACCGTTCGGCGTTCATTGCTACTCTTAAAATTGACATAAGGTAGTTGAATAGGTTTATACAGTTTTGTATAGTGTAGGCATAACACTCGAATTTCATTGAAATAAGAGTGTAGGGTCCTTCTCATAGTTTCTAAGGGAAACTGCATCAAAATTGAGGGGGGTTAATTAAAATTTCAGCACTTGCTCCAATGCGCTACTAAAGTCCCATTGTACAATCTTCGCACTAATCTCAAAATACTCCGATTAGTATAGTGGCTACTGGCTAGCAACAGAAAAAGTAAGAAAATCCCCAAAATGGCAACATCAGCAGATTTGGTAACTTTTTCTGTTTCTAGCTACTGTACAGAAGATTTATTTAACCTTTTGTATTTCGGAAGTTAGTCAAGTAATTAGAGATTACAGATATGAAATTTTACATTATGTGAGTATAAAAATTGTTAATTATTTACTGTTAAAATGACAAAGATTTGAAAGAAATTGGAGCCAAACATAAGCAAATTTTCTAATTTTGGCGAAACAAAAACCACCAGCCAAGTTATTGGAAAGGGCTAGAGGAAACCATACAATTTATGTTTCTATGACTACAGGCTGTTGATATATCCTTCACAGGTTTTCTTATGCATGCAAACTTGGAAAAGTTTCGAATTTCCCAAAAACAAAGTAAAACGTCTAAATATTGCTCATATTGCCTAAAAATTGCCAGGCTTTTCATTATTTATACCCAACTTTTGTCAATTTTTCGAATTTCATCAAAGCAAAAAAAACTGACCTCAGTATTGTTTAGTAGTGCAGAAAAAATCAAATTTTAAGTTTCCATGGCAACGTGTTGCTAAGATAATCATTCCCCTTTTAATACAATTTGTACCCAAATTTCGTCAATTTTTCGAATTTCGTCAAAACAAAAAAAACTGACCTCAGCATTGTTTAGTGGTGTAGAAAAAATCAAATTTTAAGTTTCCATGACAACGCGTTGCTAAGATAATCATCTCCCTTTTATTGCAATTTGTACCCAAATTTCGTCAATTTTTCGAATTTCGTCAAAACAAAAAAAACTGACCTCAGCTTTGTTTAGTAGTGTTGAAAACTGGAAATTTCAAGTTTCCATGACAACGCGTTTCTAAGGTAACCGTGTCCAATTTTTCTCAATTTGTACCCAAATTTCGTCAATTTTTCGAATTTCGTCAAAACAAAAATAGCGCACGTAAATACTGCCAAGAGGTGTTGAAAACCGTTAATATTAAGTTTCTTTGACAACGGGTTACCGATATACCAGTGGAAACAGTTTTAAATACTTGTGCATGCCCAGGTGCTGAAATTATTCCCCGTTTTACTGGTTACTAAACAACAAGGACTCTAGCATAAGTTTTGTATAGAAATTTGCAATGTGCTTCAAAAATGGAGAAGTTGGTTGCCCCCAGCAACTTCCCCTCGCCTGCCTACCAGGTGTTGACGTATTGCCTTGTCCAATTGTTTTTGCGTCTGGGGCCTAGCAACGAGCAACATCTTCCAAGCCGAAGCCCAAATCAAATTTATCCGTGTACAGTGAGATTATTTTTATTTGGCAGTTTTTTTTGTGTTTTGCTGCTATGGAAGCGTTTTCGGATTGGCCCAGATTGAGAGATTTGTCATTTAGGAGCAATCCCATTGGTTGATTCGCATTTATTCATGAATTATTTGTTGCAAACTCAAATGTACCTATATGGGATTGCTTCTAAATGACAAATCTGCCAAATAAGAACCAATC